>VWZI01008677.1:664697-857818 GCA_013396835.1 Psilopogon haemacephalus | reverse complement strand
GGTGTGGGTTTGAAGAGAGGCACATTTCTACAGGACTTGAGTTAAAACAGCTGACATCTTGCTCTTAGTCCCTTCTGCTTACCACTTCTACCCTCTTCAATGAAACTTGTGCACTCCCAGCTCACCAAATCCTGCTCCACCTTGGAAAGTTCCTTCCTTTTGCAAAAGTACTTGCTGCATGTATTTGTTAAAATGATGGAGAAATGAGTCCATCACCTCCAAGAATATGAAAGAAAGACACTTTGTGGAGAAAGGGCAGATAACACAACTAACTAAGCACTGCTGTAATTAATTGCTGCACTTAAAAATGAGAGCCAGGATATTGCATTCTCACTTAAGTTTTCACCCAGGAGATCCCTGGAACGTTTTCTCATTTTGACAAGGCTCACCAAAAATTTAATACTGAAAATGTGCATTTCAACAGTCCTACATTCACAGGTGCAATGTAGCATGGCAGCTGCTGCCACATTAGACAGACACCACACTCCAGCAGCAAGACGAGGAAGGACAAAACCCATTTGTTCTCTTAAATTGGTTTTGTACACAAGGAAGTTGTGTACATTTGCATTTTTAGAATGCAAATGGCTCCTGTCTTCTGGGATCCCACATCCCAGATGCCTTCTATTTCTTTGGAAGGGTTTCAATCCCATTCTCCCATATCCTTCACTTTTCCATTCTCCACAGGTTCACAGATATGCAGAATTACAGAAAACATCCATCTGGAAGAGACCTCAAAGGTCATCCAGTTCAACCTTTAATTCAGCACTGAAGGGGCAACACTAAACAACGTCCCTGTGTCCCAGGTCCACACACTGCTGAAATACCTCCGGGGACAGCGACCCCAGCACTGTCCTGGGCAAACCTTACCTCCACACAGCAAGCAGCTACAGGTAGCACAGGTTAGCAGACAAAGCTGAGCCATATCCAAATGACTCTCTTGTAAGGCTACACTTCAACATGTTGTGCATTTGGAGTGCTTCCTACATCACAAACAAACATATCCTGAGGGGTTCTTGGTTGTCACCTACCTCCCCCCCATTGGAGACACTAACTAAAATGAAATATGCTGCAGGCTGAGCGCAGTACTTCTGCATGGTTTCTTTCTACAAGCCAAGGACTTGAAGGGTAGGTAGAGCACTTTCCTATTTGCAGGATTTGACTTATGGGCCTAGCACCTCCTGTGATATTAGTGAAGAAAGAACATATAAAATGGTCTAGCAGATTTATATGAGTTTTGCAGTGGCTCTGGCCATTATTGACATTCTTCAATTATCATTGACCTTTCTGTTCTAGGACAAATACTATTCCCTGGAGTAGCCACTTAGAAGAAAATCTAATGTGCTGTTCCTGAACATGTCATTTTTATGCTGCTTTAAAAAAGAAATGCTGCTTAACCAGCTAATTGCAGAAATTGTATGTCATCTAATGATAGCTCCTCTCTCTAGGAAAGCTACAGTAAATTAGCACTGCAAATGAGATGGGGCAATTCCTCTGTCTTCTGCTAGACTGGAAATGATAGATGTTCCTGGCATCAAGAAGCATTCTTACTTGGTTTCCCAAAAGCCATAAGCACATTTGCATCTCATCATACTCCTGAATGCAAAGCCCTGCAGCATGCACTGGACATTGGGAGAAGCTGTAGGAGGAGATTAATCACTGCCTTTTTGTGGCAGTGGAAACACGAGAAAGTTGCCTTTACACCTGCTAACTGTAGTTTTGTTCTGTTCTCAGTCTTTAATTCTTTTCTCTGTTTAATGTAACATCAATAAGATGCCTGATTTCTCACATAGGGAATTCTCCAGGAAGAAGTCAGTTCATCAATAGATGTTGCAAACCTGAGGATGGTGACTTTGCCCTTTGCCACCTCTGTCTGAATTGATTTTTTGCTAGACACTACCAGTCAGGTAAGAGCCTCTTTTGGAATAACCAGCTAGCCTATATGGAATCCTGTGTCTTAATCACTGAACACAAGGAACTCACCTGACATCACCAGAATCAAGTACCTGAGTGGGCATTTATCTGTCACCTTCCATTGCAAATGACACTAGTATCAGAGGATTCAATTAATGAAGTGTATAAGGCGGAAGCAATACTGAGATGTTAAGGTAGAATAACAACTAATAAAACTGTCTTCTTCAATATGCTTTCTAGTCTGTTAAATGATATACCTGCTAGTAGGAACAGATTAGGTGACTTTTCAAACGACACTATCAGTTACCAATGAAAAAATGTTAGAAATGGTGGCTAGGAAGAAGCTGTCCTGCGGATCCTCTCCACTGAGCCTCTGGTCCATCTCTGTGTCATGTGCATAGAGTTTCTGATGAGAGGACCTTAGCCCCTGCTCCGTATGTTGGAAGGTTATACCACACGCTCATGTTCTTCATGTCAGTGCAGAATTCCCAAAGTCGAATCACGCTCAAGGTGATCTGAAGAAACCACAAACTGGCTCCTGTTCTGAAAACCACAGCCTTTAAAACTACTACCAATGGAAACTGCCTTGAGAGCGCATGTGTCGAGCTGTGGACATGGCCCACCCAAACACGCTCTGCAGCTCCAGCCTGTGCAAAGGCAGGCGTCTGGGACAGAACATGGTCTCAGTCGTATACACAGCACAGTAAATTCACAGGTACTGGAATCCTATGGACGTCCACTTTGAGGAACAAAGGCTTGAATTGTCTAAACTTTGTTCACATCTCCTAACAACCTTTAAATGACACAGAGTATCAAATTATCTACTTCTTTACTTCAAAGGGCAACCATACAATTACTAAATCCACAGAGGAAGCCTGGGGGCAAGCAAGAGCACAAAATGATCTGTAGTTTTGGAGGAAACAGGAGTCCTGGCTAATTTCTGCCAAGGCAAATTTTACCAAATCATTTTCCTTACAGCCAAAACAGTTCATAAAAGGATCTCTTGGAAAAAGGAAAGAGCCTCTCATCTTTTCCACTTGTTTATCTTTAAGACTTCAACTTCAAATCCAGAAGACATTAATTAGGTAACTCGGACTAGACAGAGCAGAATTCACAGCCCAGCTTCTCCCCCCCACTACTCCTCCACATTAATCACCAGGCTATTTCTGAATACACTTGGCTTCCCCTAAAGCAAACTTTTGGAGGGTATTTTGTTATTACAAATTCAGCTGTACAGCCAAAGCAAACCAGAAGCAAATCTCCAAATCCCAGAAGCTGACACCATTGATTGAGGATCATCCTGGTATCATTTGCTTTAGTTCCAAGAATTATCACATTATCATCTGCTCCAGCTTTGTTCTTCAAAATACCTGCAAGGAAAAGCTAAGAAGAGCTTTAGATGCTTGGGACTTACTTGATGCAGAAGCTTCCTCTCGTGTAGAAACCGCAGTAAGAAGATATCCCAGCTGTGTTAAGGCTTCTTTCCCACCGTGGAAAGAGAAAGTAGAAGATAGCCTTTCTCTCCTGAACACCTCCTCACTACTTAATACTGGATAAACAATCATTTGTTTACCTGACTTGTGACCTGGTTCCAGCTTCCACCGATTAAATAACAGCAGCGTTGGATGCTGTGTTAGGTGCTGGGTTTCTTCACTAGACTGGAGTGCTCCTGGCCATTTTTTTCTGCAGTAAAACAAAGACTACACTTCCACTGTGCTGATGAAACTGCCTGTTCTCAGGTCTCCCAGTTCCGTCCCAGTCATTTTAATTAGTCCTACAATTGATTTCAGGTGATCTAGGAGCCTCCTATGCAGCTACCAGTTATTAAGAGAAAATAAACCAGACCTACACCTGATGCTTATCAAGCTATAGCACTCTACACCCAATGAGCATCTGACCTAAAAGCTCTCCTGTTTGTGTGCTATAGAAAAATGGCACTAATCCTTCTTTCTTCACTGTGGTTATGTCCAGCAGATAACCTTAAAATCAAAATGTTTCATCAGATAAAGTGAAAGAAAAAAGGCCAGGGATCAAAGAGATCCTCAGCCACTTCTCCTTTCATACAGGCAAATGAAATCACAAAATAAACAAGCACACAACAGTGTCTAATTTTCAAATTACTGAAGAGCCATTTCAAATCATAAAATGATTTGCAGAGCTATCCTGGTGCATAATTACTGTCAGATTTCCACAATGCCATTCAAATCAATAGCATTACTGGAACTAGAAGCCAACATCCTGCCCTCTGGTCATACCGAGCGCAAGTTGTTTTCCAAATTTCTGAAGTCAGAAGAACAAAGTTATATTCCTTTATTAAAAGGGCCTATTTTGGCTAAATAGCAAATATATCAGCACCTGATTCTCACGTGTGTCTTTTTGAAGTAGAGAACTCTGATCCTCCAACAAAGTGAGGGAGGCAGACACTGTAATCATCAATTACATCGTCAGAGAGAGCAAATTACATATTAGCAGCCAAACTCAAATAAGCTGAGGAAAACTGACACTAAAAAGGGAACTGCTCCCTTCACTTGCTTCCCCTGCTGCAGAGATAAAACAGGAATTGATCTTTCATAATTTTAATTTTAAGCAGGAAGAAAAGAAAAAGGATGACATTCTGGGAACCTTCTCCTTTGACTCAGATTATGTAAAGGATTTTAGGACCACATAAAATAGAGGCCACCCCTTATACAGTGGTAGTATTTAAAACTTCTTTCAGAAATGGTTTGGGCAAGAAGATTTAAATAAAATATAAATATATTTATTTTTAAATGAGAGTGAAATGTAATATATACTTGTAGAGTATTGCATATTTACATTGCATATTTATTCATTCCATAGGCATCTCCATTTAACTGAAGAAAACCCCAGATGGTATCGCTCAGATTGAATAAATGATCTCCAGTGTCCTCATTAGCCCATGTTCTACCTGCTCTCATGTTTAGAATACAGCTCTTAGATACTGGAAGCAATAAAAGCAGTGCAGATTTCTATGGACTTTGCACCAAGGTGCTTACACCAAACACACCAGGATGCTGGACTCCAGGTGCACCACAACATAGCTTAAAATTCCAGTATCATTGAGGTCTGAAACATTAAATCATCCTTTCCTCAGTCCAAACCATCCTAGGCATTTTCTGTACAGAGCATTATTTATGCTATGTCTTTAATTAATTAATCCTTAGCTCTTGGCAGAAGCACCAAAAGTTCTATTCTATCATTCACTAAAGCTGTTCAGATGGCAAGTGTCACTTGAGTGTCACACTGCACTTCTCCTTTCTCTATCCCTGTACCTCAGTGAACGCTGACAATTCTTCATGATGGCATTTCAAAAATACACAAATATATACCAGCTAGTTTAAAATAATGAGCTCTTAGAAGAACAAGAAAAACAAGTGATAAGCCCTCACTTCACTGGAACATGGATTCATTTAAGAGGAGCTGTGCTACTTGCAAGCAGCCTGACTCATTGCATATGGAACACGGAGTGGCACTTGCTGTTTGCCTGACTGAGCTGCCTGCAAACAAAGCATGATGTGTACAGGAGATATTCCTGTCACCGCCTGAGCTCTGCCTACATTTTGGGGGGTTTCTAAATTCTTGGAGAATGCAACAAATCAGGACCTAAGACCTGAATGTTGAGTCCCACAGGCCCAGAAAGCTCAGCTTCTGTCCTGAGCTAAAGCTTCAAGAAGTATCCAGAGGAGATGGTGAACAGAGAAAAGCTTTTTAGAGAGTTCAAACAGACTAAGAATACGAATATGAAACTCCTTTGGAAAGAAAGCCCTTTCCTCTTGCCAGACAAATGCCAAATGCACGGAATGCAAATATCCACAGCCCTTACCCCTGGTACCATGAGTCAGCTGCCCCAGTGTTATTTAGCATCCTGCTTGGAGAAGCTTGTAACGCTCATACCTCAGGGTAAGATATTTCCTTATTGGACAGTAAGTTTTGCTAGGCGTGTGCTGCTACCTAGTATTTTCTCTGGTATTATGTCAAAGAAAGGTTTTAAGGCTTATGTTAAGAAATCATGTTCGAATGATTCTAGGCCAGGCCCTGAGCTGTTGGTAATCCTTCATCTGTCTGTGGGCTCCCACAGAGCCATGCTAATTCAGAGCAGCTGAGCAGCTGTCCTATTTGAATAATGTTTTATCCCTTAATCTGATAAAGGAGTCCTTCACCTAAAGCCATGTGGAGTCAGGCATGTGTCTGCAAGCAGTGGCAAAGATCAATCCAGGACCAGGGACTGAAGCTTCTTTCTTTGCTGTGGTATCAGCAGACGGCAGTAGCCCAGTTCACACAGCCAGCAGCTGCTGAAGCGCCTGTGACTGTCTGAGGACAGAAGAAAAGCAGCACTTGCTTCAGCATCACACCAATGCACTCCCCAGCTAACTTCCATTTGGCAGCTCAAGCACAGTGGCAGGAGCTCTGGGCCCCAGAGAGCACCAAGCCTGTGTCCAAAAGGCACTCTCAGGCCATCCAGATCAACTGGCCAGGTGAGAGATACACACACAGAAGGCAGCACAAGGCAGCAGCAGCAGAAGCAGCACGGATCCCTTGGCAGCCAGAGCCAACTGGCTTGCTCATAGGGTGAAGGCTCTATTTGAGATGCCTGTCATAAATAAGGTGCAAACAGTCCCCACCAAAGCAAGCCGACTTTTCAACTGAATTTACATGCCAAAGATTTGAAGCCTTTAATGGAAGTCAGGGCACTGAAAGACCTTTAACCCTTTGACCCTCTTGGCCTTTTTGGCCACCTGGGCACACTGCTGGCTCATGCTCAGCCATGATGTTTATTTACTCAAATTAGGCTGCCCTTTGACAATTTCCATTACACTGAAAATATTTTAAATCAGATAAATATTCTCTTTCAAGATTGAAGGTGTTTTTTTTTCCATCATATGCTTTTTCTCTCTCAGAAACTTAAGGAGCTTCATACTAATAACACCTCTCTAGAAAGATTATAAACTTTTTGACAGATCCTTTATGACTGAATGCAAGAAAGTTTCTCAACAAAAAAAATCCAAAGTTTTCACAAAGAAATACCAGATCAGAAATGTTTCTCATGTGGTAATGCCTTCTGCCTATTAAAAAAAAAAAAGGGAAATATCAGCTCCCAAAAGAGGTACCTTCACTTTTGATAACTGCAATCATTTAGAGTTAAAGTAGCTGACCAGAGATTTTCTTTGTGTGTGTGTGTTTGTGTGTGTACATTGCTGCTGTTGTTTTTAAGCACTCAAAGCCACAGATGATTTGAGCCAATATTGACCTTTAAATATCAGTTAAACCACTTTGAGATAAATGAGTGTTGCTACTTGAGAGCTGTGTGAGGCAAACAGCAGCCTGGGAATGAGTGGCTGAGTTGGTAGCACAATCAGTAGCAGCTCTGTTTAATGAATAAATACAGGTGGGACAAACGAGAAACACTTGATTTTATTTTTTTTTTAATATCTCAGTGTACAGAAAGCAAAGGGGACAAACGGTGACATTTTAGCCTCTTCCCCATTATCAGGAGCTACCTAACTCTGGGCTCAGCTTGCCTGATGTGCAGTGCAGCAGCCATAATGAAGAGAATTTCTACTGCTCTTGTATTCTCTGTTGCACTTCATCATGATTATTTTAGTTTGGGACACTGACCACACTTCTTGCTGCCTTCTCTAGCCTTCTCCTATCTTTTCCAGGACTGGCCCTCACTTTTTTGGGCAGCAGGAGAAATAACTGGAGTTCCTGGAAGAACTGGGAATCAAAAGCAGTTGCCATTCACTGCTTGTGGTGGTCTTCATGCCTACATAAAGGCATAAATGAGGAGGCCTACAGGCCTACTGCTCCAGCACACATCTCAGGAGCATTCAGATGAAATAAGCCATAGATAAATACAACTTTGCTCAAAGTATAGGAGAGCCTGGATTCTCTATGCGACACTCTACCTACCCTAGTTGCATTGCTCCTTGCCTCTGAACTCTGGGCAAACTGCTGGAGCAGTTCCCACAAAGGAACGTGCTCTAAATGTGGAATGGCATCTTTCTTCTAGGCTGTGCAAAGTTAAGCACTGCTAGAACCCAACAACACTAAGACACAGAACAAACCCCACAGTATCTGGAACTGCAATAGCAAAGAGTTTTGGAAGATTTGTTGTTCTTAGCAGTGGTTTTTTTTCTTCCCCTTAATAAAATGCTTGTGTATTGAATGTGTGGTTTTACAGGCTATCAGCAATCAGCAATCCATCTGAGGAAGACATTTATCTTCTGGGTAATGGGTACCATTATGACTCACTTCAGAATTTGTTTTAGTGTTCTTTAAAATCTCTGGTGCAGATTCTTTCAAATCTCTGGCAGAGTCCTCATCCGATCTGGCACAGAAATCCTTTCACACCTTACATGTGGTTTTGTAGTGGAATATGGGAAAGAATAAAGGTGATCACAGGAATTAGATTAGGAAATTAAAACAAAAAGGAAAAAAAAAAAAAAGGGAAAGAAAAGCCTAACAGGTAATTGTGTTTGTGAGTAGAAAGTGTTATATGTAACATATTCCTACTGCCACTCGTGTTTTTGTTTTAATTTAATTTAAGGTCAAATCATCTCTAATGTGATGTGACGTGTAGATAACATGCAAATTCTCTAATGTAATATTACAAGAATACACATAAATATTTCAAAACTAAGAGGAAAGACAAACATCATTCATCTTCTCTAAACACACATTCTCTTCTCCCTGCCTCATCCTCAGCAGCTAACGACTACGATCTGTCGTAGACATTTCCAAGAATATAAATCTTGCAGCAGTTGCTAATGATTCTCTGCCAATGACAGAAGAAATCAGATATCTAGCTCTAAAAAAAAAAAAAAATTTCTATGAATGAAATTGAAATTCTTTCTTAAGAATCAAGAAAGTGCCTCTGAGTTATGCCCAGAAGGAGACAATTAACATCCCACAAAGCTAAAAACTCTCAATTTAAATTACATTCCTCTAACAACTTCTCTTACTACATACTGATATACTCTGCTATATATGAGCAAGCATGGCACCGTTATGAATTTGGAGGGTTGCATATCTCCTGACCCAAGCCTCAGTCTAAGCAGGAGGAAACAGCAACTGTGGTACTGTGAGGTAGAGAAGTACAAGATAAACTCATCATTTCTTCCCAGATTTTCTCCTAATTTTGCAAGAACTAAGCTGGCTGTCACCTTCTCTACTCATATGAGAAGAAGGTCTATTAGCTGCAGCTGATTAGCACTCCAAAGACAGTTACTGCTGCTCTGTGTTTCAAACAGTTTCACTTTCACACTGTGATGGAAGAGTGATAGGCTATCAAACTCCTCTGCTTCAGATGGAGAAGCAGCTGCTGAGTGGATGATGATAATAGGTAAGAGAAAATTATCCAAGTTTGGGGAGGCTCAAGTCAGCTATCTTGATAATTTAGCTATTTTGGTTGTAACTAACATGCATTAGAGAGGTAAGACTGCAATGACCTTGCAGTGCACCTCTATTATTTGTACCTTCTGTGAATACCAACACCCGAATGCCAATATTCATGTCATGTAGCCCATTGCTGCTGGCTGACTGACAAGAGTAAGCTCACACAAATAAATGTACCTGCAAGCAATTTCCAGAAGAGCCATAGGCATATTCTGGAGATTGGAGACTCAACCAAAATGCAGTGAATATCAGCTCCGCAATCCATCAGGTTGAACCTGATGGCCAGAAGATTTCAGTCAGCCCTAACACATATGTAATCTTGTCACTCAGAATGTAATAAGCCTAAGAAGGATTAGACTCAAATGACAAATCATTCACCCAAAACCTTACATTTGTGCTTTCCCTCCCAGTGTGAGGCTTGGGCATTCAGCAGAAGGCAGGGGCAGAGAAAGTTCTTCACTGTCTCAAACAGCATCCAAATGGAAGTCATCTGTTTGTTAGTTGCAATGCAGGCAATCTCATAACAACATCATCACTTTCTTTCCATCAGTACTTTGAAATCTATTAACAAAAACATAGGACCCTCACAGAAATGGGAAAGAATTCACACAGACCCCAACCAGTTACCAGTGTTAGATATGTCTGCTAGCAAAACAAAGGCATTAGCTAGAAATCTGGACTGAAGAGAAGCAGCAGCTTCATGTGCTTCAAACTGACCACTCAGATAATCCAGGAGTTCATAATTCTGCTGGCTTGGGGTGATTCAAATATAGTGAGAGCTAAACCTCTCCAAAGATTCAGTAACCAGCATCTGTTAGGTAGTTGAGCATAGCACCAGACAAATCTTGCTGCTGTTTAAAGGTTTCTTTCCCTTTCACAGAATCAATCAGGTTGGAAAAGCCCTCTAGGATCATGCAGTCCAACCTATCACCTAACCTTTCCAATTAACTAACCCATGGCACTAAGTGCCTCATGCAGCCTCCTCTTAAACACCTCCAGGGATGAGGACTCCACCACCTCCCCGGGCAGCCCATTCCAATGCCAATCACTCTTGCTGGGAAGAACTTCTTCCTAATATCCAGCCTGAACCTGCCCTGGCATGGCCTGAGGCTGTGTCCTCTTGTTCTGTCTCTGTTTGCCTGGCAGAAAAGCCCAACCCCAGCTGGCCACAACCTCCCTTCAGGTTGCAGAGAGCAATGAGCTCTGCCCTCAGCCTCCTCTTCTGCAGGCTGCACACTCTCAGCTCCCTCAGCCTCTCCTCTTGGGGCTGTGCTCCAGGCACCTCACCAGCCTTGCTGCCCTTATCTGGGCCCATTCAAGAACCTCAACATCTTTCTTAAATTCCTGCTTGCATTTCACTTTTTCAGCTCTTTCTTCCATTGCCCCTCTGTTTTTCCCATTTTATTCTGTTCATCAGAGCTACAAATAAATAAACAAAGCACAATACTCACTGATTGCTATGTTATATGCTGAAATTCTGAGATACAGTATTTCAGAAAAAGAAGGAAAAAAAAAAAAAAAGTCTGATCCCAGATAGCACGTGTTCTATTTCTGGGCTAAGCAGCACTAGCAAAAACCACGTTACAATAACAAAAGTTTTCAGTGATGGTGAAAAAGGAAATACCCAAATTCTCCCTAATAAAAAGTTTTCTTAATGTCCTCTAACTTCCTAGTAATATTTTTGTGCAAGCTCTTCAGAGAGTACTCTTATGTCTAGGAAAGTACAGACAGGACAGAAAGAAGAATCACACTGGTTCACCTTCACCTCTGCACACAAAGGATCCCAAAAGTTTCTTAACGTTTTCACTTCTCTAGCTATAGAAGAAAATAAGTGTTTCTGTCTCTGGCCTCTCAGCCTTTTGGTCAAGAGTGGCCTGCCCTGCAGAGTAGCCAGCTGGAGCTGGAACTCATCACTAGAATCCATGATTAACAGGCCTGCACACTCCTCACTGTTCTGTTTCACAAGTCCTGTCCAGCTGTGACCTGTAACCTCCCAGGTTTGCATCCTCTCCCAGGGGAGAACACATCTGCAGGACTCTCTGCTGTAGCAATGCACAAACTGTTTGCTTCTCTACAGAGATCTAAAGGAGATGGGCTGGAAAATAACTCTGGGGCTGTATCCAACCATGGAAAAAAGAAACCAACGCAAAACATACTTCAAAAGAGAGCAACAATGCAAACTCCAGAGCTCAAGGAGACCTTAAAATGCATCATTTCTCATGGAGACCTGAGCTGGCCCTCTAACTAACAGTAATCCTTCCCCCAAGCCCTTCCTATTCCAAGGAGTAGTCATTCTTGGATACAATGCTGGACAGATTAGGAAAGTCTGGAACAACCAAAGCAATGTGACAATGACAATATTTTCAATTCCAACCCTGGATACCATCTGGAAGCTGAGTGATAGAAGGCTGTGTATAGTTAAATTCTACCTCTCTAAGAAGCCATAGGTAGTAGGTCAAAAATATCACAGGAGGATTATGATGATAAAGAGGGAAAGCCCTGAAGGCAAACTCTGATTTCAGGTCTGTGGTTAAGCAAACCTCAAAATTATGCAAACGCAAAACCAAAGTATTTGGGGGATGAAAAAAAAAAAAAAAGAAACAGGAAAGTAAGAAAAAGCATAACTCATATACTGGGTTATTTGCTTTCTGGTTTGTCCATTATAAATGTTCTACATTAGAACCTTGATTTTGTTTCAGGGCCTTGTCTCTGGGCTTTCTGGCTTTTAAAATCGACTCTGCTCATAGCGTCTCAGAAGTTCACTTGGACTCAGATCAATATGACAAAAAATTAGCAAGTCTGGAAGTGAAAACAAACTCTTGAAAAAATTAATAGCCTCTTTTCAGCAGTATTAAAAATGGAATTCCTTGGCCTCTGATAGTGTTGTTTTGATATGTCAGAAGCTGTTACATCAGTCATGTTCTGTTATGTTAATATGTTGAGATGAATCACAGCTATGCCACAGCAGCCAAGCAATGTCAAACAGCAATACCTTGACACCAAGTGAGAAGCAGCCCTTCTGGATGCTCAGGCTTTACCTCACCATCTTCTCTTCCACAGACACATCATCCCATTTACTGGAAGTAGGAGAGGAAGGGGTTTTCCATTCAGATGGATTTTGCTTCATTTAAAAGAACAGTGGAGGTTGAAATGCTGTAAGGTCTCACTTTCTGAGGCTCTCACCTTTCCATTTTAAAGGCAGGAAGATTCATTTCTTGTCATGAAGAAGCTGCCCTTGATGACTGCAAGAAGGAACCATGGGGGGCACTGCAAAACACAGACATGTTTCTCTGAGGGACCACAGTGGGGTTTGCTCCCTTTAAGGAGTTAACAAAACAGTAATGGTGTGGAATTCTCTCTTCTCTTTCCCCTAATAGAGTATCAGCAACAGCTGAACTGGAAAATAAATTACTTTGATAGCATTGTAAGTGACAAAGGTATCCGTAATTTCAACACCAAGTCCAGGCACTGAGCAAGCTTTAATCTCTTTTCAAATAGCTGCAAAACAACTCCCTACGAACAAAGTGGGAAGGGTTTTTTAAAGCAGGCAGAATCGTGATTAAACTCAGCGACTACTTTTATCTGGTAGCACCTGGTAACTCTGCTGAACACAATGCTCCTCCTGTTACAATAATCCTGTGTGCTGCACTGACACCATTTCTCATTCAACTGGTGTCTGACTGAAAGCCTTCCTTTGGTCAGCTATCAGTTGATTTGCATCTGTAGTCAAATCCCTTATTCATTCTCCTTTGGAGGGTGAATACATTCACCTGTATTTCTAGAGCTTTTGCTGCCAGACCTGAGGCCCACTTTGCCTCTACCGAATTCAAAGCTGCAGTCAGGTAGATATTATCGTCCCCCTGTAGCACACCTTCCAGGAAGCAGAGCAGTGAGGAGCCACTGGCAGAGACGCTGTGAGTGCAGCTTCATGGACTCTTTGAATTATTCCACCGCGAGTGTTAACCCCACACTGCATTTACATTTGGAAAGTTCGTTCTCTTGAACTCACTCCAGGCATTATACAGACTCAGAGGGCCAGATTTAATAAGCACAACTTGGTCAGAATGGCTTAGATTTCCACAAGTACAAAAGGAAGTGGTTAGAGATGCAGCCCACATAGCAGCCATGCATTTATGCATTTCCATTCTGCCCCTTTCTCAACTTCGGCAGAAGAACATGAGGAGGAGGAAATTAAAAAAAAAAAAAAGAGAGATCAAAAGCTATGAAAGTTTTTCAAGAAGCCAAGGTAGTTCATAAGATGATAGAACAAAGTGATGTTATTTCCTAAGCTGATGTGGCCTTAAGTGTCTTAAACACGCCTGGAGCTTGCTGGAGGCAAACAACTATTGCAGACCATCCTACTGCTCATCTACTTTGTGTTCATTCATTAGCAGAAGTTTTCCGTGTCACTTCTTACCTACCTCACTCCTCCTCCCGATCTGAAAACACTTCAGTTATTTTGGGAGTACATCTGCCAAATGTGCTCTCCCAGACTCCCTCACTTACCTCAGAGACTTACACGGAGCCATGCACCTTTTTTTTTTTTTTTTAATAAAAATGGGGTTTGTTTAATGTTTCCTTAAAACCAGCATTGCTGTGATATCCTTTGCCTGTAGCTTTGCTCTGCTTAATGGAATTACCAGCTGTCACAAAATTCATGTGCTGCTCATAAACCTAACTGAATTTTCTGGACAGCTGTTCATCTGGGCATAAACACATTCATTCTAATAGCTACATTAGCTCTACAAGTTTATTTGTTTGGTTGTAGTTTTCTAGTTCAGTATAATTACTTCTGACACTCGCCCATCAACTAAGTTTTTGTGTGTTGAGAGTTTTCTACTTCTGTTTGTTTTAAGCCAATAAACTACATTTTTTTGGGCAGCAGATGCTGTAACATGATGGACAGTCTGTCATAAACAGATGGACTTGGTCTAAATCCATCCTCAAAACGCCCATCCCATCAAGAATGAAGAGCTGGTCTCCTGGGAGTATCAGTCAATGCTGAGCACATCTTCCCTGATGTTTAGTCAGCACAACTGGGAGAATTTCAAACAAATGACCCTAGATATGTCAATATGAAGGGAAACAGCAGCAGCAGTGTACTCAGAATACAACGGACCACTTATTTCCACCTATAAGCTCTCTGTACTCTGGGATTCTAACTGCATGGAGATAGAGGTAGGATCATATGGGAGAGAGAGAGGAGGTGGGGCCTGGATTTGGATCACAAACTCTTCCGTGGTCAGAAAATAATTGAGGAACTGATCATGGCACCAACAAGACTTGGGTCTGCTCGTGTACCTATCAGTCCAAAGCCAGCAAGACATGGCACTCAATGTTCAGCAAAGAAGACTTTCTTTTCAGCACTGAGGGCAACAGGGCAAAGTTTAGTTCTGTTGACTCACAAGTATGTGAGTGACCTCCTAAAGCAAATTGCCTCTCACTTTTTCCCGAGGGTCACTGTCTTTGGTTCTTCACCAGGTACCATCACTGGCAGACAGTGATTAACTACTGACCAGGAAACAGTTAAACAGCTTGGTATGCACTCTGTCTGGAAAGTCACCGATCTGTGATTCCTTTGGATTCTGGCAAGCTGACCATCAAATCCCCTTCTGTTGGTTCATTTCTTTGGATTTATGGGTGCCCAGAGCCTCTGGATTCACATCTGAGGTGCTGCTACATAAGCATCGAAACAAATTCGTCTGTATTCAAGGTAAATCTAATTTAAAAGTTGTTCTTTAATTTAAAGAAGTTACCTTCTCTGTGAGGATTTATCCACTTCTGTAACACATAGTATAAGTGCACAAGGTAGAAAAATTATCATTAATAATGATTAAGTCAGCCAGACTGCAACAGAATGGTTAGGAACCCCTGGTTTGGGACATCTTCCACATAAACCAGATGGGATAAAAGAATGAGAGGGAAAAGATGCAGGACACGTTCCTGTGTTCTAGCTCACATTTCTGTGTGTTTGCTTTGGATTAATTACAGAGGCATGTGCAGGTTAAAGGAAAAAGAAAGTGGTGAAGTAGAAAAAGGAAGAGAGCGGTGAAATGGAAAAAAAGAAAGCGAGAAGTAGGGAGGACTGAAGACTGGAAGCAGAAACTGCTATGAGATGAAGCAGAACAAAGCAAAGTACTAACGAGGATTGTTAATCACTAATGCTGCCTTCAGGTGATACAGGCCAAGCACAGAGAAGAGTGGACAGTGTCCTACAGATCAGATCCTCAGTACACAGCCCTGCCAATCAGAAGTGAAGCTGCACACAGTCACCAACAGTTGGGAAGTTCTAACAGAACTGATCCAAGATATGCCCTGAAGATGTCAGGAACCAGCACACGAACCTCACTGCATGCTAACCTGCTCATCAGCACTGCTGCTCTCTTCCTTCAGATGCCTCCACTGAAACTGGTAACCTTCCACCAGATCAGGTGAGCTAACCACGGCTGAGCAGCAAGTCCCAGGTGTTCGCTCCACATTCGTGACCTGGCCCAGGAAAGAACACTCAGCCACTCCAGGGGAGGGATCATGCTGCAGCCACTGGCAGTTCTGCACAAGGGGTTTCTTTGGCCCTTCTAAACAAGCAGTGGTAGGTGAATGACTTCTGCAACCTCACACAGCATGAAAGACCACACTCTGCTAACTAGTAAGGTCAGAAAAAACAGCACTACATGACGGTGTAGTCACCATCCCTGGAGGTGTTCAAGCAAAGCCTGGATGGAGCACTTAGTGCCATGCTCTAGTTGATTGGATAGGGCTAGGTGATAGGTTGGACTGGATGAGCCTGGAGGTCTCTTCCAGCCTGACTGATTCTATGATAGTTTGTAGATTCAATGAATGTTTGTAGACATTTAAGGTGTGCTCAGTCAACCTGTCTCTGGATGTCACTGTTCCTTGAGAGCTGAAAATCTCTCAGGGGAGAGGAAGGGGGCGGGGAGGGAAGAATTTAAAGTCCCTACCTTTTACTACAGATTTGAGTAGCAGAATATTCTAAACACTTAGGTGAAGAAGTACCTTTCACATTCTTCCTTTTAGCTTTGCTTCCAGGAAGAGTCTGCCTAGCAAGTGGATATCTGAAAAGAGCTCTGCAAATTGCTTGTGTAAAGCCAACCAAACAAGAGTGCTCCTCAGGTATTTCAGAGACACTATCTGAAAGAGATGGCACGGAAAAGCACAAGTGGGCTTTCCATTATCCCAAGGCATCTACTGTGTTCTGATGGACTGTTGTGACAAGAAAAGGAGGCAAAAATCAATTTAGATTTTCCATGCCATATAACTGCATACACGTCACAGCACTTGGAGGCTTTCTGTGCAATCTGTTAAGATGCCATCAGCTGCTGGTATCAGTCCCACCACCATAACCAATTTCTCTAGAAAAGACAGATCCCTGTGCTTGGGAAAAGGAACAGAATTTTTGGTTGAAGATTGCTAGGGTTTGAATCAAGATCCACCGGATACTGTAATTAAGGCTTTCTTTTCTAAACAGCCAGAAGTAAACGGCTTAAGGAGGGCAGAAATTCTCCCATGTATTTTCTCTTGCTAATGCAGAGATGGAGTAAATACACTGCAGCAGAGCAGAATGAATTTCACAGGATTTCAGGAGTGTCTGCCACTGTACTTGTGCTTTATTTTACCCTCCAGGAAGCAATGGAGAATCTCCTGTTTTAGCAGTGCAGGATCTGGCAGCCATCTGCACAGTTTCAGAACTGGCTCTGACTCACAGGTGAGAGAGAGGAGATACTTTATTCATGAGGTGTTCCAGAACTGCTTCCATTCTCTTGTGTAAGAGGTGTAAAGCTGTGTCAGCAAGAAGGGCTGTTTAGTAAATTGAAATCTGTGGAAAGAGGCATCTTGGCAGAGAGTGTCCCTAGATGTGGATCCTAACAATGCCAGGGGACTTGGCACTCCAATAGCTCCACGGAGGAGCAGCTTGCCTAAAGAATCACCATCTTTTGCTCCAAGTTATTCCTAGAGCTCTCCTTATCATCTGTGTGTTTGAGGTATAAGTATCCTGGGAGTCTTGATGGTATTTCATAGTATTTGTAGAGTGAAGAAGATTCAGATCACTGACAATTTTAAAAGACACTGAAGAGGCAGGCAGAGGTGGGAATCATGCTGTCTGTTTCCAGTTGCTTTTTTAGGGCTCTCAACAGGATAAAATGCAAAATAGAATGACTGCCTTCCAAAAAATATGAGTTATTCATACATGGTGAAAGATACAGTGAATTCCAAAAGGCACAGAAGGAAGGGCTGGAGAGCCTCTTTGTCTCTTCGCTTGGGGAACAAGAGAGAGAGGGGTAGAGAACATTATCACTAAGGTAACTGCCATGTCTTCTGGAAGTAGCTGTTGTAGACATCTGTCTGTCCCTTGATGACACCAGCTACCCACCTTGATTAAGCAACACTCAGCCTGAGACTATTCACAGGTTTGATTGGGGCTCCAGATTATGGCACTTCTAAGGCTCCAGATATTCTAATATTCTCCAACTCACAAGCACAGTGACAAGCCTACAGAATGTGTCTGTTCCTCTTGAGGAATGAAAACACTTTAGCTCCACAAAAGCAGTACAGAAAGAAGTGCATTGCCATACCCAAGCTGGATCACCCAAGGCTTCAAGGGCTCTATGTAAGCTCAGGGACATCAGCATTTCATGCTAAAAATAGCCAAAACAACTCTCCCAAGGGTATGAACTGTACTCAAATCTGCTCAGTCCAAGACTAAGAAGACTTAACCACTATTTCTTATGTTACTGTGAAACTTTGGTGGCACACGTCAAAGCTTCAGAAGCTCCAGCAGAACCATTAGCCAAGCTTATTGGCTTGGTCTTCTGATTTCAACGTATGTACAAATAATAAAGCAATGCCATCAACTGCAGCTCCACTGTGTCTGGCTCTTATGGCACCAAGCTCTTTGTTATACTCTTATTGTTATTTTTTTAGGATCAGAATTTCACCTTTTTATTAGATTTTAAAAATTATTATTACTTTTTAATTCAAGAGAACAGGAAAAAAGACAGAAAAGTGTGGTTGTGAATTTTAATGCCCCAGCCTCAATCACACAAAACAGCGAGAAAGGGAATTAGCCAATACAGTGTGGCAGAGAAAGAATCCCTCCTATCTAGCAGTTTGCCATAACGACATCTGGGACTGTCAAAATTGGCAGCTGAGACTCTATAGGATGAAACTTTGAAAAATATGTACATGCTAAACTCCAGCTAAGCTTAATACACTTCCTGCTCTTTAGTTCTCAATACCAAAGTGTTTACAGCAGGTAGCGAGGCAAAATAAACCCCTCCAAACTAGGTCAGAATTCAGCTGCTGAAAGTCCTGCTCCGCTGACTGCAGTGGCAAAACAAAGCAAGCAGTGAGTCTCAGCTCTAAAACGTGGGGTTTGCCATTAGCAGAGAGTGCTGGCCTCAGCTGGAGAGTCAAGAAGGGAGGAAGCTGAGACTCTGTGGTATTCTCTGAAGAAAACATTTCTGTACACAAAATCACAGACTGGTAGGGGGTGGAAGAGGCCTCTGAGGATTGGGTAGTCTAACCCCACTGCTAAAGCAGAGCAGGATGTCCATGATAACAGCATCCAGGCAGGCTTTGAATCTCCAGAGAAGAGACCTCTACAACTTCTCTGGGCAGCCTGCTGCAGTGCTCTGCCACCCTCAAAGTAAAGAAGCTTTTCCTTATGGTTCTCTCCTCCTGGGGCAATGGTGTGAAACACCTCTGGACAAATTATGTCGAGGCAAGTATGAAGCGAACAACCTTAACTCCTTGCAGGTTCCCTTTGCCAGAGTTTGCATTAATTTGATCACCTTCTTTAAAAGCATTTCACTGTTCTGTTTTTGCTGTGGGGAGCTGCTTTCACTGAACTGCACACCCTGAATTGAATTGCAGTTACAGAAACGTCTGCACTCACTCTTTCTATGCAGTGTGCTGCTTCTTATTTTTTCCCTGTTATGCACTGAACTATACTAAAATTAATTTTAGGACTCGGCTCATTTTTTAACAACATTGCAAAACCTTAGCAGCTGCCAACAACAATGTAATTTCATTTTCCCACATTTTCTAAAAATGCCACAGAATCTAATTCCAAGCCCATTTCCTGTGAGCTGTACCAGTTACTTTTTTAGGAACAATACAGTATAGAACTTCCCATTTCCAGAGAATTCTCTGCAATTCACAGCAGATTACAAACTTAGAGGGAAAAAACAACCTAACAACCAATCCAATCAAGCACCAACCCTACAGTAAAGATGAGGAGGAAACAGTAAAACTAGGTCCCAAAAGGTATAAAGTCAAACGTTACAGCAACAGCTACAGTTCCTATGAGAGATGCGTTCTCCAGATGGCTCAGCACTGAAGGCAATGCTCAACTGTTCAGATGTATTTTATGCTTCTTCAAGAAAGGAAACCCTGTGTTTCACTCCATTTCTGGGCTGCCTGTTTCCCAAAAGTATCACTCTCAACGTAGGAGACAAACACAATTTGCCCTCCCTCTCTCACGCTTGCCTGCATTCTTCTGCCACACAGCACATTACCTTCATAACTTCCAACCATTTACTGACTCATCAAACATGTTGTCAAGCCTCATAAGTCTCTCTAGAAGTAAACTATTTCCTTAGTACTCATTCAACCTTTATTGCATGGATTGGGTTTTTTCAACTTTCCTTTAACGACCTAAATTTGGAGAGAGAGATATTCCTGCTATTGCAGAATAAGTAATTTCCCTAATACATTTTATAGGGAAGAGATTATTAACTGCTGCAACATTACATAGAAGCACAGAATGGCTCAGTTTGGAAGAGAACTGAGAGAACATCTACTCCAACCTCCCCACCATGGGCAGGGACACCTCTCAGCTAGACTCAGCTGCTCACCCAACCTGGCCTTCAACACCCCCAGGGAGGAGGCAGCCACAGCCTCCCTGGGCAGCCTATTCCAGAGTCTCACCAGCCTCGTGCTGAAGAACTTCTTCCTCAGCTCCAGTCTAACCCTGCTCTGCCTCAGCTTCAAACTATCCCCCCTTGTCCTGCCTCTAGACACCCTCATGCAAAGTACCTCTGTAGATTTCCTGCAGGATCCCTTCAGGTACTGGCAAACAGCTCTAAGGTGCACCCTGGAGCCTTCTCTTCTCCAGACTGACTAACCCCAGCTTTGCAAACAAACATTGCCACCAAAGACATAATATTCAGGACAAGAATGCCTTAAGGGTTGTTTTTGTTTAATTGTTTCACAAAAGACCTGGATACTTTGTTTTCCAATTTTATACTGTAAAAATTAGACATATAACTGAAAAAAAAATTATGCATCCAAATATTCTGTACTACTAAAGTAATAAAAAGCTATGTTGCTTTTGTTAGTAGTTTGACCCATTTCAATGACTATCAAATACTGCATTTTTCAGTAAACTTCTTTTTATCTTTGAATGTCTTAGGTTGGAAGGGACCTCAGAGATCATCTTACAGTATGCTAATGGAAGAAATGCTTATGGTCTTGTCCTGTCAAACACTGTAGACATGACAAACAAATACAGGTAGAAGGGACAATCTGGGAGGTCAGAGCTGAGACAAGAGTGCTCGCTGGTGAAGCCCGAGTTTTGAATCTTTATCCTTTCTATCTTGAATATTTTAGTCTTCCTTACTATGTTTCCCATACATATATTTATTGCAACTGCACTGTGCAAAAGGCACTGATGCTGAAATCTTCTGTCTCCAGCAGACACTGCAATCTATTATATGCAATCTTTCCTAATGCTCAAAGTTTGCTCCTGAGACAAACTGCAGTCTGGATATAAGCTGGTATACAAGCCTCGAATGAAATCTATTTTCAGCTGCTTATGAGAGGGATGAATTGAAATCCAGGCCTACTAAAATGCAGCTAAAGAAAGTTTGCTCTGCAAAATGATCTTTCCTACATAACTTTGCTGATACACTTTCTAACCCAGCTTGGTCTCCGTTTGGGGTTTTTTCACTTTTGGCTCATAGGAATAGTCTATAGTAGTAAAGAAGTACACTAATAAGCAGCTGGATTTAGATGTACTTTGAGCTTTTATTCTATCTTCTGCATTTCTTTTCCTTCTCCATTGTGCAAATTTAAGAGTAAGCCAAATGCTTAAGGTTTCAGAGATGTTAGCCATATAATTATACACCAGAGTATGACAGAAATCACACAGAGATCAGAAGAAAGCCTCAAAAGAGCTCACCTGAAGGAACAGAGTTTCCAAAATTGGCAGTGTTTTACATTACAAGACAGTACATTAATAATATGCCACAGGTGAAGTGCAGGTGAAGTTAGACTGGAGGGTTAGTAACATCATTTCCACATCCTACCAGGCAACCTCAGTTGTGCTTGTGCAGCCACAAGTCAAGGACTTTAGACTTCACAAATAATGAAACATAGCCCAAACACTGCTTTCTTCTTCAGCAATGAAAGAACAAAGCATTTCTCATGGCTAACTGGGACATGGTGAAAACACAAAACCGCAGCATATGTCACCTTCTCTCTACTCATAGCCAAGACATTAAATTCTGAGGAAAGGTCTCTGCAGCTAAAGACATCCTTCCTTGGACTACAAGTGATTAGGGATGACAGGACCTGTCCTGTGCTGCATCTTTCATGGAATAGAGAGAAGGTCCGCAAGCATTCTGCAAGGTGGTTACTGTAAAACAAGCCACAAAAGGCCATCATCCAGATGCAGAAATTGATTCTATACACCATGAGGATGGGTTTCCACCAGCATGGAGAGCAGACACTTTACTTACTTACTGTCTAGCCCTGCCACACAGCCATCACCTGAATGCTCATTTTCCTGTGCTTCTCAGGGAACAGAAACCAGGCTGACTAATTTACTGTGTGAAATGCCACACTACCAAATGATCACATCCAAGTCTCAAAAGCAAATAGAACTAATCTAAGAGCTAAGTCCTGCATTACTGCTTTTAGCCTGCTGCCTACAGTCTGCAGGGTTAGAATGAGAATTGTTTTAGCTCAGTTCACTGGAGACAACAGTGAACTCTTACTAATTTGCAGATATTTATACTTAAAAAAAATAAATGCATGTAGAAAGTGTCTGGATTTCAATGTACCACAGTCAAATTTCAAGCTCTGTGAATCTCATCTCAGTTTTGACCTACTTTAATCCAAAATTTTTTTATCAGGTCAGTGGAATTCCAGTCATTTGCATCAGCTATAAAATGCCGAGGGACAAAACTGGGCAAGAGCCGCAAGGACCCTCAGTGAGTACAGAGACACAGCAAGCCACACAGGTTATGTGGCCTTGCTGCACTTTGAGAACAGAGGTTAGCTTCAGTCATTTGAACATACTTCAGAGGTGTCCACTGAGCAGCTGGAGTGAAGAAACATGGAGCATGTCATCAGAAATCATGGGATAACAGTTAAGTGGGGGAGTCCCTTCCTATTATCTCTGGTCCAAGATGGCTCATGGCAGGTGAGCACAACAGGATCTGGTAGATACCACAGTGGGGCAGGTATCAAACATTGCTCCCACCAAAACAAGCAAGCAGTGCTGTCTGGCTGAAGCTCTCGGGCAGACATGGTGGAGTTTTCCTGTTATCTGATGCCATAGCAACAAGAAGCCATTAAAAAATGGTAGTAAGCAGGTAATATATTATCATGACAGCTGTGTTAAGTGACTGCCTCTCCTGTGTTATGCTCTTGACTTTACACAACAATGTTAGGATGTTTTTAAACCAAAATTTCAAGAAGAAAATAACATGGTGTCAAAATATTTTTTTCTAGCCAATCAGCACTATTGAAAAACATCACTGAGCTTTGTGTTGTCATGGCAACTAGCCTCAAATGTTACAAAACTGCACCAAATTTACTTGCAAAGAAGGGTTCTACAAGAAGATCCGCTCATGTAACATGCCAGAGCACACGACCGTACTGTGTGTGATGTGTGCCCAGCCTGGCTTGCTGCATTTCCCTGTCTTGCAAGAACTTTTCATATCCAGCAGGAGCAGGATGTATTCCTGTTTCTCTGCTTCAACAAGATATAGATTTAGCTATGAATTGACTACTAAGTAGCTGCAAAACCTCTAAACACAAGAGTCTGAAACAGTTCCTAACTCCCAGCACACAGAACAAGTGCAGCTTGCCCTGGATGGACACCTACACAATTGAAGTATTATTCTATAGTTCCCCTGTGCTTTTCCCCTGGCTGTTTGAACCACCACTGACAGCTGAGCACTCAACTTCCTTGCTTCCTCTAAAGACAGCTCATTTTGTGATGCCAATAATTTGTGGTTAAGAAAAATAATCCCCTTAATACACTGGCAGAGATGCCTTATCAACCCGTCTGCTATGGGATTAATGATTTGCTATCAAACCTACAAGTCACTCAGATTAGTGGCATAGTGTGATTAGTGGAATAAACATCATCAGAGCATTATAACCCAAGCCCTAAATTTCATTTATAGTGGATTTTGCAAATAACCAATTACAATTTACAATCCATTTACAATGGATTACTGTGTACTTTAAGAGGGATTTTTTTATCAACATTTGGACAGAGAAAAAAATATTTTCATTACTATCCCACCTACACTGTTAGTAATGAACTCTTTAAATTAATGATGGCAGTGTATAAATTAAGCATCCTTTGACAATTAACTGGAACTCCTAATGAAGTGGCACTACCTTTTTTAGTAACAGTGCTATATGCATGTTCAGGGACTGCAAGAACTACAAAAGGAATGGGAGAAAGGAGGGTTACAACCCATTTGAAGTGAAGTGAAAAGCCAAGGATTTCAACTAATGATTACCTTTGAAATGGTGATAGAATATTCTTCCAGCTCACCTTTCTGCAGGCATGCCTTCCTTTTGATTAAAAAAAAAAAAAAAAATAGTTAATGTCACTACCAAATGGGTTCAAAGTCGGTCAGAATCTTGGTTTTAATTGGTTGACATAACCCAGGCTGGTACTTTATGACGATATGGACAGCAAATCAAAAATGAAAGAGATGTCAGAGAGTTGTGAGATACTCCATTCTTTATTAACAGGCTTGATTACGTCTGTCATTCTTCTGACCTCCACTAGGAACATGAAAGAGTAGTATTTTTCATGACTAAAATAGAATGAGGAAGCTTTGAATGTGTGAGCTTCATCCAGAGGCTCATTTCATGACTGGTATCTCTCCGAGTACAGCAATCAATCTCTGCAAAGGCAACTTCAGAAAGTGATGTGTCCATTCTGCTCTGGCTCAGGTACGCTGGGAAAGGCTGCTAAAAACCCTGCCCATGTTGCAGAGCAGCAGCTCAGAACAGCCATTTCAAACGGGGTCTGTGCAAAGCATTACATGAAAAAAAGATTTCCAAATCCTCACATTCTCAAGTGATTTGTCTGCCTAGTTGGCAAGTTCCAGTGAAAGACTATTCCATGGTAAGGAGTGGGGTGCAGGGAAGCACTCCCAGAGCAGTAACAGAAAATGTTTCCCTGCGTTGATTTCAGTGCATCTTGCAAGAATCATCCCAGCCCCCTCGAGTAGAGCCTTAGAGTTACAGCACACATGGCTGAGGGTGACTTGGCCGTACCATCAACAGTCTTCTGGCCCAAAGCACCTGTCAGTAGTTGGTCTTTCAGACAGGAACATGAAACCTCTGCACACAAAAAACCCAAGACGAGGTAAGAAATACTCAGGTTCTGCCTGGATGGTAGAGAATAGCATAGTGCTGCTTTGAGGCCAATTGGAATATTTTAATGAGAAAAATTAGATTACAGGCTGTGAAAAGAAAACACTGGCAATATCTGCTTCACTCAGAGGTTTGCTGAGATGTATAAACACAAGGACACAAACACAGATAAGACAGTCTGCGTCTCCCTGCCTTCTGCCTCATTAACTGCTTCTAGCTGGATCTGTGTAACTCAAATAATCATTCTGCTTCTAACCCCCCTTGCTGATCCTTCCAACTCATCTTGCATGTAAGGCAGATTCTGGAATAAGAGAGGGGAGTGGACAGAAAGTGGAAGAGTGGTTGGGAGCCCCTTCTGGGCACTCTGATCTCTGGGAGGAGCATTGTGTTTCTGTATTACTTTTAACTTGAGTATTTCTGTATACAGCTGTAAATATTGTAAATATCTGCTTGTAAACTGTGCTAAGCTGTGAATATAAAGCTTCATTCCTTAATTTCTAGCCAGCTGAATCTAGTCTGGGTGAATTCACTAGGTAACTCCCAAACTATCACAAATACCAAAGAAAGTCTCCCCCAGAATGAAGAAATCTGAGGAAACAACTTTGTTTTCTACAGGTTCAAAGAAGAATCTGTTGCCTGACATCAGTGTGGCTCCTGAGTGGGCCTCTCCATGGGATGTGCACGAGGCCCTGGTGCTCACTCTCAGCAATATTTTTATAACCTTATTAAGAACCAGCATTAGTTTCCATTTAAGGCATATGGTCCCCAAGCAGTTCATTATTTACCAAGTAATTAACTACCAAAAGAGTGACTGTGACTTAGCTAACTATAACCATATGTGCTCCACAGATGGAAGGGACAGGTGAAGAAACCTCAGCACGCTTTCGCACACGATGGCAGCATCGGAGAACGCTGGCCTGAGTTTTGATACCCCAGAAACTGAAAGAACTGAAGTGAAAACAATTTGAAAAGTTGTTGGCTTTTTTCCTAACTGCTTTAAGTGCTGTGGATGCCAATCCTGAACAAGCTTGGCTTTCCTTGTTTAGCTGCAAAAGCAACCTCTCAAGAAATGAGCCAAGTCGAATCCCAAGAGCAATCTTTCAGTGAGAGTTGGTGAGGCACAGGGGCTGGAGAACAAGGGGAGCACACCATGGACTACTGCTGCAGCACGAATCCCCACGACCAGGGAACTGCAGGGAGAGGAGCTCTTCAGCCACAGAACACTAATTAGCTCTGAATAGATTTTTATGTGCCTTGTGTACACCCTTTATGACCCCAGTAAACATCTATCTTGTTCTTGCAGCAGAGTTCCCCCGTTCGAGCCTGGCACCTGCTGGGTTCTCTGGCCGTGTCCTTCATATTGTCTGAAAAAGGTCATTCCCAAGAGGTCTTCTCAATGCAATGCATGACTTGTGAGACCAGAGTGGTGTGTCTTAGCTACCCTTTCTCCTGGCTGAAGCACCATTAATTCCTGCATGGGAGCCTTCCCATACAGCTGGACTGCAGCTTTGGCTTCCTCTCTCCCTCACACTACACTTTGCTCTTTTTCAAATGTAAGAAACAGAGGCACAGCAAGTACTCAAACTGCAAATGCACCACAGATTTACACAAGAGTTTAACAATGTTCTCTGTTCCTTTATGAGTTTTTAAACTTCTTTTCTGATAAATGCTAACATCTGAGATTCTGTTGGGGCATTTTTGGAGAACTGAGCTAAATTTTGCACAGTGTGCTTCGATCATTTAATTCATTTTACTGAGTTAACAATTTCAACAACAACAATGTCATCCTTCAGAACCTCCTATGGCAACATGGCACCTGTTTCCAGCTTACACTGCCAAGAACAAATGTGGGTTGGGGTTTATTAAAGTTACCTGAAGCAATGTGTTGGCCTTGCTGCCTTTAGCAAGTCGTGCCAAAACCACAAGAGAAATGCTTGTTAAAGGTTCTTGTCTTGTTTGGATCTTCAATTCAGTAAATGCCCCCTCAGAATCAGAAAAATTAGCTGTCTGACTAGCTGATCACAGGATGAACAGCAGAAAATAAATAACATCTGGGGAGATTATAATTCCTACTGTTCTTCTTCAGACTTTTCAGTGAGGTGTTCTCTGCCTTCAACAATACACAAGCAAACAACAAACATTATTAAACCTCTTTTATGTATGAGCCGTTTAACTTTCTACTACATTCCTCAACTGACTCAGCCTCACCTGCACCCCTTGGCAAGACACTGAGACAAATTAAAGAGGGAGGGATACATTTTCTGGGAGGCAGTTTAATGTATTCTCATCTTTGCTCTGTGTAAGACTTTTACCACCCTCTCACAATTACTCCTGGGGATAAGACAGGAGCAGAAGGAAGGGTTGGGGAGTTTTTGTCTCTACAAACACCAGTGCAAACCTTTTTTTCATCAGGCTGGCCAAGCAGCCTAGTCTCTATCTGCCAGAACCTAGGATTACATTTCAACTAGACCAATTAATTGCCAGAATTGCAACCACACTGACATATAAGGAGAAGCCAGATGCTCCATGAAAAATTATACATGGGATCACATTAACTGCTGTCTGCTGCCCAGAATTCTGCAAAGGGCTGGGGGGGACTACCCACTGCAGCGACTGCCTGATGCCACCACCTTGGAGCTGCCTTATGAAGCTTTTGGCACACAGGTGGAACTCCACAGAGACACAAAAGCACACATGGAATAGGCTGGAATGAGCTTCATGCAGAAACAAACGTTTGGCAGTTCAAGACAATCTCTATGCAGCTTCTCATGCACATTAAGCACTTCTCAGAGCTGATTAACGTTGCATTTGAGGAGAATTCATAGAGACACTCATGAATAAAGATCCCTTGCTGGACGTTGGTCTAGGGTACAGCAGCAACAGAAGCACAGAATCTTCTGGAATGTCATTTGTCAAGCATTTTCCACATTTATCAGGCCCACCCTGAAGTCACTCTTCCACCACCTTTCTCATGCATTTTGAAACAGCCAGACAATTGAGGGAAAACTGTTTCAATTAGAGCAATTTTTATAGGCAAGTTATAGATCTCTGAAACCAGGAGTTTATAAAAGCAACACCGAGACAACTGTGATGCAGCTCCACTGTTGTAAATCAGTTGCTCGTCCTGCAAGTCACGTTCCATAAATCAGAAATTTAGAAAGCAAATTTCAGCAGTTGTTCATAAATCAGCTTTACTCATCAGCACTAGGAACAATATTTTTACAATAAATCACATTTGACAAAAAAAAAAAAAAAAAAAAAAACAAAAACACCCCAAAAAAGCCCTGATTTAGTTCACTCAAAAACTGCTTCAAGCAGTATTTGAGTTTTTTCCCTGTGAGTTGTCTGAACACACCCAAGCGCAGCCAGAGCTGGTGCAGACTCTCTGCAGTGTGAGACCACTCTGGATGTCCACACCAACTCTCCTTAGCCCAGGGAAATGCTTTGTAAAGATGTTTCTGCTATTAACATTAAAGTAACAAGAGTGGCTAATGCTCCAAGAGACATCTGAAACTTGATGAACACCCTGGGTTCCTGCACACACTGTGTTCCTGCTTCAAAATCCAGTGTTGAAAGCCACATCTAATGTCTGAGCCGGAAAGGGATCTGCCTACACAGCCTCAGCAATGCCCCTGCAACCTGCCCAAAAAAATACCTTCCAAGGCAGCCAAGGACAACAGTAGGCACGGGATGGGGATGCACAGGAAGATGCATCCACCAGGGTGAAACAAGACTGAAAGACAGAAGTAGGCTGATGCCGGTTTGGGCTCATTAGTTACTATCCAGCTCAATGCTACAGCTCTTGTAGCCCCATCTCTTCACTACTAGCCACCATTTTCAAATACCTACTAGAAGTTTTGCCTTAAAGGGAAGCAAATAGCAGGAACACTGGAAACTTCTACTTTGCCAGTGTCACTTTGCCCATGGTTTTCTTCAAGCAAGATAAACAGAAAAAAACAACAGTGAAACTGAATTTGCAGCTTATAAAATCTTTGATGCTAGCAGTGAGAATGGCACTTTCTAGATGAGACTGCTTCCCAGCAGCCCTATGGGGATGGATATTTCTGAGTGAAAGCTGTTTATCTCTTCAGTGTCATCAGGACACACAAGCGTCCACATGTTCATCCACAGCATTTTCATAATGCTCTCTGGTAACTAAATCAGAAAGGGGCAGCAGGGGTCAAGCTTCCTCCATTATTTGATACCCATGGAAAAGGAGGGGAAAGCTACTTGCTGTCTGCTACTGACTTTTGAAGTGGTGATTGCCAAAAATCCCATTCTGCATCAATAAAGAAATCAGAAATGTTTTTTTTTCCTCAGTAGAAGTATTTACTACTTCTGAAATATGTTTTTCATTTCAGGTGATGGTAATGCAAACCAGTGCAATCACTGGGAGCTGGATCACCGCACTTTTCTTCCTAGACTCTTCCTAACTCTATAGTTTCTGTGGATGGGGATAGAAATTACTCCTGTGGCAAAGACACAACCTGATATCATCACAGGAGTTACCGCATCAGAACAGTTCCTGCTCTTAACACTGTTGTTGCCTCAGTTTGTAGGAACCACACACACACTGACTTGATGACACAACCAAGCTACAGACCAAGCTCATCCCTCTCCACCTACTTGCAATTCTGGTGGTTCAAATGAGAAAATAAATTAATGTCATTAAAAACACATCTCCAGATCTCCCAGGAACTGTGTGCATGCAGCCTGAGATGCCAGGAGTCACAAAATGTTTGCCCTTGCAGAGCGGAGTCCAAAGATGCCAGCCACTGCCTTTCCCAGAGCCCTGCAAATGCAACTAAATGAGCAAATAAAAGGTGAGGGAGAATCTGCGGAGACATTTATCTTCAATAACAGGATCTTGTGCAGTCAGCCCACAACTGGGAATGCCTGATATATTCCTTCTGCTCCAGTATCTTCTTCAGAGGCCTCCTGCACAAGCCTGTATTGGGCATAATTTTTCAAAGCAGTTATCAGAAATGAGGAATGCAGTTTCCCCAACCCCCGGCAGTCTGGCTTCCTGCTCTGGAGGCAGTGGAATACTCCTGTGAGGTTGCAGGCTATCAATTACAAAAGTTGCTTGTCCAGAAAATTAGTACCCGAACCAGAGAAAGATCAGGACTATCATGGAGAATGCAAGCCCAGATAACAAGACTGGGATGAAGTTTGGAGTTAAACAGGATTTGCATATTGGATTTTTGTGCTGCCAACTAGCCTGGCACTTTCCATCAGAAGAATCCTTTATTTTTTTTCTTTAGTGGCTTTCAGAGATGTGGTTGAGCTTCCAAGTATCTGGGGTGTGTTTGTAAGAACATTCTTACACAGCATCATTTCCCACGTTTGAATGATCTCACCTTCACAAATAGGGTTGAATAGGGGGAGTTGTAATGGGAAATATGAAGCAAATCCAATGCCATAATGAAATGATTAGAGTATCTATGGCTCCCTTTCACAATGAGCAATTTCAATCACAATGCTTATGATCTAAAAGGTGCTGCTGCTTATTAACTGCTGAGAATCTCTGATTTTGCTGAAACTCCTACCCGGTGCAGTGTTTTATGGAGCATGTAGATGGAAAGATGTGGAAAGGAAGCAAGCCCTGCAACAAACAAATGCTGGCACAGGTTGGGTTCATGCAAAGTTTTACAATATGTTAGCAGTTGTGTTTGTGCCTTTGAATCATTTCAAAATATTTTGAATTGCTATTAGAATCCCTGCCAAGCAATGCATATGAAAGATTCACACAGTCTGACAAACCATAAAAAAAAATAATTTAAAAAAATCTGAAGAATAACCTTTGATTCCCAAGGGAGTTTGTAACTGTGCAAAGGAAATGGAAAGTATTTGATTGCTATTTGTAAAGAATTATGCCCAGGCTTGCGAAGGATTTTAATAGCATGGTATAATGTAGATAAAATATTTCTGCTATAGAGGTGTTTCCAAAGAATCTCTCAAGGATTCTTGACCAGCCTCTAGTAATTGAACAGATTATAAAACTCTTTCTGAAGTACAATAAAAAACTGGTTAAGGTAGCTCCTTCCTCTAACAAAGGTTAGATTGCTTCACTGAATATCACCTTTTGACTCCCCAGAGGGGACCTTCTTTTGAATAGAGCACCTAAATGAACCAAAGTTTTCATAGGCATGAGGAGAACAGGAAGAGGATAACAAAGGAGAGGTAAACTCACCAAGGCATTAACTTGACTTGAGTTCATCTTTTGTTCTCACACAGATTATTATTTTTGCTGCCTCACCCCTCCAGGGCACTAAAAAAATTAAATACAATTTATAGAGGACAGTGAAACAAAACACGGAGAGACTACAGCTTTCTGGAAATCAGATATTTGCTTTTCCCCCCATACCTCTATGGTTTTATTGTCTAGGATAAAACAGGCTTTTGAGATTTAATCCACAAACAGGTAAGAATTGGTGAGATCTATTCTGGAAGTTAAATATTAAATTATAAATAAAACTCAGAGGCAGATGCAACTCAGCTCCTCCTCTGAATGTGAAGTGGGCTAAGTAAACATTGGTAAATGTTATGTATTTCAAAACACACAAAGTTTCATCAGGTTAAAGCTGTTTCACATTCTTTGGCTCCACTTCCAAGGCAGTGTTCCTATTCTAACTAGCTGTATATTTGTTTTAATATACAACACTGAAAAATATCATCTTACTTCTGTTATTTGCCTGAAGGAAACTCATTTCGGATATGAAACTTCTACACAATATTTACTGTTCAACTACTGCAGCTTTTATTAAATGGGGCCAGAGAGGATGCTGAGGGATTTAAGGAGAGAATTAATAACAACCATTGCTAATTTCAGCTTATGCACTACCGTATTGCAAAAGCAAGGATGAAGACAGGAAGCCATGGATAATCCAATTGATACTAAACATTTTGAAGCTATCAACCGCATTTGAACAAAGCATTTTTTTAAAGCAGGCTACATAGCTAAAATCAGAGACATAATCCATCAGAGAGAGCATGCAAAACAAAGCTTTTCCTTTCCAGTTGGGGTGAGTGGGTGAAAGCAGGCTGCAGATTTGTCCTCCTCACCTTCAGCAGATCTGCAGCCATCTCAGTGGGATCTTCAGCAGTAAAAGACAATGAAAACCAACTGCAATTCCCAGAGGCTCAAATGATAGATTTCAATTAACAATTATTTGAAGGGAAGAACTTCTAAAGAGCTGGAACAAAGCCAAGACTACAGGACAATCTGGTTGGATAAGACCTCAGGAAGCCCTCTCGTCCCACCTCCTGCTCAAAGGAGGCCAAGTCATAGTCAAGATCATGTTGCTCAGAGCTATAACTAGTCTGGGTCTGAAACCTCCAAGAAGGGAGATGACAGCACCTCTCTTGGGCAGCCTATTCCAAGGTTTGATAGTCCTCATGACAAGAACATTCTTCCTTAAATCCAGAAATCCAGATACAAGGACTACAACTTTGCAAAACAAGATTTGTCTCATTTATACAATCAGCCAGGGTGAAAAATGAGCCCTTGGTTTAATTTAACAATTTAATTAACCAGTACATTATTATAATACCTCTACACAGAAAACATGAAGAGAAAGCCTGAGTTATTGGAAATCCATACCATTAAGATCTCTGTTTTCAGTACACAGGGTAGATGCACTCTTAATTCAAGAGGCACATGCTGAGTTCAGATCAATCTCTACTGACTTTATACAACAACTGTTCTGATTTAACTTGCCCTTACCCTAGAATTGCCAGGAATTTAAGTAAAAAAAAAAAGCTTCAGTGACCACGAGAGAACATCTTACTCAAAACCAAGAGGTCCATAGATTAATGTAAATATTTCATCAAAGGAATATGGGACTCTATAAATGTCAGCAGGAAAAAAACAAAGTTGGGTCACACAAGTTTCAGCAGTGCTCCTCACCATACAGATGATACAATAATAAATTCTCTGTATGTAAATAAAATGTCACCTAAAATACATGTAGTGGACTTCGAGCATTTATATTCCAAACCCAATCATTGTCTTTGTTTTTTGTCCTGTCTGAAAAATCTAAAGTTCAGAGCAGAAAGCCAAAATAAAAGCAGATGAAGAGGAGAGGGAGTCTAACTGAAGCACTCAAAAGGTACCCAGGTTATTGCAGCACATATGGATTTGAAATGTTCTGGTTTTATGTAAATATCGATATGAAGAGAAAACATTTCTCATGCAGTGGTCAAAAATCCTCCCTGAGTTTTCCTAATTAAAAAAAAAAAAAAAGGAATATAAAAAGGTAATATTTTATTTAAGACATGTAAAGCAATCCCTAGTGGATATCTTAAATGCATAGTAGCTGCTAGCTCATTGTCACTTCTTTGCACATCCTGCATTATTCCAACAGGCTCAGTTCTACTGCTGTGATTCCTAAAGGAGCATCTTCTACACACAGCCCTGTGTACAGGTGCACCTTTTATATGCACCTCCCAAATCACATCAGCTCACTGAATTGGTAAAGCCAAGTGCCCAGAAATCACTCTGTGGCAGAATCACATTGTTACTGCAAACTCACATAGCCCAGATCCATGACCACACGTGGGTTTTGCCCACGGGATCCCTGCCTCACTGACTGCACAGTTATTTGGTATTACCTTGTAGCTCACCACACAATACCTGTTCTCATTTCTTACTAACTGCTTAGTATAAAAACAAAAAAAAATCCATTGAAAGAAAGGGAGCAGTTTCTCTCCTATGGTTATCTGTGATCCTCATCACTGTAGTGCCTGAGCAGATTACAAATAATCAGTTCATTCAGCCTCCCAGAACTCTCACAGTCCATTTTGGACTCGTCTTCCCTCATGTCCTGGTCTTGTGGAACCTAGCTGCTTGGCACTGGTACCGAGCTGCTGAGAGCCCAGGCACCACTGCCTTGTGCTGCAGAGAAGCCCACTGCACAAACTAGGGGAGCAGCACAAGGCGGCAGGTGGCAGTGCCTTTGAACACCCTTCCTCTGAGGAGCAGAGGCTACCACTGGTGGGCAGGGGCAGCTGCTCAGACACACAAAACACCTGTGCTGCTTCAGATCTGCTCTGCTTTGCACCTCCTACCCCTCCCCAAGTCCCTGTGCCGCTTCTTGACACTTCTGTGTTTGAGGGAGCCACTCCCTCCGGCAGAAAGGGTGCAAATTCCTTCCTTTCAGTTCCTACACTTGAGACAGAAATAGTCTTTCATGTTTAATGGTTTCAGAAGGCAGCAGACAAGCTAGCAAGGAGGAGTTTGGCAGGAAGAGAAGGTGCTTAACACACATTCATTTTTTAAAAAAGTGTACTTTTCCCTCACCCTTAGATAACAAGTTTAGGACGAAATGTACAAAGATGTGCTAGCAAAACTCTGCAGGTCTCCTTATAGGACCAGCAAGGGGCACATCCCTGCACTAAAATAGATGCATTATCAAGGTCCAAGGTCATTCTGCAAGCCAGGACATCTTCTCTCCACGATGGCAGTTTCATAGCAAAGCAATGTAACACCATAAAATACCTGAAAATGGTGCCGTTCCAGAACTCTCAGAATCAGATATCTGTCCTATCATCCTCGAGAATGTCAGACTAAAGCTTTCAGAAGTTGTGACTCCTGACTTACTCTGGAACATGAAGAGAATTAAAGCAATTAAATTCCCCCTCTCATATTCCATCCAAGGCTTTTCAAAGGTAGAATTCTTGTAAGAAGTTGAAAATCACCTTCTACAGCAGACTCCTTACCACCAAACCCAGCCAGTATGAATTTTAAAGCCAGCACCAAAGATGGAAACCTATCATAGAACCACAGCATGGCTCAGGTTGGAAGTGGCCTCAGAGATCATCTACTCAAGCTTCCCCACCATGGGCATGGACACCTCGCAACTAGGCTCAGCTGATCAAGGACTTGTCCCTAGGCAGCCTGTTCAGAGCCTCACCACCCTCCTGCTGAAGAACTTCTTCCTCAGCTCCAGTCTAACTCTGCTCTGCCTCAGCTTCAAACCATTGCCCCTTGTCCTGCCTCTAGACACCCTCATGAGAAGTCCCCCTCCATCCTGTAGGATCCCTTCAGGTATTGGCAAACAGCTCTAAGATGCCCCTGGAGTCTTCTCTTCTCCAGCTCCAGCTCCCTCAGCCTGTCCTCATAGCAGAGCTGCTCCAGCCCTTGGATCACCTTTGTGCCTTTCTCTGGACTTGCTCCAACAGCTTTGCATCATCCAAAAGTGGCTATGTTGATTTCTTTCTACTAGCAACCCAACAAGATACAGGAAGCAGTTTAAAAAGGGATTTTTATAGTAATTACACTTCTGGTGTTTGTGGTTTACAATGCACAGGGAATCTCTAACAATATATAATGCATTATAAATCTACAGGATAAGCTAATGCAAGAAACACACAGAAGAATACAAACATGGCATTAAATGACCTAAAGATCACCATCATCTGACATCCATACAATGCTGAAGAGAGCTTGGAGTCAACTTGGTGGTAAAAATCCTTTATGGAACAGATAAATCTTACCTATTGAAAATCAGCTCTGTGAGTTTTGTAGCAAAGCTGTATAAAATTGACTGCAGTAGGTAACGGGGAGCTACATTAATTCTTAATGGTTCTAATGACCATTAGCTGCAATTACGTTAGAAGCCTTAACAAAAGGATAAAAGATAACCCAAACAATAAGAGAAACACAAGCTAGGACACCTGTCTCTAGGAAGAGTCCTCTGAACTGACTTTGCAATCAAAAAGCTGCACAGCACTGCAACCTCTCACAGTTTTGGCACAAAATCTTCTAGTGGGAGGCCTCCAATCTATAAAATCTCACTTCCTCCACTGGCTGAAGGAATCTCAGTTTTTATTATTTAAAAGTCAGATTTTAGCTCCTCTCATCTTACATGAAACCCACTCTTGGGTGATTTGTCTTTCCCATTCATCTTTCCAACTACTACCTCATTTTTCTTCGCTTTTTATCCCCTGTTCTCACTGAATGAACTATTTACAGTTGTCCTCTGGGACACAAACTCTCCATGGCTGCGTTGCAGACAGTCCCCAGCTCCGTGGCTGCTCTTTGCACTGTGCTGACACAGCTTTCAACCAAGCCTCTAATTACATCTCGCTGGTTGCACTTCAGAATCAATACTTGTTTTATCCTAACTGACCTGTCAGCCACTTCTGACACCGATCAGTCACTTTCTTTTTCATGGTGTCTTTTCATTATTAACTTCTGTATTTCAGTCCTCCACAGATATTCTTCAAGCATTCCCACACCAGTGTCCTGAGGGCAACAAACACAACTCCAGATTTCATCCCCACTTTTTCTCAGTACCCTTCCTCAGGGTAACCTCTCAAATGAATTCTCTGCTTTATATGATGACGCTAGCCCCAAAACCTCGCTCCTGTGTCAGACACCAGCTGAAATTCCATCACCTCTGCATCACATTTCCTCACCTGCGTTATTGTTTTTACCTCTTTAAGAAAATCTCCAGCTCTGATGGAAATTTGTGGACATCCAAGCAAAAAAGCAACTCCAGCTGGGCTAAAGCTGAGCTTTCATGGTTCCCCAATGCTTCTCCAAATCCTTACCCTTTGGCAGACACTGAGGTTTCTGTCACTGCTCCTGTTAACCCATTGGTTCACACTGTCCTGCTAGACAGACCCACAGCTCAAACACTTTCTTCTTATGACTCCATTCTCTCACCATACACAAGGCCTTACTGACTTTTCTTTGTGGCCCTAAATACAAACCTATCTTCATTAACAGGCTAAGAATCACTCTCTAACAGCGAGAAGCCTGCTAAAATGGGGAATATTAAGGAGGATTAAATTATTCTTACCCCACTGCTCCATGGAGAGGCTAATTTACAACGGAAATAGCACTCCTTACACAGAGGGATCGCTGACCTTTCAGAAGTTCTGCACATTCCCACTTTTTTTTCCCTCCTCTGATTAAATTTTGAACAGGAATGGAAAAATTGTAGTGATGCATGAGAGCACAGAAAAACCAGTACAGGCACATAGCCCTCCAGTACAACATAGCGAAAAACCCAAACCCAAACTACAGCAGTACCCACCAAAAACCAGATCACATTCCTCTCAAGGGAATGCTCATTCCAAACACTCATTTTACAAATAAAATGAGACAGTGCTAAGCAACAGCTGAGCATCACCATAGGGGATGTTGATCCCAGCTCCCTGTAGGAGAGGGGCTATACCATGCAAATAACCCATCTAAGATCTCACCATCACTAAAAGATATCATAATGTAAATTACCAACAGCAATTGTAAAGTTCTCTTCTCACATTGCCACTCCCATTCCACAACCTCATGTTGGTTTTGAGGCTTTCTTTTTCCTTAGCAGCCTGTAAAGAATTCAGGTTAGATGGATCTATTGTTCTACCATCCCCATGCCAAAATCCTAGAATGTTACCTTCTCTTTTGTCAAGAAAACCTTGAAATTTGCAGGAGGATCAGACACTTTTATGCATCCTTTAAAACTTTCTTAAAATAACCTGTGCTGGTACTTATCATACCAACATTAAAATATAAGAAATTTGTATTGCTACAAAACAAGAGAACAGCCTGACGATTTTGCTGGCTAAAATGTTTCCAAAAAGTAGTCTTTACAAGCTTTGCTGATTGTCTTCTAGTCTGCCACTTGGTAGAGACGGCAAGTTGTACTGGATGGGAACACACAGTACTGTGAGACATTTCCACCTCAGCTCCTGAATCAAAGCACTGGCACTCCATAGTGCAGATCAATAGTGTTTTGGAAGAAAGACCCTATAGAATTGTATAAATAATGAGCATTTAGTGGATTGTGCAGGCAACAGAGAACAAATTACATTTTCTCCAGAGAGGTTTTTAAAACCATACCTCAAATGTGATAAATGTAATGTGATGGAAAAGACTACAAGACTAAGAGTGCACAGCATGTGGTGGTCAGGAATTAGAAGCCAGGGCATTTGCCTTCTCCTGCTCGATGCAATTATTTCATCAAGACATTATCTCCTGCTGCAGTAGCAGTAGGTCACAGCTAGCATTTCTCAAGATTCTACAGATAGCAGCAAAACAGAATCACTTATTTCTTCCTTTTTTCCCCTCCCCAAAGGTGTTGATCAGGATGTTTTAGCACACTTGTCATTCAGTGAAGTGCACTGCAGGTGGAAGATGCAAACGTCTTCACCAAGTCACTATGCTCAACTCCAGTAGTGAGGCACTGCGGTCTTCCGTCCCAGAAACTGCTTTTGTTTTAAAGCTTAGCCTCCTGCTCTTGGGCAGCAGAGCTGGCAGGGATGTGGGCACCTGGCCAGCTCTCAAGGTGCTGGGTAGCACCTCATAGCTGTCATGGCTGAGGGTATAGGTTCAAAATCTTTCCTCACTTCTAATGCCAGCAGCTCTCTGCTGTTGCCAGCACTACCGCGGGGAGATGCTTTGGACAACCACACACAGAACAGGCACAGAGCTTCTCCTTTCTGGCCCTCCACTAGCTCACAGGCTTGATGGCCTTCCTATCTCTTTCTCTGGGACAAAAGAATCAAGCCTTGACCTTGCTCTGGCTTCTTTTCTCTCCTCTCACAAATGATGCAATATTCCAGCAAAGGAGGAGGCAGAAAGAAGAACATAGCTGAGCAGCGACAGGGGAAGAAGTAAAACTCCATTACTTCTTGCCAGGTAGAAAGGTCAAGTAGCAGTTACTTGTTAGTCTTGAAACAAGCCCTTGAATCATGAACACAATCAAGAAGCCTTGAGACATCACTCAGGTACTATAACCTAGAGCTAAAGAAAAGGTCTGAGGCTGCAACCTTGGCAGTAATTTCTGGGTTATGGATTTATAACACAGGGTTTCCTATACAGCCATCCCAACATACCTGTAATATTCACCCCTATAAGTTGGTCTTAGCAAATTCTTACATGCTCAAGAAGGAATGGAATAGCTGGGAAATGAAGGACTCCTCTCCTCTTTCAATGGTTGATTGAAATATTGACAGTTGTTAGACTGGAAATATAGGAGGCTTCTTATATTCCCTTCTCTTCTGTCACTTGCTCTAGAAATACAAAGTCATGTCCAAAAGGGACAAGCCACAGGGTAATCACTGCATGAGGTTGCTATTTGCTGCTTCCCAAACCCATGTCTTTGCCTCTCCCACCCTGCCTGCAAGCCTCTCTCCATCCTGCAGCAAGACTCCTGGCCCTCATTAATCAAAGCCAGGCTTGTTAGCAGACACACATGAACAGCAGATCGCTGACCTCCAGGACAATCTGCCTAAGGTCAGGTTTTCACATGGCATTTGGAAAGAGCTCCAAGTCCTCTCTGAGCACAATTCTATTTCAGAAGGCTTTAGTGGGTTACGTGAGACCCGCAGCCTAGCTGGAGTTGCTTTTCAGAGGTATGCTGTCAATCCAGCTTGCAGTGCCCTGCTGGTTTAAATGCTGCCAGGGAGGCTCAGAGTAAATAATGGGTGCCTTCCTGTACCACCATAAAGCAATGCAAATAACAGATAAAAAATAATGTTCCACTTCATGGAGTTAGAGTTTTTTATACTCTTCTAATCAACTGTAACTCAGAAAAATATGAATGCAGAGAACAACTCCACTTCTAATGCCTCTGGAAGATTTAAGTGGGGAAAAGACCAGTGGTGGCCAGTAAACAAGATTTACCCGATTGCTCTATGGCATGGCTATGCAATGCACATCTGTGTTTAGAAGCTTAGAAGCAGCAGGGAACACAACTTTCTTTTCTTGCTTCTGTCAAGGTCACCATAGCCTTTATGCTCTAGACAGTGGTAGCCCAAAGTCCTGCAGTTAGTCTTAAGCTGTAGCAAAACCTTGCCATTAATTCATCTAAAGGAACACCTCTTCCTTTCAATTTATTTCTGGAAAGAACTTAGCCTACTTGGAGGCTGCAGTGAGTCAATAAATTTCATCAGTGGTTATAATCTCTTCGCATGGACTGGGGAAAAGGACCAAAAAGAAAAAACACACACACACAAAAAAAGCCCTAAACAAAACAAATAAAACCAAAACAACCCCAAACAGACAAAACCCAATCAAATAAAGCCAAACAACCATCTAAAAAAAGACCAAGAGCAGCAGTAAAGTGAAGGTGCTAAATCAGTCTTGCACTTCTGCCCATCTACCTGCCTCAGGGAAAAAGACACAGTTCTCAGTTCAGCAGTTCTGAACTTTGGTACCTTTGCTTTGCTAGTCAGTGTAACTCATGGGATCTCCTACTCTGGCCTTCAAAGAAAGGATGTAACCATGTAAAATTCAGGAACTTAATGAATTTTAAAATCCCTAAAATTAAGATCATTAAGATCCATACCCACCTATGCACAGAGAGAACTATATATGTAAGCACCCAGAGAACCACAGAATAGTGGAGCTGGGAAGAGGCCTGTAGGGATCATCTACTCCAGTGGTAACACCTAGCAATGAAAATATTTAAGCAAATAATTATATTTCATCTGTGCAAAGTGCCAAGGCTTGCTGCCTTCTTCAGGAACAGATGACTTTTGACACAATGGACAACACCAATTTACTGCCCATATACTGGCAAATGCAACTAACTTTCTGTTTTACCAATAGTTTTCTGCCAGTCCCAAAAGTTCCAGTCCAAGGACTAAAAGACTGAGCAGCTGAATGCTCACCTGATTCCCCACCAACCACACAAGCAAGCAACGTTTCTCAAGCTGGCAGTTGTGCTCAGTGCTCTTCGGTGCTACTCACGAGACCAATACACTTATGATGCCTTCCCGTCACAGGAGAGGGAATGGGAAGATCTCTTCAGCAGATAAAGAGCAGACAAGCACAGGTGTGACAGCACCCAGCTTAGTGAAGTGCGAGTTCAAAAGAAGTACAGACTCAAGGACCCAAACCCGTTGAATGCCACCAGACCGAGGAACTGGCTGCTCTGACTCCTCTGCCTGCACTGCAAACTGCACACTTTTCTGCAGAGCTGCAGGCAAAACTGCAAGATAGAAGATAGCCACTGGAGCTAGGTGTTGTTAGACTCACAGCTGCTGCAGCACTGCACTGCCTATCCCTGTCCTGCCGTGGAACTGGCTGCACCACTCAAGAAGTACTGACCAGCTATCAATGGGTTTGATTCCTAAAGCAGTAACTTAAGCAGGTGCCACATGGAGATGTTCGGCAGCTTACCAGAAATCAAGGCAGGTCTGTCAAGAGAGTGTGTCTCTGTACTCCAGCTTTTAGGACTGTCAGCAAAACAGGAAATCACATTTGTTTAATGGAAAATGAGCAGTAAAGGCACCAAGAAAGCAGTACGGGAGTGTCTGCATTAATGCTGCTATTACCAGAACACTACTCAAAGAATTTGGAGAATTTAATTGTGTCCTGAATAATTTAGTTTATGAGAACATGTTCACAAACACACACACAGAAAAAAAGAAAATAAAAAAAAGATTAATCAGAAACAACATGAGCAAAATAACGCACAGGAAATTCTTACCATTGTGGTTGCATTGGTTTTGGTATGTATTTATTTTTTCATTCTGAATAGCCTACAGGATGGAGTAACATACCAAAGGGCAGAGAGGAAATTAAACAGTTATGCTGATGGGCAATAAAATTCTGTGTGGGAGACTAAAATTCCATTATTACACAGAAGAAGAATGTTGTTTAACCTAAAAAAAAAACAAACACACACAAACAAAAGCAACAAAACAAAACAAAAAAACCAAAACACCACCAACCACCAAACCCAAAAGCCCAGCCCATGAATACTTCATCTCTTCAACAGCCCAGGTCTGAAAAACCTTCACATTCTGTTCCCACTGTAAGGTCCATATCCCTCACCAGCATAGAGTACTTTACATCTATTAGAGTCACTTTATACTACATTGACAGACTTTTGTATTTCCAACCAACAGCAGTCAAATAAAATGGGAAAGGGAAGGAAAAAACCAAATCTTCCTGAGATGATTAATTTGCTGCATCTGTTCCAAATTACTCAAGTTGAGAAGTGAAAGTTTGCCAATGGTCTGTTAAGATGAGAAGTTGTCACAATCAGCACTCAAAGCTGGAATTCTGTCTCTGCCAGCTACAATGATTTACCAGTGGAAGCAAGGTCCTGCAAATAAAGACAACCCTACAGCTCTTCTCTACCTCTGACTTTATCTCTTCCTTCCTCCAAGCACTCCACTAACAAGTGGGAACAGAGCATCTGGAAATTCATCTCTAATTTAGCAGTACTGCTCTGGTCCTACTAGCTGGGGCGAGGGGTGGAAATTACTTTCTGGTACTGCCAGGGCAACTATTCCAATATTTTAGAGAGCACTGCATGTAGGCAGGGAAATGTTTCACCTCCCAGACAAAAATATGGCTCACATTTTTGAGCTGTGTCTCTCCCATAAGCATTGAATGCATCTGTCACTCCTCAGGGTGCACTAAAACTCGACACAATCCATGTGGCTTCATAGTAATAATGGACAAGCAATAAATAGTCCCCAATTACTGCTACATTTCAGAAATATGTTATTTCAGGAGATACTTTATCACTTGAACTTATGAAGAAAAAAGAAAAAAAGATGCTTTACTCTGTGGAAGGAATGGAAGCATAAGATGCATGCAGTATGCAGAAGAGTTAATATACAGTAACTGTTATATTTAGACATTTAAAAATTATCTGCTTAGAACAGGTAACTAACCAAGTAATTATACATACATATTTAGGTTGGACATTTAGCTTTCAAGTTAATCACCAGAAAAAAAATTAACCTGGGGTGTCAGCAGGAAATTAAAAAAAACCCTGATGTGTTAGAAACACAAAGCAGAGCAGTCTGCTTCAAAGCACAGATCAATTTAATTTTTTAATCACTCTCTCACACATTCATTCTATTATTCATACTCATAATGAATTCATCCCAGGATGCACTTGTGGAAGTGTTAGATGCTGAAAGGTTGGCGTGGTAGCTGTGGGAAAGGTGGGGCACACCCACCTCAGAAAGCACAGACCAAACAGCTCAGTTAGGCGTTTAGCCCTGCCGATCTGAGGGGCAGGCAGCTCTGTGGCCATGCTCTTGAGTCCCAGCTGGCTGCGATGCTATCAGAGGGTACACACTCAAACCTTTCAGCACCGGAAGAGTTTCTCAACACTCACACTATGTCTCTTAAAGCAAGTCAGCTGCTCATCCTGCACACTTGTGCTTATTGGGGTACAGTTTCTTTCCCTTGGACTGCTGGACACAGCACAAACTAAACTGATTCTGAGGACACCCTCCCCTCCCCCCCAATGGTAAGTTTGCTCCAATTCCTTTGCTTTGCTATCTGTGTTTGGAAAAGATATTTGAGATGTATCTCATAGCACTTTCAGCTTCCAACTGCATGAGGATTTGAAAACCAGGACACCAGGTATGTCAATCAAGCAAAATGACAGACTAATTAGGCCTTTAACCCAAACCAATCTGCTTCAAGTGACATTTACTTTCAGTCCCAAGATTCTCATGCAATGTGTTTATGCAGCAATTATCTCCTCCCTCCCTTTTCCTGCTTATAATCAGAATTCTTAAAATCACATGCCATTGTAGGCTGTGCATTCTCAAAGGTGTTCTGAGAGCAGCTGAAAAAAAATCATGCCAAGGCAAGGCTGAATGCTGACAAAAAGCTTCTTTGCACCTTATCAAGGATAGTTTATAATGCAGATCATGCCTTGGAGTCTTTCTTTATTCCCCAGACAAGCGGGAGATAGCAGACTTTCACTTTGTGTACACAAGTTTTCTCAGTGTCCACTAAGAAATAGGTCAAGCCTTTGCAGCATTCTTTGTCTAGAATGTTGTCTTTAAAGAAGAAGATGAGTGACTATTGTCAGTAGTTACAGATTGTAAATAACAGGTTTTGATTTACCTGATTTTGCAGTAGAAGTGTGCTCAGGTCAGCAAAAGCAGATCCATCCCAGATGTGAATTCAGAATTTCCAGCTTCTGATCTTCTTATTAAAAATGATCTCCCAATGGAAATATAAATAAAAGCTTGGAGCAATCTGAAAATGAGGGGATATAAATGTAGTTAATGAAGTCTGGAAATAATTTCATTTAATTAACAAAATTTATGTTTCGTCATTTATTCATCTTGTCAACTAAGTGAATCAAATTATCACTTTTTCCTTTTTTATTTAGTCTTAAAATATTTTTGGCATGTTTCTGCAGGTCCATCACAGGCGGTTATTTAGTTTCAAAGCATTTATTGAGCAACTAGATGAAGAGTGCTGACAATGTGAACAGCTCCAGTGTTTCACCCCAGCCTACTACAAAAAAGCAGAAGACAAAGTCATCTTTCACCAGCGTCTTTCTTACTACTCAGTGCTCTTGCAGAATATCCTGACAAAGTTTCAAGTGATTGATCTGTGAGCTCTTTGGGCACTGTCATTATAAAAACGAAGTAGAAGCCACAGAAGTGTGAGGCTCTCCTTAGCCAGCCCATATTCTCTTGTACACTTTCAAAGGCCTTCATATAAATGAAAGAAACTGTGGCCATTGTAGTGCCAGCTCTGCCAATTCTTCTCTGGGGGAAGGAGAGTAGAGAGATATCAGCTGAGATGTTATTTCACTGACTAGCAGAACTGGTAGATTATCCAGTGAAGAAAAAGGAACAGAAGCTTGAAGATCAATGCATGGTGTTAAAGCGGAGTAGGGAACCCACCAGAGCCTCGTAGTTCCCTTTGCACAAGTCAGCATCACTATTTGTGCCAAATATTAAGAGGCCAATACAAGGCCAGAGGCCTCTCAGCTCAATTGCATTCTCTCAAAAGCTCTCTCACACCTGTCATTGCAACAGAACTCTTCAACTAAGACTTTCAACCGATTCGTGATTGCAACTACAATGGCAGCGACAGCTCTGGAGTTTGCATCCCTCCTTCCAGTGGGTTTGGGTTTAAGGGAAGGTAGTACATATGACTTCAGAGAATAGCTCTGCCCTACTGAAATATGTTGTTCAGAATCTGAGGTTAGTATCCAAGATATGAAGGTGCCATTTCTGCTTCACAGCTGTAATTAAAATGCTACAGATGAACTACTCCATGGAGAGCACTGAAGAGCAGACATGGAGAAGTTGCTTTTAAACATTCAGAAATGGGAAACTCCTGCATTGCAGAGCACTGAAAGAGGGGGGAGGGGGTAACAGTTTGCAGCACACTGTGATGATGCTGTAAGGAAAATTTAAACACATGAAGTCAGAAGCAAGAGGAACTGCTTTTAGCATAGCAGAAGTAAAAACAGTCTCTCACTTTTATTTGCTATTACCATCCCAAACTGAATTTCTTGAATGTTGAGGTGTGGGTTGAACAACTAATCCACTCATCCACTAGCATGTAAGGACACAATCAAAAGGAAATTGAGAGTCTCCGAGTTATTATCCACAAACAGATACTGAAGAGTAAACATTATTATCCAGGGTGTCTAACATGCACGTTCAGTACCCACACAACCAGGTTCAAGACTAGTTCAAGAGATACCAGCAGTGGTTATTCCATTGGCTTTACTCACTTGAGCACTTCTGAAAATATATTCTTTATTATTCTTCAGATTATTTCCATTTCATAGAAGAAAACCTTCTCAGGAACCAAGAGGCTGAATCATTCACTGTGCAACAAAATCTGACATACAGCAAACTCCTCTGCTTATACAGCAGTGGATAAAACCAGGTCAGGCTGAGGTGAAGGCTCAATATTCTGTCATAACAAAATAAAGCCAACACTTAGCATGGCATTCCATCTCAAAGAATTTTAGGAGCAATTTTTAATCTTCATATTCTGCTGTGTATTTGTATGGAGTACATGAATAAATTCAGTATTTCTTCCTTCTTGCATTCCCTGAGTCTTAAGAGAAACTTCAGGTTGGTATTGGTCTGGTGGAGAAGCAGAGGCTGTAAACTAATAATGGGTATTAGCTTTACAGGGATTTTGGATCTCATAGCTTTTAAAGTACCAAATCTAGGAGTCCAGAGAAACTTTAAGGTGAAAACAGTGTCCTGCATCTCATTCGCTCAACAGTCACACAATTTTAGTTTTAAGTACTGAGTTACAAGAAAACTAATTCTAAAAATGCCAGCGTGGAGGATATATTCAGTACCAAGCCAAGAATGGAAATAAAAACACACAGATAATATTTTTTATCGTTCAAGAACGAGGAGACTGGTAGGAACGATGAATAACCAGAGCTCTTTGGATAAGATTCTAAAGATACTTCCCATATTTTGAAAATAATTACCTGAATTTTCTCCAACTAACAGAACAAGCTGCAGCAGTTTAATTTCCCTGAACTGTGCCAGACACACGCCTGAAAACCAAGCATTATATTTCAAAGAATTTTAATTAAATCTATATAACAAAAAAAAAAAAAAAGTTTCACATCTTAATTGAAAAATTGCCAGCTAGAGAACTGAGACAGTCTGGAAAGCACTGAGATCTAATTGAAGAAAAGAATAGATGAGAATATTTCAAATGGTCTCACTAGTCAGCAACCAGTGTAAATACTGCAGTTCAAACAATAGCATTTTAGTGATTAACAGAAGAACTAATTTCAATTCTATTGCTCCTTTGCCTTGAGAATTATGCCTCATCTAGGAGAATCCCTGAGTGAGCACAAAACTTTCATAGCCTGCTCTCCCAAACTGGAAGGCTGACTTTGGAGGAGGAGAAGACAGGAGCACCAGGAAAGCAGGTACCTCTGATCACTTCTGCAGCTCTCCCCTGCAGCAGTGGGGGCTACCACCCCCTCAAGGGTCCTTTGGAAAGCATTTGGAAAGACAGAGTAAAAACCAGTGTTTGTGATCAGCTACACCAAGTTCACGCTGCAAGCACAAGGCACTAGCTGAGATTTACTCCGTGATGTGAAATGAAGCAGCTAAGTTCTAAGTTTCCAGCGCAGGAAACCTGCCAAGGCCAGATGGAAATCTCAGCTGTCGTGAGCAGAGGTCATTTTGTCCTTCCCAGCACAAGGTACTCCTAGAATCTAGCATACCTTCCAGACCAGTTTATCATACCCATCCCTTTTAATAAGCAGCTGAAATGATTTGTTGCTGTTATATATTATTTTCTTGTTATTGTCTTGTCTTTGGTTCCTCTTTTTAATTACAGAAGTCCATCAGAGATGCCCCTGAGGTAGAGCTGATAACCTAGGCTTATACTTCTAAAGAATTTGTTGAAGAGAAGCTTGGATAAGCCTTCAAGGGAATTTTTGATAAGCCTTTGTTCTTTTAAATTACTTTATCATAATGCAGTGTTTTCAGAAAGGGCAATTCTGCTGAATAAAGGAAAGGTTTATTGATGACACCTTCAGAGTAGAGTTTTAATGGAACTGCTTCTAAAGTACTTTCACAAGGTGCGTTTAACCCTCTGCGCCTACCCATAACCAGCTCTGACAACCAGAGGTGCTTCATGGGGACACCTTCCACCACAGAAGCACACAGGAATCTCTCTTCTAGGCAACTCTGATTCGTGTTTCCTTACACCTCTCATAGAGAGGTTTCTGTGTGCTTCTGCAGTGGACCCTGTCCACCACTAAACATTATAGGGTAGTTTGCAGCATTTCTTTTTAATAAAACACAAAATTCACATGTTGCTTTTTTAATGAGCTAAGATAAAAACCAAGCAGCTCAAGTGCTGATGAGGACAGGTATGCAAAATGAGGGAGAAAATGGGAAGCAGTCCCACAAGCAAAGAGATGTCAGCAGAAACACTGGAAAAGCTACTTCTACACCAAATAACCAAGTCATAACTGAACCTGGTTTAGATCTCCAGAGAGACTAAACACACTGCTGAATTACTTCTCAGTCCCATTGCCTATGATCAGCTGCACATGAAATCAGAAGGTCATTATTAGATTAGACGGGATTTTCCATACACATCTCTGCATTTTGGATGCTCTGCAGGTACCATTGTAGAGTGTGACAGTTGTTGGGCTGCCAGATATTACAGCTCCCAGTTTAACAAACTAACCAAATAAAATCTGAATGGGATGGAAATTCCAGACACAGGCTAGAGCAATCTGACATTAGTGCATTTTGCTGGCCAAGGGGAAGAGTTTCCTAGGGTTCTGCTCTCCAGGGTCACTGATGTTGTCTGCAGGGCTTTGTGTTGACATTGCCTACCTTTAAGCCACATCCCTTAGATGAAGCCCTTCACTGAAGGCTGTCAAGGCAATTATGCAAATGAGAGAAGATAGGGCCCTGCATGGAAAGCAACTGGTGGAGGCAGAAAACACAGACTGGGAGTTTTCAGAATGAAGATAAGAATGTGGAATTGGTGGTTGCTGCACTAGGGCCTACAAATCATATGAGGCACACAAGAGGTGGGTAAGAAAAGATGGGGCCCATAAATCATTTGAAGCACAGAAGAGGTGGGTAAGATCTGCTGGTTCTCTTCCTTTCAGTACAGAGTTGAGAAGGCTTCAGAAGGCAGCAACATCTGCTTGGTCCAAAAAATAAAAACAAACAAACAAAACCAAACCAACACCAAAACACCACAAACAAAAGAAAACCAACCAAACCACGGAAGAGCTTCTTCACGGAGGTAACATGCAGTTGTACCCATGTTCCAAAAGTTCAACTATTGGTGAAGTAACTAAATACACAGAACTGAACTGAAGATCAGAGTTCAGGAGGTGAAATCAGGTGTAAGACAGATGCTACCAGGTGGATGTGCCATGTGTGCTTGCTCTGTCTTCCCTTTCCCCTAGACTTATTCATGGGCACTGTCAGAGACAGGGCACTGGATTGCTTACACTGACATCCTTATGGTTTCTAGGTTTATTTCTAATGTTTTTACATAAGTCACATCTCTAACTTAAGCATACTTTTTGCTACTCCCTTTGTAGCACACACAGCCTGCAATTATACTCCAACTACTACATAGAGCTTGGGCAGGCTAAATACCATACAAGGATAAACCCAGACTAGCTCCAGCCCTGTGATGAGACACCTGACACAAAGCACAACCCACCCAAACCCATTAACTGTTCTCTCTGTTCTGCTGCCAATGGCCAACGTCCTTTGCCTCAGCTTTCACTGAGACTGTTTTGAATTGCACTAAAACTTCTTTACAACTTCACATTTATCTCCATGCAAATGTGAGAAATCACTGGAGGCATAATGAATCTGTGAACAACTCTCAGGTCAGATTCTTGGGTTTCATCAAAAGCCTGACAAAAAGTTGGTCTCAAATTGCTTTCTGTGAGGCCTGAAAAGTGCTAATAGTTCATTTTAAATGAGAAGGGGAAAAGTCCTGTTACGAAATTAATTATTTGCTAGCAGTTGACAGTGATGATATTTAACTGAACACCTGCAAGTGAAATCACAGCCTCTTCTCTTTCAGGTGCAAAGAGGCATAAATTAAAGTTCTCTCCCTGTCCTGCTACCTCACACATGAAAGTGGAAGAAAGTATTTTGAATACCCACTGAGTCAACACAAAAAAAAGTCAAATTGTCTACATAAACCTCTCCTGCCCCTCCTACAACATACTCAGCAACACAAAGACAGGTTACTAATTGCAGCCTCAAGGAAGCCTTTGTGTTGGCATGACAGTAGGACAATCCACACTTAGCACAGATTTAAAACACTTACCATATGTTTCCCTGCTTTTAAGCCTGGTTTTCACTTATCCTCTCTCCCCAGTCCTCTGTCTACAGCTCCCCTAGTTAGGAAGCTGTATCATAATTTCTGAACACATGGATTAAATGTTTGCCTGAATATTTATCAAAGAAATCCCATCCTGTATTTCATCTTCTGAAAAGAGGAGAGGGAAATGGTGGTCTTGGTGCAAAACCTTCTGTTAATAGGTAAAAGAAGATAAGTAATAGTGTCCATGGTCATAATTATCTATCACACAGTCATTAGTAAAGTATCACATCAAAGTCAGAAGGCTTTGTCTTCAATGTAAGCTTAGTATTTCACCTGTTATTAGTTTCCTAGTCTCCTCTTTCTCTTTCCTTGCCAATACGAACACATCTGTTAGCATTTAAAGAATATAATAATGTTCTTTTCTGGCCTTTCTGATAAATGACTAGGAAAAGGAGCGAAGGGGCTCCCTTGCAGAGAAGGAGAGTGTAACACTCTGCAGAGGGCACCCTCGGTACACTTCCCAGCTGCACCTCTCCTCCACAACTGGAACTACACAATACCACATTTGCAATTGTCAGGAGTGCACAATAGGAAAAAGGCTTCTTCTGATGGCAGCATTACAATGCATGGTGTAGACCTGTGAAAGAGAACAAAGCATGCCTCTACAGAGTGCAGCCTCTCTGCTTTTCAAATATCATCAATGCTCTTTTGGCTTAATAACTCATCAGGAGTTAATTTGCAGCTGAGAACCACATAAAGACAGTGTCTGTCTGTTATTGCTGGGTTTATTCTATTTTTTTCTCTGCATTGTTCCTTAGAAAGCTTCTGTCTGTTCAGAGACACAGGAAGAAGTTTCTGCATTAAGTGACAGGAGGATTGCAAGCAAACATGGTTGCAGCAGCACATCTCCTATACAGCACAACATTAAGACTTCTCACTGCTTTAACAAGAGGTTCTCATAACCAAGAGAGAAGCTGCTGTCTGCACCAGAGGTGCAAGGGCAGGCTGATGTCAGTGCTATCTGAAAGCCCATTCTGTGTTGTCTTACTGCTCAAACCAACCATACCCAAAGCATTCTTCTTTCTGCTGACACAGCTATTTCTTATCCAGCACTGACATTTGTGTGACTTGTTTTATGTTGAGTTGTTTTTAGGTTGGTTGGTTTGTTGGTTTTCTTTTCCTCTCCCTCAGAAGCATTTCTGAGCAGCTTCACGGGAATTTTGATTGTCATTGTAAAGTTCTCACTGCTGCATCATTGCTGGCCTTTGAGAAACCAGCTGGTGGGCTCCCTTAATTTCACAGAACCAAACATCCAGGTTGGAAAAGATCCTCAGGATCACCAAGTCCAACCTAGAACCCTGCTTTTCAAGATTCACCTTAAACCATATCCCCAGCACCATATCCAAATCACCCTTAAATACATCCAGGGTTGGAGACTCCACCACCTCCCTGGGCAGCTCATTCCAGTCCCTAACCACTTTCTCCATGAAAAACTTTTCCCTAATGTCCAATCTAAACACCTCCAGCCTCAGCTTGAGTCCATTCCCCCTGCTGTCTCAAATTATCTGTGAGAAGAGCCCACCAGCAGCCTCTCCACAATGTGCCTTCAGGTAGTTGTAGAAAGTAATGAGGTCTCCCCTCAGGCTCTTCCTCCTCACATTAACCATCTTCAGCTCCCTCAGTTGCTCCTCATCAGATTTATTCTCTAGGTCCTTTCCTAACAGGCATGTGTGTATCACTTGAAAAGAAAGCTTCACCTTAGCTGAAGAAGCCCTTGAGGCCACAAGGAATGCACACCTGTGCTTACCCATGGCTAAAACACGCTTCAGGTGAAGTGCTCTTGTGGGGGGGCCTGAACTTCACATAGACACTGGAAATGAACAGCAAATGAACTCTGGTAGCCAGTCCTAAGTGACTCTGGTGGGTGACTCATGCTTGGGGAAGGCAGATTTCAGCAGAAGTGTCTGTGGAGACAGGGCTGTGCTGACACAGCTATAGCCATGGCTACACAGCAGGAGTGTTTCTGACCTGGGGAAAGGAGCATATGCACGAGGCAAAATGCTGGAAACCATTCCCTAGCCAGCTACTCAGAAACTGCAAACACTTCCCAGGGAAAGGTACAGTATCCTGCAACAAAGGCAGCACAAGGGTGGTACACTTTCATCCTGCACTTTCTTTGCTGGTTATAAGATCAGGCCCTCTGGGAACACAGAAAAATGTTAAATTAATTAAAGTGCCTGTGATGGGCACAGCATCATCACTTGCCATTAGGAAAAGTACCAGCCAAGACACATGCTGCCAATATTATTGACAATGTGTATTAAGAGCATTGCAAGCCGAATCTTTGAATTCAATTAAAGTCTGACCCTTCTTCCAGAAATGGTTGGGGCAGAGTTTAATTGCCCTGTAAAAGTAGTAGGAGCCACAAACTGGGATGAGCAGCAGTTCCCTCATGAGAGTGTTGTGTAGTGCCTGCTCTAGAAAGTGAAGGCTGCTTTATGCTGAGTGCTGAGCGTTCTGAGAGGAGCTACTATTACCTACTCTTCTTCCAGTGTGTTTTTCTCAGACCCAGGGAAAACCTTTTGCCATTACTTTATGACAATTTAATCATGTCAGCAAGTCTTTTAATTTGCATGTCCTAGCTAACAAAGTAATACATAATTTTAATTCTGGGGTTAGGATAATCATAATTAAAAACACATTAACTGATCACACCAGCCATGCGTTCTAAGAAAATCCTCTGCATCGTGATTTATGAGCTGAGATTTGACAGTTTTGAACCTGTGTGACTTTGTATGATGATGACTGGTTTGGAATAGTGCCCCAGCTATGCAAAATAAGGTTCAGCTACTCAGAATGAGGCCCAGGGGGACCTTAGAACTGTCTCTGAGCACCTGAAGGGATCGTGCAAGAAGGCTGCAGAGGGACTTCTCACGAGCGTGTCTAGAGACAGGACAAGGGGAAGGACTATTCATAAAGTCTTGTAATGACAGGACGAGGGGGAATGGGTTTAAATTGACAGAAGGGAGATTTGAAAGGGATGTTAGGAAGAAGTTTTTCACAGTGCAGGTGGTGAGGCACTGGAACAGGTTGCCCAGGGAGGTTGTGTCTGCTCCCTCCCTGGATGTGTTCAAGGCCAGGCTCGATGAGGTCTTGAGCAACCTGATCTAGTTGGAGGTGTCCCTGCCTGTGGCGGGGGGTTGGAACTGGATGATCTTTGAGGTCTCTTCCAACCTAGACCATTCTATGATTCTATGACAAGGGGCAATGATTTGAAGCTGAGGCAGAGCAGGGTTAGTCTGGAGCTGAGGAAGAAGTTCTTCAGTAAGAGGTTGGTGAGACTGGCACAGGCTGCCCAGGGAGGCTGTGGAGCTCTCCTCTCTGGGGATGATGAAGGCCAGGCTGGATGAATTCTTAAGCAGCTGAGTCTAGCTGAAAGGTGTCCCTGCCCTTAGTGAGCTCTAAGCTCCTTTCCAACCTGAGCCATTCTAGGATTCTACGACACCTAAGACCAGCCACTAATAACCCAGGGTTTGTCCTAGGCTGATCATTGTGCAAATGCACATTTAAAAAAATTAATTTCATAAACATATAAAAATGTGACTTTAAGACTTCACAAGAACTGACAAGTAATGTAACCATTTCCATTAATAAAAATACAATTTTCTGTATTTTTCACAGCTACTGTTGCAAAGTTTTTAGGGGAGCAAAATACCTTATGTAAAGAAAGCTGCACATGAAAGCTTGGGGGGTTGTGTTTGGAATTTCAAGCAAGTTTGGACTCACTTCATAGACCGGTAGAATGGTCTGGGTTGGAAGAGACCTTTAAAGGTCATCTAGGCCAATACCTGTGCACTGAGCAGGGACAACTTCTTGTCTTCAGTGATAAGCCACAGCAGCTCTATCAGCACAGACATGCTCAAAGGCAGGCATTCCTGCTTCATTTCCTGCATGCCTACTGTTTTGTGGTGCCTGTGCCCACTGAAGTGCTAGCACCGAGAGTGCATCTGCAGTGCTGCTGTGCCACCTTGCAGCAGCAGGTCTCCACATATCCCAACTTCCTTGGCACCCAGAGAAATGAGAAGCCCTGCAGGTTTTACTGTATGTAAACCAAAAGACTTTCAAATGACAGCTTCTCAAGGACAGAAATACTGTGATGCTTGGGTGATAGTTTGTCACCCAAGGATGGAGGAATCTCCTCTAAAGCAGGCTCAATCTTTTCCACTTTGGTACAGCTGGAATCTCTTCCTGCTATAATAAGGAGCTTAATTCTTCTGCACATAGCTACTCACTTCATCTCATTCTCAGCTCTTTGACATCTTCCACAAGCAAACACAGCCCATACAGGGTACATTGCTCTAACAGGTACTCATTTTATTGACTCCACTATAATTTGTTAGTCTCACATGATGCCTCAAGATGTTTCACACCTTCTAAAAAGGAAGTTGGAAGGGAATAATTTGCATATATTACTTAAGTTGTACATGCTTTAAATATTGATCAGGTGAAAGAGGAGCAAGAGAAAGTTCTTCAGAAATTAGGACTTGCATTTCTATAGCCTTTTAAGAAAAAATATTCAGGATGAGTTCTTAACGTGAGTGAAGAGATTGCAGCTCTGTGCATGGCTGCAGCTGAAGGCTACTCAACATTTGGCTTCTCTTCTGTGGCACTCTGAGCACCTTACAGCAATTTACAGATCAGGAAAACTCACTTCTTGAGTTAGTATGAACTCAGCACAAACATTTCAAACCTCAGCTATTGCTGTCTGTGTTAGACAGAAAGTGAAGCTGCATTTCCCATTTCTGACTTGATATTTCAGCCAGCTGACTCTTGGGGATGATGCACCAATACTCTTGCGCACTGTTTTGAATAACTTGGAAGCCTTTTCTCCTCTAAGAAGTGAGAAGTTGTATTTGATCTAATGCCCAAGAATAAAAAAGTAACATCCCACCTTCATGCCAACCTCTGCAATCACTGTCCATTTCAGAAAGGTTCTGGGAGAGAATTACAATGCCTAGGAATTATGAATAAGCATAAACAGGATTGAGGCAGAGAAGTGATCAGGGCATATATTAACTCAGAAAGAGCTGCCAGCCATTCAAAGAGCCTGCTGTCAGGTGTGACAAGCAGCTGAGGCCTGGCAGAACACCTTCTTTTCTGTTCTCAGGAGCAGTGCATGGAGCTGTCACGGCCAGTGTCCTGCTCTGCTTAGCAGTGCAGTTGCCAAGGTTAATAAAAAGCAGCCTCAGTGAAGCCTAACAAGTATTCCATAGATTGCCCACGCTGCATCTTCCACCACAAAACAGAAAAAGGAGGTGGAAAAGCCTCTGGGATAAATATGTTTCTCCTAAATGGTAAATAGCCGTTCATCATCAGCCCACACCTTCCCCCACCCAGTGCCACACAGCTTTTCCCTTTTTGTCCTTTTTTCTCCTAGTTCTTCCCAGAGATTTTTCTGGCTGTCCTCACTTTTCTATGCACAGCTCCTCTTTAGATGACTGTCCTTCACAGCTCCACAGAAACCACATTTTGTTTTCTCATTCTCTGCTAAGTCTCTTGGTTCTCCATCTCCTGGACTGGGCAGCTACACAGTACAAGAGAGTTGCCTCCTAGCTGCCATCAGGACAAAGTGACTCTGCATCTCTGGCAGAGACACACACACACACAGTAGAACCCTCAGAAACTTGAAGGAGGACTGAGTGCCACCTCAGAGGACAGAAGGAAAGTCCCATTGTTCTAAAACCAAGGGATGCACCTCAGCTAGTACCTGAGGTGCTCACTAAAGTGCCCAGAAAGAAGCTGATTCACCATACAGCTACTGACTACAGCTGGCCCTGCAGAGGATTCTACGCTTACTGGCATCACCCGTAGATAGGGTGAGTCTATATCTGTCATCTCTGTGAAGCACACAAACAGCTGCCATCTGAAAGCCCTGGCACCTTTAACCCACCAGAACTACCAACACAAGCATTATGAGATACATCAGAGAATCACAGGGTGGTAGGCATTGGAAAGGAACTCTGGAGATCATCCAGTCCAAACCCTCAGCCTAAGCAGGATCACCTAGACCAGGTCACACAGGAACACATCCAGGTAGGTCCAGAAAGTCTCCAGAGAATGAGACTCCACAGCCTCTCTAGGTAGCCTGCTGCAGGGTTCTGCCATCCTTACCATAAAGAAGTCCTTCCTCACGTTGAGGTGGACCCTCCTGTGTTACAGTTTGTATCCAAATCACGCTTTCCTCTGAGACTCTTAGTATTTGTCCAATTAGGTGAAAATGCCACCTGATGTCCTATGTTGCCTGTAGTGACAGACTCTTAGGAAGAACTGAAAGTTCTGACTCAGTTCCTGGGCTGGAGAGCAATCCCACAGAACCTTGCCTTTTGCTTTCAATCTCTGTTCACACTGCAGTGCTGCTCTGCTGAAAATGTCCAATCTGCTATTTCACATCACAGCAGAACAAAACACTTTCTTCTACCAGAGAACACTGTGGGGTCCAATTTTTCATTGCTTGGAGTTTTATTTTTAAGGTTTTTCCACCCAAGCAAATGCTTTTGCTCTGACAGCATTTAATAACAAGTTTGACCTTGGAGTGTGCAAGTTGAAATGACTTTAGAGTACACTGCAGCAGAAAAATCAGGGGCCAGGGATTCTTTTCCGTATTTGAATTTTATTATTTTGGGAGAAGGGGGAAATCCCTTGTTTCACAGAAGAAATTACTTTTGAGCCACAGTGTGAAGACTTTTTGCATGAGTGCATGAAGAGTCACAACTTTTTATGCTTACAGCAGTTGATATATGATTGCCACTACTGCCAAAAGTAACTTAACTACCCCCTCCTGGGAATATCCCTGCCAGTGCAGCCAAGGAAGCTGAGAACAGCTCTTATTTAGTGTATGCTGCAGATGGACCAGCACCCTGAGAGATGGGGCAGCTTGAGCATCACCCCTTCTTGACAATCCTGTGGGCTACTACAGCCTAAAGCAGCCTAGAGGAGCTTTCTGAGACTGCAATGCAGCCCTTGACTTTTCTAGAGGACTCATGTTCAGCACTTCCTGTGTGGAATTCGTCCTCACGGGATAAAGCATCCTCACAGCAAGCACATCCTGAGAAAGGTACCTGCTGTAGTGGATTCTTGTGTGGATTGAAACATTTACAGTTCTTTATAGCTACAGGGACAAATTTAACTGATTCTCCTCATGTATTTTGGGATCTTTTCATTTCTCCATTTCCTATAAACATCAGACAGACCGAGAGAGAGAAACAAGACAGTAACAGTTTCACTACTAAGCATGAGAATTAACTTTTGTTTCTGAACGGGAAAAAAAAATACCATAGTGCCAGAATGCTGTTTGGTATGTTTGTTGCTGTTATTACATAATCCAGAGATTAAATTATCTTTGGCTGGAGCTGAATTTATCTTATTTTCCCTAGAGTAACAGCATCCTGACTGCAACAGCATCGGTACCACAGTGGGACACCGTTCCTGACAACCTAATCATTGGTTCAGCTAACAATATTCACAGGGAGTCAAATCGTTGCTGTTAAATCACTGCCCTTCCTATTCTCCAATGTCACCAGGTGAGCTGTTTCTCTGGTAGTAACAATGGAAAGCAGCACAGAAGAATTTATTGTCAACAGATGTGCAGAGAGAAGCAGTGCTACAGACACGGTATTGATTGCTGCAGGAAAAAAACATTTTGGTTGTGCTCTGCATTAGCCTTACAGAAAGCCTCTTATGTAATGTGGAATAACATTACATTTGATGGGCATTCTATTCTCATGACAAAATGCTCTCCAAATCCATGGTTATTAATGTTCTGTGCTGATCTAAAGCAATCTGGATGCGTGTGCCATGCTCACTATGGTAACTCTCACACAGAGAAAAGCCTCTGATTTTCATACAGGANAGCCCCCTTTTTTTTTTTTTTTTTTTTATTTCCCCTACAAGTAGCACAAAAGTACATGCAAATGCTGCAAAAAATTCATTTTCCTTCTCATCACAAGAACTCATAAATGGGAGAGGAGAAAAAAAGGCAGAAGAAAAATAAAAACAGAACCAAAGACAAGTCAAATAATTTGACCTTTTTGTTCTCTGTCCTGGAAAATAAAGATGATCAAAGAAATTATACTACTTTGGTTGCTCATAAATTATTTTCCATGAGATCCCCCATCCAAACTGCTCAGTAATTGTGATTTACATTCACTTCCAATTTACCAATGGCACTCATTAAAGGCAGTTAAAAACATCAAATTTATAGCCACCATCACCAGGGATTTCTGACAAAAATATTGCTTACAAAAATTCAAACACCTGTGCATCGAAAAACAGCAACGGAATTCCTAAATACAAAGAAAAAGCTAGAATCAAAAAAAGGCATCAAATATTGAATATATTTTTTTCTGATTGTGTATTTAATTGTCGGTCTTTGCCAGCACCACAGGAACTCACAGATGCACATGACAAACTCTTCTTTAAGGCCTCACAGGGCAGGAATGTGCCACTGTAGATATGCATGAGGGCAGGCATCCTCCACATATCACCACTCTCACCCAGTAGCAGATGAATGTCCTCCATTTCTCATCTATGGTCTCCCAGATGTTACTGGAATACCTGGACCTGAAGCTACAAGCCCTGAATACAATCTGTACCATCAAGTTATGACTGTCCCCAAAGATGGAGTGACCATAATCTCTGGGCAGCTTGTTCCAGTGCATGACCATAGACACTCCAAAGAAGCTCTGCCTTGAGTTCATGAGGGATTTCTGCTTGTTTGGTCTAGCCCCACTGCCTCTTGCCATTCCTTTCTTTATCCAATGATTATTCATACAAACTGGCATCAGTCCCCCATAGCCTCCTCTTTGGAGCTTTCTCAGCCTCTGCTCCCATGACAGCAGCAGACAGAGTGTGCTGATGAGCCACCAGTGATGAGCAGAGAGGAAGCATAACTTGCCCCTGACCCACTGGCAATGCTCTTCCCAAAACAGCCAAGGATGCTGTTGGCTGCCTCAGCTGCAAGGCCAGGTTGGATGGCCCAAGGACCACTTGCCCTCAGGAATGTCCCTGCAAAGCCACTTGCCAGCAGGTCAGCCCCCACCCATGCTGCTGTGTGGGGTCATGCCTTCACATTCCCTGCTGGTGAACTTGGTGTGGCTGTTGGCTCATTTCTGCAGCCTGCTGTGCCTTCTTTTCCAAGGCACTCACACAACAGGCAGGGCTGTGACAGGAAGGGCATTCCACTGCCTGAGCAAGCTTTTCATCAAACAAGTGCAGCAGGGATAATTTATTCTTTGTGTATAATTGATTTGTGCCTGCACTTAAAAATGTCTTTTGAAATCCATATTATAACTAATACTATCATATAATAAAAAGCAGCACTTTTAATTTAAAGTTAATTATTTTCCATTATTCAACATTAGGAGGCAAGGCAAGAACTCTAGCTTAACGCCAGAACATAAAATAAGTTACTCTGAACTTATAATACATGGGTTTAACAGCTTAATGTCAAGAAGCAATACTGTAAATTAAAAACTAAGGAAAAGGATTATAGTATCTCATATTTAGGAATTTCACATGACTACAGATAATTAAAGCAACTGAAATATTTTTGCAGCCTTTGCTGAAATCTGCCACGGTAAAGGAAGCACTTTCAGAGCAACAGCTCAGTCTTCCGTAAGAACACTTTAGACATAACAGCGTAACTGTGGCATTTCAGGCTCGCGTTGCATGCACTGCTGCAGCTCCCAAGGCTTTGTTGGAAGTATTTCTTTCTTCCTCTTACCAAGCCTACAGCACAGCTCTCTTCACCTAGCTCATCTAAACCACAGCTGGAATGGGTAAATCACAGGTATGACAGAGAAAGGGAACCTCATTTACTGCAGGTACATAAAGGAGCTACTTTTGAGGCCTCTTCTAACTGCCAGTTTCAGAAACAGAAACCACACATGGGCAACACATGATTCTTCACAGCTGCTTCAGATTTGACAAATAAAACCTCTACACAAGACATGCAAAATAATCTGAGTGGAGACTTTGTGCAAATGCAAAAAGTTTTTAAAATGAACAAAACACGTGCAAAGAATAACATCTCATTTTGGAAGTGCTTACCTGTCAAAGAAAAATCATCCTTAAAGCAGAACAGAAGACAGCTAATGCTGGGGTTTAGAGCCTGAAAACTGGGATCTCTTAAGAAGACTGTGGAAGAAACAAGTCTCTCTGTGCTCCTTATGTCCCAAGATCATACTTATCCAAAAATCTCCATCAAGATAGCCACTCACAGCAAGGAGCCTCCCCTGGAAAATTCCCTTCAGAAAATACGGTGAGAAGTACTCCATGATCTCATGTAAACTTGGATTTGCATTTACCCCTTTTCGCTTTCCAGCTTAAAAAGTACAGGCTTTTCTGGCTAGACTCCTCTTTGAAGTCTCTGGAGCTGTCCAGAAATTTTTAACATCCCCATCTCCTTCAAGAACTGTTCTCTCCTTCACCAGATTATTGGGCATTCTCCTAATGAAAAGAGGAGTAGTTTCCCATCCCTATATGTAGGAACATCCTTGCTAGATTATGATTAATCTACAACAACGAAATGCATGGTGCTTCTCCTCCCTCCCTTCCCCTGGCCCATCTGCTGCTCTTGGGCATGTTTAATGGGCCTTAGGGATCTCCTAACAGTTTGAACATGGAAGACATACATATATATATACACACACACACATACATACATATACACCTCATTACTGGCTTTTAACTGAGGAAAGATGTGGTGGCAGTCAGCTGCTTCAGGCTGCCAGTCCTCCTGGCATTAAAGGATAATTAAACAAACCAACCCACATTTCCTGCTGCCAAAGCATAAGCCTACAAGTCCACAAAGCCCACGACATAGATCTCGAGGCTGGTGGCATCTGGCTGCTTCTTTCAGAACCCCCCACCCCCAGCCAATCAACTCTCCCTCACCTTCTACAGCTAATACACCACAACTGCTGATTAGAACAGGCAGCTCCAAAAGACTCCCAGCTTCATTTAAGAGCATGCAGACACTGTGCATATAGAGTGTAAGAGGCCATCACCAGTATGCCAAAACACCTTCCAGTCAGATTCATTTGTAACAAATAAAGAGCCCAGGCACAGGCCCAGGGAAGTCAGCAGCTCCCTGCCCACAGACAGATGAGCCACTGCAACTTCACAAACACTGCCCTTTAGACACCGCAGGGTTACTTTTATTTTAATGGATGCTGGTGTGTGAAGGAGAATATAGAACCAAATTTCATTTCTGAGATGTCTGCATCAATAAAGGTGCCTAATGAAGGTATTCTTTAAAGTATACAAAGTTAACAGGAAAAAAATCTAGAGAGGAGCTATTGCATTTCCCCATTAAACTAATTTCATTTGGTTACAACACAAGTTCTAATCAGATGATATTATTAACTAGTCCAATTTGAAAATGTCTTATCATGTTTATTTTTATTATGTTACTAAGCAGAGCAGCAATTGACCTAATTTATTTTATTAAATAACATTTCCCAATCCATCTGAAAAGGGCCAATGGCCTATTTCTTGCCTTGGGCCACCAGTGTGCTGCCACTTCAGACATGGCATTGCAGCTGGGGTTTTCATCAGCTCCATAGGCAGCATTCCAAACTCTGATGACTTTCTTTACTCAGATCAGTCTCTGGATCTGCAGTTGTGTCATTGGTGACTGTTAATGTCTCCTGTCACTCAAGAAGAGGGCAAAGACCCACATTTCAGTTGGTCACTAGTTGTTGGTTTGGGTTTCTCTCTATATATAGACATTTCCACTGTGATTTGCAAACATTACTGGTGGAAAAACCCCCACAAAGCTACAATCAATGTTCTTCCAAAACAGAGAGACAAGAAACTTCCCTCATAAGAGATGAAGGTACTTTGTGTCTTTCTACCATGATCTTATACTCAGAACACAGAAAATGTCATCTGTGAGGTTCCAGTGGTAATCTAACACATCTGGATGGGGCTGGCCTGCATGAACAAAGTTATGCAGAGTCTGCAAACCCTAGGGCATCAGAGCTGCTGCCTGTAACCCTGGAGCTCCCCAATGTATCCTGTGTGTACCATCAGCAGGTATAAACAGCATTCAGAAGAGTGACCCAGGTGGACACAGCACTGTCAGTGATGGGAAGGAATCAAACCTCACCACAACCACCACCATCGCTTTACCTAGCAAAGGGGGCTGCAGCCCTGCCTGAATGCTGGAGCAGGTGCCTGACACTGAGGTCACAAGAAGGACCACACAGAAAGCTGTAATCCCTGCAAGCTGAACAAAATGAATCCTGAGCACACCTCTGGGCCATAGCAGTGCTAATCAGCATGTCCAATCCCTCCCTTTCTTCTGCTATTGATGGCAGCCTAGCCTACCATCACTCCACCTGTCATTTCTCACTTGCATAGCTAATCCCTCTGGGAGCTAATTCTGCATGGAGAAGCTTCATCATGTTCTCTGTACTTGACCTCATCTGATCTGCTAAATATTGATCTATTTGACATTGTACATGCATTAGGAAAGTCAATACTGACAAAGATTTGAAGCACCATCTATTGATATGCTTCAACCCCCCCAAATACTAGCAAGAAGTTTCTGCAGTGCCAAAATGGGATGTAACCTAGTAGAAAACAAGCTACTTCTGGCAGTAATGGACAGGTCACCTTCCTCCTGGAGACCTTCATTAAACAAACAAAATGAAGACTTTTCTAGAAGAAAATAAAACAAACATGTATTTCTGATTGAGAGAAAAATTGATGTAAAATGCATTAAAAGGAAATAGAAATAAATATTTGCAGCAGGAAAGGCTGCACACTTTGCCTGCACTTCTTGGTTATTCAGGACAGAGATCTCAGAACTCAGTATTTTGGTCACAGAGGATGTATCAGTTTAAAAGCTTCCATCTGCTCTGCCACATTGATTTTCTAATGCACATAACATGTTAAAATGAGTATAGTCAATAGTTCAGCAGACCAGACAAATCAGAGGCCAGAAATGCTGCAAAGATGATTTTGTTGCTTCACCACCCATGAGTACAGCCTAATGTCAGGAGATTAAAGGGATTTAATTTAATGTCAAGGGATTAAGTTTTATACTTTATTACAAGGAAGGTTAAATACTTCATAAGTAATTATACACGGTGAAATGTGCCAGAAAATAGAGAAAAATAAAAATAATAATTTGAGTAAATAGTATATTAAGTTAGAAAGAGAAGTTGGAAATAGAATTAAGTCAGAATTAGAAAATAGTGTTTGTTAGAAAACATGAGGGGCTTCTCCTCAGGGTGTCCAGCAACTGGACAAGGGGCAATGGTTTGAAGCTGAGGCAGAGTTTGGTTAGATTGGAGTTGAGGAAGAAGTTCTTCAGTAGGAGAGTGGTGAGACTCTGGAACAGGCTGCCCAGGGAAACTGCGACTGCCTTCTCCCTGGGAATGTTCCACTTCAGGTTGGAAGAGGCCTTGAGCAGCTGAGTCTAGCTGCGAGGTGTCCCTACTCATGGTGGGAGGTTGGAGGAGATGATCTCTGAGGCCCTTCCAACCTGAGCCATGCTATGATTAAGTTAGAAATATAAAATATAAATTAGAATATTAAGTCAGAAAATGTGAACATACAATTAAAAACTTGGGCAATCTCACCTGCACCTCCCCTAAGACACAGACAAAAGGGGGGAAAGAGTAACGATGGGAATGGTAAAGAGCACAGCAGAAGATCTCAGCAGACTTGTTACAAGAGCCCTCACCCTGTCCAACAAGCCAGGCATTAGTATGTCTTACTACAGTTTGATAGTTTGGTGCATTTACTGTGGCTGTGCAGAACACCTATTGTTCATTGTCAGACTATAATTTATGGAGAAACATGGAAGAAGACACCACCATGAACTTGTTCAAGCACAAGGTCTTGGAAAGCAGCTTCTTCTGTCACAAAATTAATAGCTCTACATTGAGAGAGAAACGCAGCATTCTTTCTGTGGGGTTTTTGGTTGTTGGTTTTAAGGACAAAAGCTGCCGAAGTCAGTGTCTGTGAAAACTAAATCAGCATTTGTGAGAGGTAGAGCAGTGCCTGCCTGGCGCTCAGGCGGTAAGTGGCAGCACATGCCGCTCTGAAAACCAGCACTGAGTTCCCCAGACTTTACCAGCCTGGCTGGGTAAACAATCATCACACCTTATTTGCACATAAAAGCCAGAATCGGAGGTTTCATAGCAGTGTTTATCGCCAATCCAGTTTTGCAGCTGTGTGAAGCAGTTGTGATTTCTATCCCTGATGCAAGTTTCATTTTTTGTGTCTTTCTCCTCCCATTACCTATCTCTGAGAAACATTCTAACATAAAACATCCTTCTGTGAAACAGCGACCATCAGACTGCACAAGCAACTCCTGCTCACTCTTCTTTAAGCAAAGACCCAAAATAGCAGCAGAATGCTGTAGCCCACAACACAGACACTGAACAAACAATTGGGAGATGGTGAACTTCTGCAGTTTTGGGAAGCATATCCATGCAAAAATGCAATTCTTTGAGCATATGATCCCAAATCCCTAATTTGGGAAGGAGTAGGCTGGGTTCTTTTTGGCTGGAAGATCATAGAATCAGTCAGGCTTGGAAGGGACCACAAGGATCATCTAGTCCCAACCCCCCTGCCATGGGCAGAGTTTTTGTGGGCTTTTTAAGGACTTGGTCCCAAAGTGAAAGGAAGCTCAAAGAAAAGGCTTTGCTTGCAACTGGAAATATGATCAAAACACAGGATCTTTCACTCAGCATCCTTCCCAGAATACTGCACTGTCTTTGTAAGTATAGGGAAAATGAAAATCCTTGGAACTAGGATGAGCACAGAAATAGATGTTTCACTGTTGACAAAGCTGTCAGGATCCCTCAATTGAAAACAAAAAAATCAAAACACAAAGTATCTTTAATGAAGCTTCCTACATTGGCAACTCACTTCTCATCCCTTAGTGAACAATTTGTTATGGAGACTTCATCCTCCTGCCTTTTAATTGACACATTCTCATATCCAGAGTGCTTCCCTAGTTCTTTGACGGTAGCCTGTCAGACAGGACTTACATACAAAGCAAAATTAATTTGGTTGAAGCTCTAATTTGATTCTGTTGACAAAAAACCCAAACTTCTGTCAAGTGATTCAGACCACCCTGGCAACAAAACATCCCTGGCTACTTTCAGATCTTTTCTGCAGATACAATTTGCAAAAAAATATCTTGCCTTGAAAATTAGTTTGGCATTTTAAAATGTATATCACTGCAAAACCTCTGAAGGCATTGAGTGCCTCTGTTAACACCTTCAGCTCCTTCTGAGGGCACAGAGGTGAGGGAAGTTGTGCATGTTGCAGATTCATACTCTAAGCCATCAACGCTCTGCAACTTCCTCTGTCATGCACTGCCTCTTGCAATGCCTCCAGCATTGCTAACTTTTGTTACTATATATCCTAGAAAAGGCTTTATTGGACCAAAAAGACTGTGGTGATTTATTAGTGCCATTATTAGGGGGACCCTAGAGCTGCCTTCCAAGGGATCCTGCAGGAAGGCTGCAGAGGGACTTCTCATAAGGGTATCTAGAGACAGGACAAGGGGCAATGGTGTGAAGCTGAGGCAGAGCAGGGTTAGTCTGGAGCTGAGGAAGAAGTTCTTCAGTAGGAGAGTGGTGAGACTCTGGAATAGGCTTGGCCAGGGAGGCTGTGGCTGCCTCCTCCCTGGGGGTGTTGAAGGCCAGGTTGGATGAGGCCTCAAGCAGCTGAGTCTAGCTGAGAGGTGTCCCTGCCCATGGTGGGAAGGTTGGAGGAGAAGAGCTCTAAGCTCCCTTCCAACCTGAGCCAGTCTAGAGTTCTATGATTAAAAAAAAAAAAGGCAGATTTACAAATGAGATAAAATCAGCTTCCTGATTTCAATAAGAACTCCACATCTGTGTCAAATGTCCCAAGCAACCTTTTCTCTTTTGCAAGTTGCTATTCACAGGAAGCAGCTTTGTACAAAGCCACAACTGTTAGGCACTTTACTATGACACAATAATTTCAGAGAAATGCACTTGTGACATATTTTAAATAAACTGTTTGGCTTTTTTTTTTTCACTTTGGCATTTATTTTTACATCAGGAATTCATCAGAAAGTAATAGCCAGGATCAATGTTCCAGCCATTTCACAAAGGCTGACTGCCTGTCCAAGATGCTCATTCTGTAACTTTTCCCAATTATTTATGTATTTGTTTGGTGCTATGGTAAAGGGGATAAGTTTGAAGGAAATCTAGAAATGAAAATTGATTGCCCAGTGCATTGAAAAAATCTCTACAAGCAACATTTGCAAGGGCTATGAGGTGCCTTTTAACTTTATTTATGTCTATGGTCTTTTTTTTTGGCACAACCATAATTATATGGGATATGTATGCACCTTGCATGGTTTCTAGAGTTATTGTTTGCTTGTTAAGAGTTACAGCTGAACGCCTGCTATTCCTTTCACTCTTCCTTCTTTAGCTTTAAGTTCAGCAGCTACAGCTTCATTCTGGCCCTGCAAGGACAATACATTAGCCACCAACAGCAATTAAACCCTTAAAGACATGCAGTCAATTCCCATCGGCAGGCATTATTTTTCTTCCTGAAGAGCAAAAGGCCCCTCTCTGTGCAGTGTAATGAAGTCACATATACCTGTGTGTACCTACTCAACAGAGTTCAGCACCACAACTTACCGGCACAGAGCCCAGACTGGCAAATAACCCTCTCATTTCAAAGTCACGTACTAGGCATGAAGGAGACCTTCATCAAGGGCATTGAAGCCTTCAGAACTGTTCACAATATGGACTCCTAGCATCATATTCCTGATAAAAACCCCAGCTGGGTTTGTGCTGGTTTTTAATGATTGGCTGCTTTGCTTTGGGCAAAAGCTTCTGTTGTTACAGCTCCTAAATTATTAGGAACACAAGTGCCACGCATGTCAACAAGCGCTCAACTCCCAATGGTGTGAACCCACAGAACACAGACCTACACCAGGAATGTCCCTTTCCTGTAACTCCAGCTTCTAGCAGCACAAGGAATCCTTCAATAAAAAAATAAAAACAAACAAACAAACAAAAAAATACTCCAAGCAACTCTAGAAAAAAAAAAACAAAAAACTGTAGAGATAGCAGTGCTAAATAAATCAGAGTAGTTCTGCTGAATTCAGTGGAGCAGAGCCAACTCAGAAACTAAAGACCTGTCCAAACACATTGAAAGAAACCAATCCAAAAGGAGTGCCATTGTTTTCTTGCACATCATAATCATATCAATGTAAGATCAGATGATCTATTCACTTAATTAATGTAGCTGTATCTCAGCATTGCACAAAACTTGTGTTCACTGGGTAAAAAAGGGCAACTCTGCCACTGCTGGGATGCTGAGATGCTGCTGGTTTGACACCTCAGGCAGAAGTCTGAAGGACAGCATCTTTCCTGGTTTCACAAAATGATGATATCCCCCCACAGTTCAGAAGTTTTCCTAAGGGCTTTCTCAAACCCCCATCTCCCCAGTACAGCTCCAGATATCCCCAGCAGAAGATGTGAAGGTTTAGGAGAGGGATGCACACAGCCCTGCACAAAGAACTCAGTCCCTTCCACGTCCTGTCTGCAAGGCAAAGAATGGAAAATAAATGCTCTGCAGATGAGAGGTGTGCTCTCGTCTTTATCCTCACCAAGACTTAGCAAGAGAAGACAATAATAGATGGCAAATCTGTCAGGAATTCTCTAAGATGGGATTGCAGCCAAAGACAAAGTCTTACACAACTTAAACCATCCTCTGCTTCCGGCCTTCTTCTGACAGGCTCAATGATTGTTGTAACATTGTCTGTAGCATTACAGGTTCAGGGTAAAAAACCCCAGAACTTTGTGATAATTCTTACACCTTCACATCTTTTTTATTTCAGGATTCCTTAGGAATCTCTCACAGCTGTAAAATGTAACCAGCCTAGAATTATTTGGTCAACAGTAACTTGGTCAGGAAATCCGTCAAAGCATCCTCAAAGAGCATGTTAAAGTATTTAATATTTTAATTAAGCTCAGAGTTCCTTGATTCGTCTTTTTTCCCTCTATTTTCACTATCATCATTACCTGCATTAATAATGTTTCATCAGACATTAGGCAGCTTCCAATATTCAGTAAATTCAGTGCCACAGCTGTGCTGTAAGTCACTCCCTGCCCAACAGCCACATTTATAACTGTGACACTTTGTTCACACACCAAGGGCTACACTCATGAGAATTTACACTCCTGCCTTCAAATGGCATCAGTTTAAAGATCAGGGATCAGAAATGCCACAGCATCCTACTGGAGAAACTGGCTGCTGATGGCTCAGATGGGTTAAGAACTGGCTGCTGGCTGGGCTCAGAGTGGTGGTGACTGCAGCTAACTCCAGCTGGCAGCCAGTCCCAAGTGGTGTTCCCAGGGCTCAGCACTTGGGGCAGTTCTGTGTAACATCTTTGTCAGTGCAATTCAGGCACCCTCAGTAAGTCTGCAGATGGCACTAAATTGGGTGGCAGTGTTGATCTGCTGGAGGGTAGGAAAGCTCTGCAACGAGATCTGGACAGGTCAGCTGTATGAGGTTCCACAAAGCCAAGTACTGCGCCCAGTAATTGGTTCACAACAACCCCGTAGTAAGCTTCAGACTAAGGGCAGAGTGGCTGGAAATTTGTCTGGCAGAAAAGGACCTGGGGCTGCTGACCGGCAGCTGCTCAGCATGAGCCAGCAGTATGCCCAGATGGCCAAGAAGGTCACCAGCATCCTGGCCTGGACCAACAGCAGTGTGGCCAGCAGTAGGGAAGTGATTGTGTCCCTGTACTGGGCACTGCTGAGGCCACACCACAAACACTGCATTCAGTTTTGGACCCCTCACTCCAAGAAGGACACTGAGGGTCTGCAGCATCTCCAGAGCAGGCAAACAAAGCTGGTGAAGAGTCTGGAGAACAGGGCTGGGGTGGAGCAGCTGGGAGACCTGAGGTTGTTCAGCCTGGAGAAGAGGGTGCCAAGAGGAGCCCTCGTTGCTCTCTACAACTCGCTGAAAGAAGGCTGGAGTGAGGCAGGAGAGGCTGCAGTGAGGCAGCGGTCAGTCTCTTCTCTTTATTAGCAGGTGATAGGAGGAGAGGGAAACTGTTCCAGGGGAGGCTTAGCTCGGAAATTAAGAGTGGCCAGGGATTGGAAGAGGCCGCCCAGGGAGGTGGAGTCCCCATCCCTGCAGGTGTTCAAGATATGTGTGGACACAACACTTTGGGACATGGTTCAATGGACACGGAGGTGCTAAATTAATGGTCAGATAACCTTAGAGGTCTTCTCTAACCAAAATATTTGTACGATTCTATGAAAAGACTCACAAAGTGCCAGCCAAGATTTCTCATATTTCTTGAATTTAGTGTTTGAAGCTTACTTTTTTCCCCTCTAATCTGGGATGTGGAGAAGGGCAAGAGAAGGTAACCTCTATTTCTGTAGAGAACTTCTTGCACCAACAAAAATAACTTCAAAGGTTATGGCAGAGCTTTAAACCCCTGCGTGTAGCTCAAAGAAATATCATTGGGTTTACAATTTCAGACTCCATGTTAACCTGATATACAATAGATTATTTCAGTGGTAAGAGGCTGAACCCATTTATAAGCAAGGGAACTGGTGAGGAGGGGGGAGAGGAAATAAAACAGAAGGGATATTTGAAGAGTCTTCATTTACCATACAGCCAAATAGACTTCCATTCACTCAGTTGTGGGAATAGAACCATTTAATTACAGTGGTGGGAAAAACAGACAAGGGGTTTGATTTTCAAAGACACTGAAACTTCAGGCATCATTTATTTTTGCTCAAGTATGGGTTTGAAGCACCCATAATTATCATCACTGGATCATAGCAAGTGGAGGAAGAACTAGGGTTTGCTACATATTTACTATGGTTTAAATACTGAGGTACTGTCTGATTATTAAAGAAAATCACCTATCAATATACTTTTTTTTAAAAGGGAAAAATAATGAAGCAGAACGAAACTAAAAAGAAGCATTAAGATCATTTTACAATGTCTCAAATTTTACTAACTATAATGATTAGCTGGATCCAACTCCAAGCCACTTTTTAATCCAGAATACCAGAACCATACAATTTAATCTAATTTCTAATCATAGAGTGACTTTGCATCACACACAGCAAAATATTTCATGCTCTGCAGAGTCAAAAATGTAGGTCAGGACCCACAGGCTACAGTCTGGTTATGCTGCTGTGAGTTTAACATATTATTCTTCTGGGAAAACAATCAACCAACCTAATTTCACACACAAGCAAGCAAACTCCAACATTCCCAATCCTTCAAAGGTGCCCAACTAGCATGACAGTCACCCTACTGGATGCAAGAAAGCTTCAGTATGGAAGCAATGGCTATGGTTAGAAGTTTTAGCTTGCTGGTAAATGAAAGACATGGGAATGGATGAAGAGAAGAGCAATTTAGGCTGAAAAGCGGCAGGTAGCTCAGCCACGGTAGGTGCTGCAGGCACGCCTCTCCTTTCTGCTCAGGCAGGTTTGTGCTCAACCAGTTTAACTGAATGGCTCTTCAAGAAGAACAAGGCTGAGTACTACCTCCTGATAGAAACCAGATTTTCTGCTTTTAGATAGCTCTCAAGCACAGCTGTCTCACTAAGTTTTGTGTTCATTTATCAAACCTAATGATGAAGGTTTAAAGAATGACCAAATGAAGGGCTGGAGCACCTCTGCTGCGAGGAGAGACTGAGGGAGCTGGGGTTGCTCAGCCTGGAGAAGACAAGGCTCCAGGGAGACCTCAGAGCTGCCTTTCAGTACCTGAAGGAGTCCTACAGGAAGGCTGGAGAGGGTGTCTAGAAACAGGAGAAGGGGCAATGGTTTGAAGCTGAAGAAGAGAAAAAGAGTAAGGTTCAGTCATTATAAGCTGAAAGATGGCCTGTGAGAAGACAGCCTGCTGTGCCTAGACTGAGCAGGGTGTTGACTGTTTTCAAAAGCATACAGCACAGACATTGCAGACAACTTTCAACTACCTACATCTTAAAACCACAAAATACACAGCACACAACCCTGCAGCCATGGTCTTAACTAGGTAAGCTTGTATTTGGCTAGAAAGGGCAGTTTGTCCTCCTGAATACATAAATCCACTTCAAAACTAGTGATGAATTCTAGCAGCACTCTGCCTGTCTTCACAGGGGTCACGCAGGTTGAGCCATACAATAGCAATCAGCTCTGAAAGAAGGGGCATTAAGCAATATTCCCTTATAAAAGGTGCACTCAGCCCCTGATTCACACTGCTGCCACAATCTAGATAGCCCCCTCCTGCTGAACGCTGTACAGAGGTGAGAAAAGCCTCTTCACAAGACCTTACACTAGCTGCAATTTATAACAGAAAAATTAGAATCATAGAATTAGTTGGAAAAAACCTGCAAGATCAGTGAGTCCAGCTGTCAACCCAACACCACCGCGGTCATGAAACCCTGTCCCAAAGTGCTGTGTCCACATATCTCCTGAACACCTCAGGGAGCATGACTCCATTGTCTCCTGGGCAGCCTGTCCCAATGCCCAACAAGTTCTTCCCTTTTATCACAGGATTATAGAATGGTTTAGGTTGGAAGGGACCTCAAAGCTCATCTAGTTCCAACCCCCCACCATAGGCAAAGACACCTCCCACTAGAAGAAGATTGATCCCACCAGATCACAGATCACATTCAGTGATTCTGTGGTCCACAGCCTCTCTGGGCAACCTGTGCTAGTGTCTAACTACCCTCACTGTAAAGAGCTTCTTCCTAACATCCAGTTTAAATCCTTTCCTCATCATCCCATCATTACAAGCCCTTGTCAATAGTCCCTCCCCAGCCCGCCTGTAGGCCCCTCTCAGATACTAGAAGGCTACTACAAGGTCTCCTTGAAGCATTCTCTTTTACTCCATTTTCCACCACAGCAAGAAACACAGCAGTGTGGGCTGAGGGCAGCCAAAGTTTCTGGTTACAAGTGGCTGGTTGTGTTTAAAGGGATTAGGATTGTGGAAACATTTCATCCTGTACTGATCATTGGTTTTGACAAAATGATCTCCAAAGGTCTCTTCCCACCCCTATCATTCTGTAATTTCAACCTCAAAAAGTCAGGACTGATTTGGAACTTAAACCAACAGTGGTGCAGATTAAAACTGAAAACATAAGCAAGAGCAGGGTCAGTGTGAGTAAGAAAGGCACAGAACACACTGAAAATAACAAAAATCCACCTTTTACCTGAGTTTCTCAAAGATCTCACAGGAAAGAGAGGAGAAAAGAAAGGAAGAAGATCTGGAAAATGGTTGGTCACATGTCCTCTTTTCCTTCAATTAGTGGTTAAACACAGATTTCTTGTCTGATTCAAACCTTTGGGTGTTTACACATAACAAGCACCAGAGTTTAGGCTGGCTGCTTACAAGACCAGGTCACACTGTGTACAAGAGGTTTTCCTCTGTGCCATCCAACCAAACCACACAGAACCTGCTGGAAATCAGATGAAGCTGCACACACTGCTATGCAGCCATTAAAATGAACAAGCTTCCCAATCTATCCACTCAGTAATTTAAAGCCACTTCATTACAGCAGTGCCTTTTAAAAAGTAATAATATTATGAGTGCTTGTAGTTAAGCTATTAGGTTTGGCTTTTCTTCCAATTAAATTTACTCACTTACAAAGAAGAGATGAGCATATCTGAAACTGAAATTGTCCCCATCCAAAGAACATTTATGCAGTTACTTTTCTGAGAACCCATTTTAACACTTCAACGAGAAAAATCTGCTCATGTGAAGATAAAATGCAACAGCAGAGCACAGCAGGAACACGCACAAGGTCACTGTTCTTCCACCAGTCAGTCACAGCACTGCAAATTATTTGTCCAGTGTGCAAACTGCCAAGCTGCTAATGGCAAGATCCTGAACACTTTTGAGCAGTGCAGAAGTAGACCTCCAGGCTCCCTGATCTACAAGCCACAGGCTACAGTCAGGTCATTTTCATCCAGGCTTAAAGATTTCAGATGTATACATGCTGGTCCTCCAAAACACACCAAAGGTTTTGGCTGTTTTCTGAAAGCGTGAATTTCCAGAGAAGGTTAAAGCCTCAATTCACCAAACTAAAAAAAAAACAAAAAGCACAAAGAAAAGCAACTCTTGAAGTGCTGCTTTCATTCTGAAAGACTAAGGAGGAATGGGACTCTGACAGTCACAGGTAGGTGACTACACTTTCACAAACTGGCTATGCACATACCCAGTCCATTTTACATCTCCATATCTTCTCCTGCTCTTTGTAGTAAGAGAATTACCTTTAAAATGTATTAAATATAACTGCCTTTAAAAAAACCCAAACTTTCTCTACATTTATTACTCTTTACTTCAGTCTTATTAAAGTATACCAACCTCCACCGCATTTTATTTTATGTTACTTCATCCTATTTCTTTCCTGATCCAGGTGCACATTTCTGCACAGCTATTGCGCCCAACCCTTGGACACAAATGCATTTGCTCAAAATAGCATCAATTCTGGATCTGTATTTATTTAATATGCACAACACAGTTAAATTCACAGAATAATTTGCTCAGAGTATAATCACACAAGAGCTCCAAGAATTAGCAGTTACTGTCTGAAGATCTGACAGCATAAGTAGCAAGTACTGCTCTCAGGCAGGTAGGTATTTTTTCACTGATGACTCAGAATGCAGCAGAACTCAGTGCGCTCCATGTAAAGGACACAACTTCCCTTCCAGTATTTTTCAAAGCAGGATTAGCTTCATTTTACAACAAAGGATGCTGACACGGAGGGCATGATACAAGCCAGAAAATGTCAGTCAGTAACAAAGACCATAACAGAATCCAGTTCGTCTGATCTTTAAGCTCCCATTCAAAACAGCCATTTATCCCTCATCAGCATTAAAGGGAGGAGAAAAGAGTTATTTTTTTTAATCAAGCATTAAAATTGTAACAATAACAAAACATAAAAAAAAAAAAATCTCTAAGAAATAAAAAGCTTCTATCTTAGAATCTTAGAATCACAGAATGTCATGGGCTGGAAGGGACCTCAAAAGCTCATCCACTCCAAACCTGCTGCCAGAGCAGCACCTCCTATAGCATATCACACAAGAACACATCCAGGCAGGTTTGGAATATCTCCAAAGAGGGCGACTCCACAACCTCCCTGGGCAGCTTGTTCCAGTGCTCTGTCACCCTCACGGGAAAAAAAATCCTCCTCATGGATAAGTGAAACTTCCTATGCCTCAACTTCCACCCATTGCCCCTTGTCCTGTCACTGAGTATTACCGAGCAGAGCCTGGCTCCAGCCTCCTGCCACTCACCCTGCACATATTGATAACCATTGCTGAGGTCAGCCCTTAGTCTCCTCCTCTCCAAGCAGCACAGCCCCAGCTCCCTCAAGCTCTCCTTGACTCAGTGTATTTGATTTGGAGCACATGGAACCTTGCCTACACCCCTACCTAGAAAATACTATATGTGACTGGAAAAAAAAGCTTCAGGATCTGAATTTGTGTCAGAATACAGGATTGCAAGCACCCAAATAGACAAAATGATGCGGCCCCGAGCTTTGTACAACAGAGGATGCCTGTGTCTAGGTCATCTGCAAAAAGCTGGTGAGATAGGTGTCAGCATTTCCAGTCTTCAGGCAGTAGCAGTGAACACACTGTAAGCTGCTACCTATTAAATTAGTTAAAGCAGTGGGGTGGTGGGGAAGAGTCTCCCACTGGAAAAATGTAGCCCCAAAGCTTACAGCCAAGGTAGCTGTTGATAGAAACAGGAAAGATTCCTGACTGTAGCATGAGCTTGTCTAAATTCATTATATGTATAATTATTGTCTACACCACACAAATACCTATTTTTGCAAGGAGAAAATGATTCTTAGTCTCACAACTCCTTTCCTCTCTTATTTATAGGATCTAGTTATTCCAGCTAGAAAAAGAAAAGGCAGACTGACAATCAGCTTGTTCCAAGCTGTTCTGATTATGTAGCCACTTGACTTCAAGTGTGAATCTTTTGAATATGACATAAGAGAAGTGCTGGAACAGAAATAGCTGTTGACAGGCTCCCACCTGTGGGAAACAGGGAACATCTCTCCTGGTTTAGGGTATTGTTGTGAAACAGCCACTCAAGTCTCCAGAGTCTCTTTCAGGATTCCAGGGGAATATTAGAAGGCTCCAACTGTCTTTTCTCCAGGGCTTTTATTAGAAGCAATTCATTCAAATTCAAACACTCCAATAAACAAGCAGAGAAGGAGAGTTAGTTACAGCTCCTCAAGGTGTTAAAACCCAGGAAGTGGTCAGTGAATCTCAGAGCTCTCAGTTCAGCTCAGCATGGACACACTCTTCACTGGAATGCAATGCTTATTATATCTTTTGCAATACCATGTGTGCCTAGAAAGAATACATACCCTAGAAATTCCTGCTGTGCAATAGTCATTATCAAATATTTGTCATTAAAAACCTGTCATGGCTCTAACAGATGTACTTTAGCTGGATTGCTTTACACCATTTATTACTCCAGATGCTTATGAACAAGATTAATTTAAGCAACAAGGTAACAAACAAGTGTGCTGAACTGCATTTGCTTTAGCAGAAACCTCATAGATGTCAGACATGCTCTGAGAACAAGGCATCCACCTAGTTTCTACGCATGCATGTGTCCACCAAACAAGAATCTGCTCATCAGAGGGTGTTTACCTGTGCTGAAGTGCGGATGTTGGCACCTCTAACATTGACAGAATTATTTTCAAAGGGAAATTGTACTAAGAAGCAAATTTAGATCATTGGCTGGCACTTTGTTTCCACATATAAAACATTGCATTTACTATTTATTTGCTATTTATCTGTAATCTTCATATTAGAAGAGCAAGAAATGATTCTATTTCCTTGAAGCTGAGAAACATCTGAAGCAGCCAGAAGCATTGATAGCAGTAGTTAAAAGAAACTCCACTGCACAAATAAATTACTTTCAAGCACCTTCAGTGGTTTTTTTCATCACAGGCTGCAGCTCTGTATTGCTCAAGAACTATAGTTTTTAACCTTGCAATGGAAATGTTTGAGGACAGTGATTCTCTCTGCCCATCAGGTTACTGTACTTGCACAGGAAGTAGACTCAAGTATTTATTACAGCCACTGTTTTTTTTCTACTTTAATTCCAATAAAGTCAGCAACCAGATAAAGACAAAAATGCAGAACAAAGCGCCTAAGCGAAATATCCATGTGATTTTATTCATCACATATTGCTCCTCATAGAGAAAGGTCCTGGGCAGCCAGCTAGTGGACTGGACATAGTGTCTTGGGCAGCCTCCTGAGAAGAGCCAGGATCACATCTCCCCTCTCGAGGCCAGGCTGGATGAGGCGTTGAGCAACCTGGTCTAGTGGAAGATGTCCCTGCCTGTGGCAGGGGGGTTGGAACTAGATAAATTTCAAGGTCCCTTCCAACCCAAACCATCCTATGCATTCATGAAATACCATTTCAGATTTTTTTTTTTTTTCCATTTCTGGCAGTTGTCAAATGCTGTTATTGTTCTGGGAAAAGGAGGATTGTCCTGCTCTTTACCACACCAGAGAGACACAGTTAACCACTCAAATGACCTTAGTTCAAGGAATAAGAATGTCCCACCGTGGGGGCAGGGAAGACCATCACAGCACTGATCCATAGGCTCTATTACACCCCATTTTGTCTCTTTTACATGGAATTTGTAAGGAGTCTTTTAGGCAGAGGCATCAGAGCTAGAACTTCACTCAAGTGCAGTAAAAACAAACAAGCATTTCAAAGAAATGGGGATTCAAATGAATATGCATAGAAATACACCCCTGAAAGAGGCATTAAGGAAATGACTTTAGAACCAGTGGGATATTTAGCTAATAAATAAACATGTTTACTGTCCTACTGATTACAAAGCATCTCTGCTGATGCTCCTCTCAGTGGCTTGTTTTTCACTCTGAGACTGCAGTGTCTGGCACAATGGGGCTCTGAGCTCAGCTGGGGCCTCTCACCACTATCACCAGCACAAGCTGAAAAACGCTGAGGGAAAGCTTCTCAGCATCAGTGAAGAAGGCATGTGTGTGTATACATAAAGATAGACACAGTCCATTCGCCTCAACCTTGGTGACCTCCTCACCTCTATTCTCTGAAAATACAGTTTTAAATTTTAAATACAGTTTTGAAATTTTTTTTTATGCTTTAAAAGGCTTCTACCCAAGGGTCTCAAAGATAGCAATAAAAATTACTCCTACAATACATTAACAGAGTGCACTAAGGAGGAGCCACTGAGCTGTTTGGCAGGTGGATGAACTTAAACAGAATGCTTTTCCAAGTGTTATTGGTAGGACAGATGGGATCATCAAACTGTTTCTATTTCCAAAATACGTGGAAGTTTTGCTTTTAATTATCTCATGTCTTAATCCTTATTAAAAAAAAACAAACAAACCTATATAAGTGCAATAAAAGAAAAACCTTTCATATACAAAATCAAGTTGGATTAATGAGCAGTGAATATTATACTGATGGAGATTTCTGATGTAATATTATCTACAGTTTTCTTAAAAGATGATTTTAAAAACATGACCAGATAGACAGTGCTCTGTTTTTTCAATGGCATTTTCACTAAAAATTGCACTGGCATAAGGAATTCATAAGGGTAAAGGTGAATTCAACTTATGATTTGTGCCTGAAGTCACAGAACCAAGAAGGAGCATACAGCCAAAGGAACAGTTTAACACTATAAAAAAGTAAAACTCTTTTTTACATCGACCCTCTTTAGCTTGATTAAATGAATGCTTAAGGAAGTAACTGCACATGTAAATAAAGTTCTTCTACATAGTGTAGTGTGGGACCAGGGATCTCCTGCCCTGCTGGCTGCAACTTCAATAAATAGTAAGGAAGAACTGGAGCTAGATCAGTATAAATCTGAGCTGTGATGTCACAAATCTATGTCACTTCAAGGATGTGTAACACCCGTAACCTGGCTGCAATTTGAGGGCCCAAAGCAGATCCTGCTTTTTGATTGCAGCAACCCGGAGATAAGACCCAGAAGAGGAATCTTTGTTATATCCATATGGCAAGTGAAATCCCTGTAGCTGATGTATTACAACAATAGCCACACGCAGATCACTGCTCCCTGGTGCCCTAAGGGACCAAAAGGCATGCAGTAGGTCACAGTGGACTACATTGCAGGAGAAGGCATCAGCCTTGGATTCTGAGAGGAACTTGAGGGCAGACATCCTAGACTTTCAAAAATTCCTTCCAGTCACTCTGTAGGGCAGTGAGACAAGCACGGGTTTTTTTCTACTTGCAGCCAATATAAAAGCTGTATAAGTTTTTTTTTCCAGGAGTCTAGAACTCCACAGAGACCATTTGCCTTCATGTTTCTTCCCCCATGGCCATACACATGTTCAGACTGCAACCAGCTGTCTGACATCCTTCTTCCAGCTGCTCCTTGCAAGACATCCCTAGAAGACTGACTCTGCTGCTGGTACAGGTAATCTCTACACTCCTTTCTTTAGTTACACAGAATGGGTGCATTACAGAAACTATCCAAGGAAGAGTAAGAGCCTCCTGGAAAGACACAAGCCCCAGGGCTTGTTTAAGTAAGAATATTGAATTGGAATGATTCGTGATGTGAATCCAAACCATTACAGTAAAACTAGCAGAAAAAGATCAGACATTGCCATATTTTCTTGGGAGCAGCCTACAAAACAGACTTACACAAGTGTAAGGCAATGCCACAAGTGGTACCTAACTGGGGGCATAGCTTACTCACACTAAGAGAGGCAGAAGAAACAGGCTGGTGGGAAGCTAGTGAAGTTCAGCAGAGGTGAGAGGAAAGCCTTGCAGTGGGGAAGAACAGCTCCACGCAGCAGCAGAGGCTGGGCAGGGAACCTGGGGAAGGAGCTCTTCATCCTCTCTCCATTGGCCTGCAGTTCCACATAACATCTGATTTTTCTCTGCTGGGTACTTTGCTGTTCACTTTACCTGTAAAGCCGGTTGTAGCCTGCTCTCCAAGGTGATTTGATTTAACAACCAGTCATTGACTACGAACGTGAGCCGTTTACAGCCCTGGGGCCTCTGCTATCAGCCTGTGTTTCATAATGGTCAGCCCAAAGTCTCCCCTATTAAATGTCAAGCCACATGCAGCATCCTCAGATAATCATACAGCAGAAACTGATCTACCAACCTACAATTTCAGGTAATTTCACCAACTTGAAATGAAGAACTTCCTCCTAAGACCTAGTCTGCCCTCTAACAGAGCTGACACAACCCTAGTGTCAGTGCATATGAGAAATAACGGCAGCACTCTGATTGCTACAGCTTCAGAACCCTCCAAATCCCATACTCATGCTAACTGATGGCTTTCTTGTATACAGGGCAGAAGCAGCTAGCTCTGACCTGGCATGTCTCATGCAAGAGGTGTTTATCAAATATGGGATTTAAAACAGTAACTCACTTCTCTTCTAAGGCCTAAAACCACTAAAACCAAATCTTTATTTCAACAACAGATAAAATCCCTCTTCTCACACAGTTCTGGAAATGGCTAGCAACAGGACAAAGGGGAATGGTTTTAAGCTGAAGAGCAGGTTTAGACTGGATCTTAGGAAGAGTTTGAAGGCTGGAGTAGATGATCTCTAAGGTCCCTTCCAACCTGAGCCATTCTATGTAAAACACAGTATTATATTTAATAATCTGTTTCTCTGAAGGGTTTTAAAACATGAAAGCATTGTTTCCCCACCCATCCCCCCCGCTCCAGTCTTACATGGCAAGAGAACAGCAGGACCTGCTGCATACTTAGCAAAGGGATTGGTAGAAAAACTCTCAATTGAAACAGTTTCTGCTTCTTTTTAAAATAAGGGAGGTTTTTAAATAGAATGCAGAGGCAAGTACACTGCAAAGCTTTTGTCAGTGCTTATTTCAGATGACCTGAATAGCTCATCACAGCCTTGTCAGTAGGAAGCCCATACCTGATCCAACAGCCAGTTAAACTGTTTTATATCATAAGCACTGTCGTGCATGTTGTGTAGACTACCTCTTTCATAAGTCCAGTTAGTAGATAATAACTACAGATTGGTAAAGGCAACAATGCCTTTATTCTCCCTCATATGTCTATGAAGATAACAATCACAGTGGGCCAAATTCCACAGGAACTATGCCATAAATAGCCTACAAACCTCAGTATTCCAGCTCTTCAATGTGCTGGGTTTCCTCACTACGTTCTGCAGTTTCTCACCATTTGTGTCAAAGGCAGCATTTCAAAGCAGCCCCACTCTATAGCAAAGCCCCAAAAGGGGAGGAAGGTACTTCCCTGTGCTGAGAGGAAACTAAGGCTGCCTAGTACAGACTGAGCTGTGCTTTGATGCAGTTTTATGCACTCCTCTCTCTCTCTCATTTACCCAAAGCTAAGCAACTGATAAACAGGAAGGAAAAAAAAAAAAAAAAAAAAAAAAAAAAAAAAAAAAAAAGATTATTCACCAGGGAGAACAAATCACAAAAGTGTTCTTCATGGCCAGTAATCACTTAAATCACAAACCATTAGCAGCAATCACATTGATCACATAAAACAACTGGCAGCCCCGGAAAGCTGCTAGCTGTAATCCTTTGGAATACAGACTATTAGCAGCTCTATGATTTAGTATTGCTAATAGCTAACAGTTTAAAATGCCAATTAAAGGACACTACCCATAGCCACTTCATTATGGAGCTTTGGTCTTTGACTACTGGACAAAGCACTGTTTTAACTGAAGCACTTCTCTTAGATAATGATGGTTTGTTGGGAATTTAGTGTATACACACTGCAGGGACTCTGAATAAAATCCACCCAGTGATAAAAACCTTCAGCTATAATTTGTAAATGGCCATGATCCACTAGACAGCACAAAATAGTGTTGCTCCAATCAGTACTGCCCTGACTGCCAAAATGCATGCCCGTAGACACGTGGAAACATATATTGCTTGCTGCATCTCAAAAAGCCAGAGGAATCATCCACTGCTGGTCATTGGCATCTTGTCAAGAAGTTTCTCAGCACTCTGATAAGTATCCAGTCAGATCCTGCCCAGACACCCCTGAGAAATTCCCAGTCTCATTGCATTACTGAGTTGTCTTTTTTTGCATTTCTTTAAGCTGCCAGGGTGAGGAATATGAAGTGCCCAAGAAGATCACTTGAATTTTTAACATAGCAGGTAAGAGAGTTTGTTCTCTGCCTCGTTCCTCTGCTCTGGATGCCAACAGCATCCATCTCTGCAGCAGGCATCTGTGCAAGTATTTGGACTTAACAGCCGCACACTTTGATCAAAAAGGAAAGCAAGAAAACAGGCCTCAGGATAAATGCAACTGTAAGTAAAAGATGGAGAAAAGAGAAAAGGTCATAAGAGAGAAACAGCAACAGCTGGAAAGCAGCACAGCTGATACAGCTACACAAAACACGACAACTTCCTTTGCAGTTCTTTGAAGTACTTGAACTTTCCAGATACAACAGACAGAGAGGATTTAACGTCATTTATTAGAATGGCATTTTAGTGCTGCACTCAAATACATGTGGATATGAAATTAATTTCTAAAAAACCTTTAAAAATAACACCTGAAGCTAGGAAAAAAAAAAAAACCACAACAAAAAAAAAAACTAGTGGAAGCAAGGGGGTAGATGTAAGAAACCCTACAGGACCATACAGGACCGTAACTACCTATCCTAAGAATCAAAGTTTAATTTAGTCTCTCCACCATTTCTGTTATCTGATCCTTGTCCTAGACTGCTCTACGCAAAAGCAAAATCTAATATTACAGATCAAACTAATAGCCTCCTGTAACTACATTAAGTGAAATTGAATTGATATTTCTGTACTTCCTGGTAGATAGCCATTTGGTCCAGTAAGCAATTACAAATGTCCAGGGCTGAATACATCACACTCAGTGCCCTTTGTAATGCTGGGAGAACAAGCAGAGGACAGAGACAAAAACCTGCTCACCTCCGCTGAGATGTCCTTGCCACACAGGGACAGCCAGAGACGTCCATAATCCACCCAGCCCAACAGACAGCAGCAAAGGCAAAATCAGCACTCACAGAAGGTACAGATTGGAAGGGAACCTAAAAAAATCATCCAGTCCAACCCCCCTGCCAGAGCAGGATTCTCCCAGGGCAGGGCACACAAGAAGACATCCAGGTGGGTTTTGAATGCCCCCAGAGGAGGAGACTCCATAACCTCTCTGGGCAGTCTGCTCCACAGCTCCAGAACCCTCACAGTGACAAAGTTTTCCTTTCTATTCCCATGGCACCTCCTTTGCTCCAGCTTGCCCTCAGTGTCATTTGTGCTGTCCTTGGCCATCCCCAAGCAGAGCCTGGCTGCATCCTCCTTACACTACCCTGTCCTAGCACAGCACTGAGGGCAGCCCTCAGGCTCCTCTGCTCCCAGCCCCAGCTCCTTCAGCCTGCCCTCACAGGAGATGTTCACTGCCTGCAGCAGCTTGGAGGCTCTCAAGCAGTTGCCTGAGGTCCTTCTTGAACTAGAGGGTCTAGAACTGGACACAATATTCCAAATATGGCCTGACCAGGGCAGAGCAGAGGGGCAGGAGAACCTCGCTGGACCTACTCACCACAGCCCTTCTAACCCACTCCAGGATACCCAAAAGGGCACATTGCTGGCTGTTGTCCACCAGGACCCCCAGGTCCTTCTCCCCAGAACTGCTCTCCATCAGATCAGTCCCCACCCTACACTGGTTGTTCTCCCCCAGATGGAAGATGTTCTGGCAAAGTGTTTTTAATGTACATCCCCCAGACCCATACACAGCCAAACATTGCAAAATAGATTGGAAAGTATAAAATCAACACAAACCACCCAACACTTTCAAAAACAATGTTAACCACACAAGGTGAGCAAGAATAATTCTTCTCCTAGGAAAAATTCATTTCAGAAAGCTGAAATCAAGCTTCTTTCCTCAAAATCTAATGCTCTAAATCATTGAATTGCATTTTGCTCAGGGCTAAATTGCAGTGTGGGTGGACACTGCAATATGAATTCTATCTCCAAGTGCCTTTTGGAAAATTCTATATAAAGCCTGCTAATTTTTAAGCAGAAGTTCTGGAAATAGTGGATATTTATTTAAATCTCACATTACTGCAATCTAAGATCTGAGACTCTATACTGATGGGGAAAAAAAAAAAGAAAACCACCACCACATTGTCTGCTGCAAAGACTTCAGTGTGCACTCATCAGAACATTTCCAACCACAGCTTAGACAACTGGTAAGGAATTATAGACAGGATAACTGCAGACAACTCAGAAGTCAGCCTTATGCTTAGAGCCATCCCTCAGCTCCTGCTCGTGGAACCACACCTTAGCCAACTGTATAAAGTTCTGCTAGAATCACCTGAAGCTATGTTTCCCACCAGCTCTGATACACAGCTGGGAAGGAGGAGGGAAGGAGCACATCTTTGTCACAGCCAACTCAAATTATTAACACTGACTTAGCTGCCAGGCTTAGGTATTTGCCTACATGAGAGCTTTTTATAACTACAGCTTCCAATTTTGTGTCCTGTTTAATGGCAAAACCCTTCCTTACACCTAGATCATAAGTGCTGTGGAAAGCAGCAGTGCCCTTGGAGCTGTTTGCAAAGGACACAGCGATTGCCGCGGTCCTTCACAGCACTGCAAGCGCAGCCTCCAATCAGAAGTGAGGGAAAGTCTAGTTACCAGTCACCATCTAGTTTTGTTCTAGTGTCCGTGCTAGAAAGTAACTTCTTCAGTTCTTTCTGGGCACCACTGCAACCTGGCAGTTACAAAATCATAGAATCAGTTAGGCTGGAAGGAACTTTTAAGACCATAGAGTCCAACTGCCAAATCCAGCACTGAGCCATAACCATCAGCACCCTCCAGGGTCAGGACTCCAGCACTGCCCCGAGCAGCCTATTCCAGACTCTCACCACATACAAGTGTTGCAGTTGTATTTCCAACAGCAGGAGCTGGTAACGCAGGCAAGGAAAACCACCCTTAGGCTGACAGGGAGTCCAGCATCAAGCCTGGCAGCCTGCAAAGGGCAGTGTGGCACCCAGAAGAGTTGTGTGGAAGGCACTAAAGTCACCTGCCATCGCTTCTCTTGGCTCCAGCCACCTCGGCAGTGCTCAGGAGTGTTTACAGGGCCTGCTCACTAACATCACTGTTGGCAGAGTGTCACTTAGGGGGCCAGAAATCAAGAATGTCATGGGCAGAGTCCACATCCTAGGACCAAAACTGATCTGGTAAGACCACATCATTGTGCAGAAATCAGAGTACCAACAGGCACAAGATAATTAATTAGGCCTAGGTAGATGTTTAGAGCCTCCAAATTAGGTATCTGAAGCCAGAAGAGGCACGATTGATGCCGATCTTTGTCACCACACACTTTGCATTGCTACTGGGGAAAAAAAAAAAAAAAAAGGAGGAAAAGCACATTTCCTTTGTGAAGCACATACTCTCTCCAGCTGTCTTCCCTTCTGTGCTGCTATGGTCTGACAGCACAAGACTCCCCATGTTTGAAGAAAAAAAAAGAAAAGTGAAGGGCTTGTTTCAAAAGATCATAACTCTACTTGGGAGAAAATTATGCAAGCAGGAGGGTACGGAGCAAACTTCATCATATTATTCAGAGGCTAATTCAATCCCTTCAAAATCCATGCAGGAGAGAATCTCTTGGTTGCAAAGACAGAGAGAGGAGGATAAGATAAAGGGAGTTTTGATGAATGTTGCTCCTCCTCAAGAAGAAAACAGTCTTACCTGAAATAAAGATTTAGACTACTAGCAACAAGAATTAAAAAACAAAACCCAACAAAAATCCACAACAAAGAAAACCCCCAAACAACCAAAAAGAACAATTAAAAAACCCAACAGCAACAACAACCAGGAAAAAAAACCAACAACAAAAAAACCAAACCAGCATCAACTGAAGAAACTCCAAAAAAAAGCAACCAAACCAACAGTCCTTATTTCAAAAGTCAAAACACATCTGCTGTGACATAAAAACCTGATCCCCACTCTAAGTGAAGCAGAAAGCCATTAGTGCTGTTGCTTGGCCATTACTCCTGTTCCTTGCTTTGTGAGGCATGGAAGAGCAGCAGTTGGCACTGACTCCCACATGCCACTGGTAATGAGCAAGCAATGAAACTCCTCCTGAGCAGCTTCAGTGGACTTCCCAACTGCAGCCTCCTCTCTCTTCCCCTGCCCCAGCAGCACCAATGTGCAGCTGCACTGTGATGTTTCTTGTTAAATACAGCTTAGAATGAGAATGGTTGGAGAACTGATTGATGATACCAGTTCCCACAGCCCTTCCAACAGAACACATCCTGCTCCTATTTCAAAATATGTTTATTATGAATTATTAGTTTATCACTAGACTTGATGAAAGTGAATTTGCATGAACAAGTCAGACCTGTGCATGGAGAAACACTTGAATCTGCTAATCTTTCCCTTGGCTTCCTCCATACCTTACAGAAACAGGCAATCTAGCTGGATTTCTACTCTTTGCATGTAGCTCCAGTTTACTGATTGAGCAAGGTTTCTTAGTTTGTAAGCCACCTACTCAAAGTCAGAAAACATTGCAACCTCAGCCTCTTCCTCTCACAATAAAGCATTAACAGCAGTATCCAGGCCAAGCTTGCTCTGTGCAAAATCACAACAAAATGCCTCAACACTGGATTAGAGAAGAAACATCTTTTGAGGTGTCCCTCTAGGAAGAAACTTTGCAGGCAGAATGGTTCTTTCAGTAGAAGCCTTGTCTTCCAGATCATCTTCTTTCTAAGCTGCTCCAGTCTGAGGTCTGCTACTCAAATCCAACAGAAGAGAACTTGTCCTAGTGAACTACACAACCATGCCCCAGCTTGCCACTGCTTAGCCAGCTGGTATTCCCTGGAGCACAAGGACTCGCACCATTCCCAATACAGCTGTCACACTGCCTGTGTGAAGGAGAAGGTGACATAGTTCCATCTGGCTGCAGTCACTCTCTCTCACTCACAAAAGCAGTGTTTTATAAAACCTTAAAAAAAAAACCATCAACATCAGTGGAAATTTTCTTGCTGTTTTCTACAGCATTGGTCACACAGGCAAGGTCTGTTTACAACGGGGGCAAGAGAGACCATGGCCCCTCTGCAGAAGCAGACTGAGGGACATTCAGTGACAAGCTGGTAACAGTCAATACCTAAGAGTCCCTGCAGCCATGGTCTTTAAAAGCCCTGCAGCTGCCTGGCATCACTTGTTTAGTCAGCAGTTTAGCTGACCATAGAGCTCATCTACAGCAGAAATCATTTCTTGCCAATGTGATGAAACGATTGCAAGGCCTGTAGCAAAGGATAAATTAGACAACAATTAAAAGCACTCAGGAATCAGTAAAATGCTCCCTATGGAGAAATTAAAGGAGATGCTAAAGGCTAAGGTCATGGCATAGTAGTGCAAGTTCATGTCAGTACAAACACTGATACACCTTTGTTTGCTTTACATTTTAATATAGATTTCAGGAACCTCCCCATCCACTTCCAACCCTTACCCAAAGGAAAAATAAAATGAAATAATGGAATTTCTGAAAAGAACAATGCTGCCCTGTTCCTCCTTTCATTGAAGGGTAGCTGGAGTACCTGAACTGCAACAAAAACAAACTTACATTTACAAGATTAATGCTGGTGTTGCCACTAGTTACTACTGGAAAACAACAGCAGAGATTGAGAAGGGTGACACACTGCACGGGATTTTCCACACGTGGGGAACACTGTTCTCCTTAGTTTATCAACATTTTCTTTTGCACATCGTAAGTTAGAATTCAACCACGATGGCAAAGGACAAACTGGCAGGCCAGGGGTAGATTTGTTATTAACCTGTCAAGAGAAAACTGTCAGTGCTACAACTAATGCATCTCACTGGTAGCTGCAGATTCTCTTGATCAGGCTACACATTTATCATTGGAAAACAATCATCAGAAAGGTAATCACAATTTCCTTAATGATTCACCTGAATGAAGACATGTATGTTCTGAATACTGCAGGTATTGTGTGGAGCCTGAGAGCCTGCCTGCCTCTGCACTGTCATTCACTACTGACACATTTGATTTCAGCCATCTTCCCTCCTGGGTTTTTGGCCAGACAGTGCTTGTGATTTGATTTACTCTAGATGTCTGCAAATCACTCTCTGATCTTATTTATCTAAAAATGGCACGGTGTGTAATTTTATCTGCTGTGCCCTATGCCAGTAAATGTACAATTAGCATGGTACTCTATAGCTGTAGAGAAGAGCTGCAATCTGCCAACACATTCCACCTACAGCTGCCTGTTCAGTAGCAGAGAGAGTTCAAAGGGTCTTGCTTCCATGGTCTACCTGCTCATTATTCGTCCACTAAAGATGCATGAGAACTCATCCTAACCTTAAATCATTAGGAATTAATACAAAACCACTGTGTAAGGTAGGATGATTCCAAAAGGTCTCTTCCAACAGCAACAGTTCTGTGATTCTATGTTCAAAAGAAACGTGTTAGACAGCTCCATCCATGTAGAGATGTAGATATGGTAGAGCACTCTACAGCAATGCTCTCCATTAACTTTGCAGAAGGTACTGCACCACAGCACACAAACCTCACTGCTCTCTCCAAATTAAATGAACACTGCCTGTTGTTTTACAGCCACTGCCTGTGAAGGCTCATCCATTTGAAAGCCAGGCAAGAGCAGCGTGCCCATCACACAACATCCATTGTACTCAAGTACTCAACTGGACAAGAGCTGCTTCAATTTGACACTTAGAAATCGAAACACAACTTGCAGGCACTTCCATGGAGTAACCCAAAGCTGTGAAAAGTGAGATTATAGACCCAAATTCTAAGAGAAAGCTTCTTTGGTTTAGTTGCTGTTCTACGTCTAATCAAGGGTGGCCAAGGGTAGAAGTCAAAAAGAAAGAGGCTCATGAGTTGGCAAAGCAAATGCTGTATTTCACCCCTTCCTCCATGACTCCGAACTTACTTCTGTGGATTCCAACACTACAAGATTCTAAAATTCTGGTTTGACTTCAGATCCAAGTATCAATTTTAGCAAACTTTTTTCCTCCAGATGAAGAGAAGAGCAGGTGAGCTACAGTGCTTTGTAGAGTGCAAGAGAGACTTGACATCCCTAACACTATCAGCAGAAGAAAGAAAACAGATCAGCACTGACACCTCAGTCCCCCTCACATCCCACCAGAACTGATAACCTCTCCCACAGTACACTCAGCTGAGAGATGGTACCAGACCAAGTGTCCAAACAAAGCTACTCTTTTTCTGCCTTTTTTAGCTTTTAAAGTTTTTTTTAACCAGAAACCCTGAAAATGTTGATGCTAAACTGAAATTGCTCTGAACCCAACTGTCTACTCCATCTTTTGGATTTTCTCTGAATTAGAACTCAAGTTCTTTGAGCAAATTAACTTTTCTAACAGAAACTGATCTACGCCGTGTTTGTAGAGACAGATCAAAAGTAACTATCACTGGGGCATCAGTCCAGACATTCAAAACACAGGAAATCAAAGAGCTGGCAATTCATGTTTCTTTCATTCAGATAAGCCTTCAGGAAGATCCATCCCCATTCTGAACATCAGAATCCATTCTGAACATCAGCTGTCTGGAAAAGATCCCCAGACCAAAGAGTGGGTTTAGGAAAGGAATCAACATTCCTACATTAGCTGTAGCAGCTACAGCAGAGAATTGTGCTCTGTCTTTAACAAACACACCCAGAAGCGAGTGAAAAGAAATAACTGTGATAGTTCAGAATGGTTTTCATCATCACAGCCTTCTGCAAAGATAGGAAGACCAAAAGATGTGCCTTGCCTGGACATGCTGCCCTCATACACACCCATCCACGCTGAGCACCAGAAAGCTAAAAAACTCATTGCACTTTTTAGTGGCTTCTACTCAGAATAGAGTCCTTCTGACAAACATTTTCCTTGGAATGCAGACTTCGTCCTCAAGGAAATTATGTAAATGCCCACTACACTACCACCTTCCCTATCACCCCCAATCTACAGCCTTCAAGTACCCCAACCCATTCACTGCTCTCCTACAAAAGCAGTTCTGCACCTCCCCATCAAATGAAATCCCACAGCAATGATCTGGTTCTAAGAATAACTTGCTATAGGTTATTATTCTGACAGCAAAAGAAAACCATCTCAAACCAGCATTTGGCAGTGGTCATCAAATGCAGCTTGTTCCACAGTGCTACCATCATCACTAAATTGCACTCTAATTAAGGTAAATGAGAGAGCAGGAACACAGTGGCATTGGTAACTTAATGAACCATAGCCAAATTATTTAAGAATTCTTTGAAGTTCAACTTAATTGTAATGGAAACAACATTGAAAATTTTGAAGGAGCTCTGGATGCCTTGCAGAATAACCTTAATGATTCTCCTCTTCCTTCAGTTTTGGTGTTTGTGTAGGAGGCTGGAATACTATTTATAGCCCAGGTGTGGAAATTAATTCCGGGTTATAGGCAGTGCCATGCTCCCAGCAAAGTGACAGCCACGTTCTCCAGACCAGCCACTGTGATGTATTTCAAACTAATAAGGTACAAGGACTTGGCAGCTATTGTAAGGTATCTGAGGTTTGGTTTCAGTTCTGTCGAGTTAGATTGTGTCACTGCACAGAAGGGACACCTCTGCAGGTTCTAAAAGCACTTCTAAAAAACATTTTAAATACAAAGCAGGCAAAATCCACTTTAAATTAATGACCACCAGAACTGTATTTTGCCTTGTCCTAGGAAGCAATCTCTGAGGCACCGCAGCATTTGTGTGCTTCCAACCATAACACAGCCCATTACAAACCCCTCTGCTTTACTGCAAATGGCAACTTGAAGTTACTCTGGAGAATGGAAGTGAAATACAACCTCCTTGTTTTTCTTACCTGAATTAGGAGTGCATTGTTTTCATCTGCAGAGCGAGACTTGATGTCTAATATGAATTTGTTATAAAACAGAAATAGGAAGAACATTTTTTCCATTTTTTTCCCCAAGTTATTTGATTATGACCTCCAGAAGGAGAATTACTTCCCACATAATGCAGAACAATCAACTCTGTTTGAGACCGTTGGTATAAATCACAGACAAGATGTGGAGCACTCAGAAAAGATGTGCAAGTCATGTCGCTGGTTATTAGAGAGTGAAGCAATCAAAGGCACATTTACAGGAACTCTAACACACATGGGCAAGAGAAAAGCAACTTTCATCAGCTTAGGCTGCAGGCTTTTGGTGCTGGACCACAGCAGTGCTATTGTACACAACAAGTCCATCCACTAATGAATGATGCTGTAAGAGGCATGGTTTGGATGCCATTAATACCTTCAGAATGGTCTTTGCTTCATGCAAGACAATTAAAGATCCACTACTACTCCATAAAATCCCTCCATTGGCATTAGTCTCCATCTTCAACTATAAAAGCCAGGGAAATTAGTCTGAACACTGTAATTTCCCCATCTGCGTGGGTGATGACTTCATAAGCTGTGCTTGTCACATTACTTCATCACCCTGGGCTCTGCATCCGTGTCAGCGTGCCAAGCACAAGAGGCAGGGGAGGTGCAACGTGTTCCAGACTGAACACAGACCTCACCCCAGAAGGGGTAAAATAACACTTGCACGGACATGGACAATAAATAGAAGCAATGTTTACAAAAACAGATTAAAATACAACATGTAAGAAGAGGAAGAGGACACAAAGCACCTGGGAAAGGCCTCCTGGGCCAGACCCAAGGCAGGCCGCATTGCACATCTGATATTCTCTGCCCCACCAGAGACAGGTCTCTACCTCTCACCCAGCAACCCCCAACGACAGTGAGAGTGCAGGGCAAGACATGAGGCAGAAGAGAAAAAGCAGAGTCCCAAGAGGCTGGCTTCTGATATGGGCAAAATACAAGATAAGGAGTGATATTACAAACTACAATATCCTGTAGCCTCCCCCTGCTACTCTCTATCCCCCTGGAGGAGTTTTCCTCTATGGTTTTACAGCTACTCTCTAAGCTACAGCAGGAGGTTTAAAGCTAAACCTCTGGACAGATTTCTTATGCAAAGCTGTGCAAAACAGTGAGTTGAGATAGTGACCAAAGCAGCAAAGTTTGGGCTTGGGAAGGAACAAGATGAAAACAGGAGTTAATTGTTGAAAAGTGATTAGCACTCTGTTCCAGAATAACTCCAGGTCTTCAGCAGACACTCCTCATGAGTCTTGGATAAACACGTCAAAATCCATCAATATTAACTTACAGCAAATGTTGAAAAATTAGATATTCTTCAAGACAGGGGAAAAAAATGCATTGGTATTGATGTATTCAGCACTGAAATGGAATTAAAGTGAGGATTTGAGGCATTTAACTCCTGTACAGACATCACTTGTCATAACCATAGGCCAGAACTTTCCACAGTTACTACACAGCAAACTTCATGGCACTGTGGCTTTTGCTATTTTACACAAATAATGGTGCAGTCACATCTAGAGCCTGGCAAGGCTTCAGTGAATGTCACAGTGTGGACAGTCATCATGTGAACCTTATCAGCTTTTCTGAAACACTGACTTTGGCACAAGTTAATTGGCATTAGGCAGAGCATGAGAAAGGAGTTACACAAACCTTCTGCAAAAACAAATAGCCCAAGTTTTTCCAGGGAGCATTTACACCACAGCTGCTTCCTCAATCTATCAGTCCTGCCTTGAAGTCCCACAGTGAACAAACCAAATAAAATCAAGGCAGAATTGTTGTGAACTTGAGTACTGACTTTTCCAATCCTTTTCCATTGCATCTGGCATTTCAATATCCCAACAGTCGACAGGAGCAAAGGGCTGCTGATGACCGAATAAAGCTCACAGAGCCTTAGCAGTAACACATATGCATTTGCAGTCTGATTCCTAACATCACACTTAATCTATTCTTGCTTGAAAACTCTCACTTTGAAATACTGCAGGGATTTGTTCTCCTGTTTCCCTGAGCTGACATGAATCAATGTTATTTGTTAGTTCTAAGATGCTCTCTGTTGAAAAACCTTTTAGAATTCCATACTGTATATTCCTTAACTTATTTCATATTCCTTCATCTAGCTCATTTTCCTGCCCTGTGATTCACTGTGTTCAACAAGCCAGTTCCCACTCTTATTGCTGGATTTTTTATTATTTTATCTTTAAATTCCCTCATAAATTCCTAACACTCCTTTCTATGATGTGTCTCTGCACCCCACACTTTGTTTATTTGGAGTCGTGATACATTTGTGGCGATGTTCCTGTTCAAGTGAGTGCCTAAGCAATCTTTAGTCTGCTTGCAACAGCAAAACCATAAGAGAAATCAGAGTTCAGAGACATGAAATGCATATGGCTAGCTGAAACAGAAAAGGTAAAATGTAATCAATGCTTACCAACTTTCATAGAGGATCTAGAGACTTTTTACTTGAGATTTGTTTTACACTGACATGATAATTGGCTTCATTAGTCTTGAAAATTGTCGCTGCAAGTCAGACAGGCTGACTGCCTGGCTCCTGCAGTCAGAAAATAACATTAGAAAATGTTAATTGTTAAATGAGATTTCAAGCTAAAATATCCTATAAGGAAACACATTGCACTTTAGCCACACAGATACAGGGAGTTTTAGAGCAGACAAGCAGAACGAGGATTTTAAAAGCACAAACTCAAATCATCACCAAAATGGGAAATGGGCTGGCATTAGAACTTTAAAGGCTGCAGCCTATTTGCAAAGGCCCACATAACATAGCCAGCAAGCAGTAAAGCTTCTAATGAAGTAATTCAAGGAGGATACACTCTCCATGCTCTGCTGCACAGTTTATTTTGCACTTCTCATGTTTTTCTAATATTTGTAAGAAACACCACATAGTAGAGATTAAGGAGATGTGTGGTTTCTGTGTAAAGACAGCAGAAGCAGGGGAAGAAGCTCTTTTCATGTAAGCTCTGCTTAACACGTATTTGCATTCAGCAAAAAGTTCCACCAATGCTTTCAAACAAGGCAAGGCAGTTATGGAAAGGAATGAGGGAGGAAGCAATTAGGAGACCTAACTGTAATAAAATGGCTTTGATGAGGTCCTCCCTAAGCAGGGCTTTAGATCTTCATTGATTTTCACTATTTTATTAAATACTTAGGTACTCAAGTTTGCCTCTAATTGTCATCAACTTTTTTTCCCCAATACTTCTTCATTAAAGTATTAGAACGAATTGAACATGTTTGTGGAAAAAAAATCCTGTGCTATATACTATGGTCTCTCTAAAATGGGCTCTTCTGCCTAATTAATCCACTGAGGCTTCTCCAGCCTGGTAACAGAAAACTCCTGTCAAGCCACACTCCAGCAAAGGCATGAGAAGGTTGAGAGAGCTATCCCACACAATGGCCAAAATGGGTAAGTCTAGAGAAATAAGCTGCTTAAAAATCACTTTGGAATCTAACTTATTCAGTTCTGTCAGTCACATATTATATTTAGGGTTCGAAACATAAGTGTCCTGATCTCTCACATGCATATTAGCCAAGCAGCAAAACTTCACAGGTCTGCACAGCCACTTCATAAATCCTAGCAGGCTTTCAGAGCTCCATCTCCAGTTCCAAACGTAAATGCCATGACAGGCCTGGCTGCAAAGTGATACCCAAAGATCTGCACAGAGCAGGACTTCACTAGGGCTGAAAGGTGGAAAGTGGCAGGAGATACCAGTGAAATAATGGGCCCTATAGTTCCTCCCTGAGAGCAGTTCTGAGATCCAGAGAGGGTTAACATTTCTGTGTGCAGGAGCAGGGCTTTGGTAGTTGGCATCCATCTTTGAGGGAAGCTCCTCTATCTGCTACTTCTCTTCACATCTGATTGGAATGTAAAGTACTCATCAGCGGAACTGCTGCATTGAAAAGGCACTCCTCCAGGTGAGCAAGCAGAACACAGAAATACAGTTGAAGTGAGGTTTTGCTCCCACTACTCGTGGCAATGTAAATTTATAAAGTCTAAAAGACTTACTGAAATCCACCACAAAACACTTCTACCAGCACACCTTTGCCTTCACCATCACTGTGGGTAGATACTGCTGGCACCTGATACCAGCTGACTTAATGCATGTAAAACTTGACATTTCCTTAATTAATTAGCTGCTGAATGACTTCCTAACTCCTGTAGGAACTATGATTAATGAAATTTCAAGCATCAGTGTCCTCTTTTGTCAGCGCTTGAAGGAAGTATGCTTTTGATCTCAAGCATACATAATACCCATCAACACTGAAAACAATGCCCATGCTATTCCACAAATTCAAAGCTGCTTCCAAATGCAGCAGTACCTCAGGCATAAATAAATTAAGAAAAGGGTTACCTCAGCTAACTGCACTGCTTGCAAGAGCCTTGTGCTGAGGTATGGATAGCAGCAAACACCATTGGCTCTGCAGCCAAGGTAAATTATAGATATTCTTACAAGGTTTTGTAAAATTCAGTAGAAACATCTTGGGTAATTGAGATGTTTCATAAAAGCTGCTGTAAGAAGCGTTGGGGGAGAAAAACGGAATTAATTCCACCATGGCAGGAAGATCCCACTGAAACTGCCAAAATTACAGGTTAGACTTAAAGTCTCTAACTGGAAGAATCTGGTAATTCTGAAACTATTGTCTTGGACATCCTAAGGACCACTAACAAACATCACCATCTCTCCTTAAGCATTCATCCAAAAGCTTCTAGTTGACAACTGTGGCACTCAAACCCAAGGTAACCTCTATAAGATACTTGTGTACTGCCCACATGGCTCTGACAAATATTTGCACTGTGAGGGTGCTGGAGCCCTGGAGCAGGCTGCCCAGAGAGGTTGTGAAGTCTCCTTCTCTCGATTCAAAGTCCCCCTGCATTCAGAATCCACCTGGATGTGTTCCTGCATGACCTGCCCAGAGTGCTGCTGCTCTGGCATGGGGGTTGGACTAGATCATCTTTTGAGGTTCCTTCCAATCCCTAACGTTCTGTGATTCTGTAGACAAAAGCAGCAGAGAAACAGGGAACACATTAAGAACAAAACTGGGTTGGTAGACAGCATAGTTCAGTCGACAGTTACAGTCCCAGCGTGCTTGCAGGAGTTACCCTCCTCACGTCAGTATTGTTTATTGTTTTAGCCCATCTGCAAGGCAGGAACACTTGGAATGATACTGTTCTGTCCCAGATTTTGTTTGCACTTAAACATTGTCACAATGGAACAGATCTGCCCTCTTACAGTGCTGCAGATCAAAAAGTATGACTTGCAGATGGGTCTGCCCTGTGAGTGAAAGGCTGGCAGCACCATGCCCATTTCTGTCCCCATCACACAGGCTGCTTGGCTTCCCTCACCCTGGGTCTTGCATACACACACTGCCCATTTCCACAGCTAGCAGCAGGATGCTCTCTGCTCTATTTTTAGTTTGGAAAGGCAAACTGGAGAACAGTGTAACACTTACCAAGATACAGGGAAACACATTCTGTGTCAAGCACGGTGGAGGTCTGCTTTCCTTGAAAGAAACCACTGATGCACATCCTGGGTGGTTCCCAGTTCTACATCCTGCCCTCACCACCACTGAAGTTCAGGGTAGAACACTTAGAATGACTTTGCCCAGTGCTGTTAGTCACCTTATAGCATGTCTGGGGTTTTTAGACACAGTAGCACTGAACCATGCATAGGTACACACACGATCTGATGCAAAATTACTTGATCATGGAAACTGACAATTGAGAATAGTCTGCATTTGTGGCAGGATTGTCATCCTGTCACAGTCAGTCAGGCTGCTTGTGGTGAGAGGAGAATTTGGTATCTTTTTAGTATAGAAGAGCAAATATCACTACGCTTTCAGTCATCAAGACTTTCAGGAGACATGCCAGCCCCTGCTCTTTTGGGAGCATAAAATGGGAGATATCAGGCCTGCCTAGTTTCTCACCTGGCATTAGCTGTGGCATGCTGGTCGGCTACTAAGAGCAAAGGAGATACAGTTTCAGTGTACGAAGTAGATTACATTAAAATACTTGGCAGACAAATAGCAATGCTTTCATCCTTAAGTATGGCAATCAATAAATGCATCTTCATTTACAGCTGCCAGAACCCTGTCCAAACCTTGAGCTAAATATTCTAAGAAAGTGAACAGAAGAAGTTCCAGTTTGGTTCAGATTAGCCTGCATGGCTGTTAGCATGAAATGAAGGCTTAATGACATTTCAAAGAAAGGAACTGTACTTAAAATGTAGATCTTTCATGTAGTAAGCATCCTTATAACACAGACTTGTTACTACAGAAGCTTTCAGCAATGTTTAGCCCAGGACACCATCCTGTGTAAGGAGGTTATAGCAAGATTCACTAAACATAATAAACTATCTAGCCATTTAGTACAGTCATCTGCTCAGATTTAAAAGGTCTTGACTGTGCTAGAATAATTTCCTCAAATGATATTGTCCAAAGAGAAGAGAGCGAAGGATAAAGAGGAAACAAAAGGGAAAACCCCAGGAAGACATCTGACCACTTCCCAGTTTGTCTGAGTGCATCAGAACAAAATCTCCTGCCACTGCTACTGCAAAGCACGTAAAAGGAAGTCACTTCAGGTAGGTATGTAACACAGAGAGCAATCTCAGTATGAACTGACACCTAACTTTGCATACCTGTGTCTAGTACATGGTGAGTAAGTAATAAGCCTCAGAGATGAGAAGCAAAGAGGTGTGTATTTCTTGCAGTAGCTTTGTTTGGTAGATGAAGACTTACACAAAAGATCTTCCTTTGAATCCTGCATTAAGCAGCTAACTGCACCAATATTGAGAGGGCTTACACAGTCACTGAGTTCGAAGGAAACAGAATCCAACAACATAATCACTTTTGATCCCCATAAAATGGAACTATCAAACACTGTCAAATGGTACAGAAGGTATTCCTGAGTTCCAAAGCTAAGAAAGAAGTAAAAATGACAAACCCTTAAGTAGATTTTCTCCTGATTTTTGTGAAAGCAAGGCATGTGTGCACGCAGTGCTCCAGAAAAGCCTAACACACATTACAGGAGTTTGGAATTCACAGGTCAGCGCTTTGCTGTGACCCACAGAGTGAGCAGGCAGTTAGCACAGCTAATAAATGACAAAGGGTAGCCCTTACACAGGGATTGCTGCAATTCCTCGGAATGTCTGGTGGTGTCTTACACAACAGTAGGGACTTTCATCTGAGCAGGATAAAGACCATAAGCCCCAAAAGTCTGAGCTTTCCTTTAAATCGAAAAATAAAACTCAGATGTTCTCAGTGTTTTCAACAGCAGCCATGCAGTTCCTAGCCTCTGGGCCGTTCCTTATCATCTCCTCATTGCCGCCGACAGCAAACAGTGTATAACTTCAGCCTTACTTTGGGTATACTCGTTAAGACGTAGCCAGCAGGTGAGTCAGCTCCAGTGCTTTTAACGCCGTACATTGGTTTGCATCATGGAAAGCTCAAATGCCTATGAAAAAAATAGGTCGTAGTGGGGGAAAACAAGGAAAACCCTTCAAGTATTGAAAAGAAAACCAGCAACCAGCCAGAATTTAAGAATGACCAAAAAAATAATTCAAGAGGTATTAGGAAGGACTCCTCCTGTTAATCACTCACAACAGGATGGCAGAGAAGGAATCCCTGTCTGCCGATGCAGATGCTGCAACTATCATTTACCTACAGTATTGTAGCAAGGAAGTGCTGAAAAAGGGAAGAGTCTCACCTGGATGAAAACCAAGGACACCCAAATACAAAACTCCCTGAACACCAAAATACAGGATAGAGAAATGTCCATTAAGCATCCAAGTTGTGCCGTAGCTGCAAACTGAGACCCAAGGATGGGGACCCTGAAGGAAACAAGGAGTAAACTAGAAGCCTTACTCATCACCATGAGGAAATGAAGTAAGAAATTAACTGAAGTGACTATCCGCAGATTATTTCATTAGAAGGAATTATTGAAAGCTCCTGAGCTTAAAAATAAATAAATATTTTTTTAAAAAACCCAACAAACCAAACACTAAGAGCAGGAGGCAGGGCTGCTAGACTCTTCAAAAACCCCAAGCTGATGGCTTTCAAACCTCCATTTCTCACACATCAATTTTCCACAGCACATGCCTAAAATAGATCTAAGTTCTTGCTATTTAGGCAGTTTCTATTATTGGGAAAATCAGGAAAGCAAATGATGCTTAAGACACTGGAGGACTTTGATATCATCTGACAAATTAATATCTATCAAATAAAGGTTAGAGGTTCCAACTTTAGTCTGGCAAGGTCCTGCTGTGCTTTAAATGTGCTTTAACAAGCTTTCACACTTTAAAAGCCAGTTGAAAATGTGAATTTGCCCTGGTTTTCTCAGCATATTGAGAACTGGCTAGCGAGTCATTTTTTTTTGTCAGAGTTCTGCCTCGTTCCCCAGCAGTGTCAACGTTCTGGTGGTGCAAAAACATCAAGGCAGCTTTCAAACTAACAGCTACAAGAATTTGGCCAGGAAAGGTCTTGCTAATGTGCTTTACCTCCTTCCATTCAAGTCTAGCTGTAAAGCACACGACCACATATGAAAAAGAGGAGAACTGTTCCCACTACAGTTCTTATTGTAAAGCAAGTTTCTCTGTGCCAGGTTGAGGCTAATTGCAATATTTTAATGAGAAAAATTAGATTATAGGCTGTGAAAAGAAAATAATGGTGATGTCTGCTCCCCTCAGAGGTTTACTGACACAAACACAGATAAGGCAGTATGTCAGAGTCTGTTGATGTCTCTCTCTCTCCCTGGCTTCTTCCTGGATCTGTGTAACCCAACTAATCATTCTGCTTCTAACCTGCTTTGCCAATCCTTCCAACTCACCTTGTAAAGTAAGGCAAATTTTGGGGGTGGAAAGAAGGTGAAAGGGTGGTTGGGAACCTCTCCTGGGGACTGCTTTCTGGGAGGGGCGTTGTGTTTCTGTATTACTTTTAACTTGTATATTTCTGCATACAGCTGTAAATATTCGTAATATATTGTAAGTATCTGATTGTATATTGTGCTGTGAATGGAAAGCTTCATTCCTTAACTCCCAAACCATCACAGCTTCTGACTAGTGTCTGCTGCTCTGCCCACCACTAGATGCTCTCATGTTCTAGTCAGCTTTTTCTGATGGATGCTACAAGGATCAGAGTCGGTTCACAGCTGCTTTGCACACCCTCAGCACCTTGTCAGTCGTGCTGGAGGGCTGTCTGGGTGTCGGTGTGCCTGGTCTGGTGGGGGTTGGTGTGCTTTGTGCCTAGGGGTGCTGTGCTTCCAAAAGATCTGCTCCTGCTTTGAGGCATCATTCAGCGGCAGCACATGAGGCTTTCCAACAAGAGACTTAGGAATCCACCATCCATTTTTAGCCAAAGAAAGAGGCTGTGTGGGAAGACATGTGCAAAGTGTGGGAGTTCGGGGAACGATAGTTATGTAACTCAGCAGGGAACAGAAATTCAAGAACCCAGGGAGAAGGCAGCAGAGTGAGCAGTTAAGCCAGCAGGATGTAAGAGGAAGCTACTGCCTCTTCAGAGGCTTTGTGTGTCCTCCTTAAAGCAGTCACTTTGACAGAATCAAAACCAAAAGACATCCTTAAAACACCACAGAATATTTCCTAATGGCCATACATGGGAAGTACCAAATTACCTTGACTGTCTGGTGTTAATCTGTGGAGTCTCTGGGTGATTCTCCATGTTGCCTGCTCACCTGAGCTCCTTGTCACTGGACAGGGGGCTGCTGTAATTCCAGCAAGTCCAGAAAGATGCTCCTGGTTCCAGTGCAGATGCCAATTATAGATCTGAAAGTGATTACAGCAAGGTACAGTAAAGCTGCAGGTGTGAGCAATCCTAGTGCACAGCAAGTTCTCCACGGAGCAGCAATGTGCCCTTGAGGCCAAGAGGGCCAGAAGCATTCTGGAAGGCGTTAAGCGAAGTGTGGCCAGCAGGGTTAGGGAGGTTCTCCTGCCCATCTGCTCTGCCCTGGGGAGATCACTCCTGCAATACTGTGTCTAGTTATGGGCTCTTCAGTTCAAGAAGGACAGAGGTCTGCTGGAGAGAGTCCAATAGAGAGCTACAAGGATGAGTGGGGGTCTTGAACCCCCACTGCTGTGAAGAAAGACAGAGACCTGGCACTGTTTAGTCTGGAGAGGAGGCAGCCTTACCAGTGCCTATAAATATCTAAAGGTGGGTGTCAAGATGAAGGTGCCAGGCTCTTTCTGGTGATGCTCAGTGACAGGACAAGGAACAAGAGGCACCAGTCAGAATGCAGGAGGTTCCACCTCAGCATGAGGAGACACTTCTGTATGGTGAAGGTGACAGAGACCCAGAACAGGTTGCCGACAGAGCTTGTGGAATCTCCTTCTCTGGGGACATTCAAAATCCACCTGGATGCATTCCTGTGTGACCTGCCCTTTGTGATCCTGCTCTGGCAGGGGGCTTGGACTGGATGATCTCCGGAGGTCCCTTTCCAACCCCTAACATTCATGATTGTGTGATAAGCTGTGCCAAGTGAAAACAGAAATGTGGAATGAAGTTAATTTCTACAGGAGCATCTAGAGGGAATCCAGCAATATTGCTTCATTAACAGACAGAGGAGCACCAGTGACTGATTTGGGTGGATGCAGGATCACACAGCTGCTCATCTATCAAACATTCTACACTTCTGCACATCCAAGAATTTGTGATAAGAATGAACCCAACAAAACCATTTTCTCTTGAAGCCCAGCATGCATTTTACAGCTGCAGTAGTACTCTCACGATTACATATTCTTGATTGCCTACAGTAGAAATTAACCTCCAGGAAAAGTGGCAGAAAACATGACAGAAAGAACCAAATTTTCTCAGTAATTATGGCTTGTAATCCTGAAGGTCTTCCACCTCCTAAAATATTTCAGTTATCACGAGCATGTTTACATGTCACTTCTGTGACTTCTTCAGGAGAGGAAAAAACAAAACTAACAAAACCCAACCCAAATCCACAAAAACTATTTCTCCCCCCATATTGGAAATGAGAAAGACATTTACAAGGAAGGAGGCTGGGATATTAAGATGAAATAAAATGTCAGTGCCCTGTCTCTGGAGCATCTGATGCCAGCAATGCCCTTGACAAAATTTTGGTCCTTGCTAATGTTTAGCTCTCACTTCAGAAATCCCCAAGCTGTTCCCAGCCATCTTTGTAAGGCACTGGCTCCTGCTAACGTCAGTTCCTCCACGCAGAGCTACCTCCTGAAGCCACACTCTTGTTATGCTAAGGATTGAGTGCTGGACAAACAAATCCCGAAGCATCTCTTCAGGTGCTTGTACACAATCAACGAAGGGCAAATTGAAGTGTGACATTCGACACTCCACAGGAATACAAGCAGGTTGGGTGGGGGAGTCTACCCCTTAGGAGTTCTGGTGTCCCCAGCATGAGAAGGACAGAGAGCTGCTGGAGCAAGTCCAGAGGAGGGCCACAAAGATGATCCAAGGTCTTGAATAGCCCTGCTATGAGGATGGCCAGTAGAAAAAAAAAAAAAAAAAAAAAGGATAAAAAACAGAAATAGTCTAATGGAGGTGCTCTGCAACATAGCACACAGGACTCTGTCCCTGCCTCCCCACTGTTTTTCCCTGCAAGCACTATGTGACTCCAGCTGTTCTCTAGGGAAGTGACTGGAATCACTGGTGTTGGGCTGCGGGGATTACTTCTTTTATCACTCACGGGTTAGGGCACTCTAAAACATGAGATCTGTGCTTCATTTCTTTTTCTGCCCAAGCAGCTTCGAGCTGCTAATCTCTTCTGTTCATGACACTTCTGTGACCTCCGTGCTTGGTGGTGTTCTCTCACTTATTCTTTCCTCTGAATTCTCTTCTGCTTGGCATAAACAAACACTGACAGCCACAATCCACTGCTTCCCAGATGAGTGTCCCTATCACCAGGAAATGATACCTGGGTTTTTATTGCATAAATATGCATGTATTTTAATACCAAGTAGAACAGTGGTGTTCTGCTAGAGACAGAAGTCTCCCATCAGCACACCCCAGAGCCTGACATTATGAGGTCAGTTCAGCCTATTTCAGAACCTGGCTGCCTGCATGACAAACGTTGATTGAAGGCTTCACGATGAAGCAAGCAAAGCAAGAAAAGCCAGATTTAGCTCACAGTTACCAAGACTGTTCTGGAGTTTGATCTCCTGGAAGGAACCAGAGCTATTCCACACATTCTCTGTTCCAGTATTGTCTGTATTGAGTTCTGGTTTTCTGCTTGTGAGTGTTTCATCAGCTGCTCCATTTCAGCACAATTCAGCTCTCAAAATCCAGAGAAGAATACACTACCATTGAGGAAGTGCATGCACAGAGCACACTGCAGTGCAGTATTTGGTGGGTTTAGTTTGGGTAAAAATTTGTTCTTCAGAGGGATTTTTTTTTTCCCTTGTTTTAAATCTCTCTTGCTGCACCTCAGTATCAAATTGCTCCTCAGTTAACTGAATATCCACTTTCCCCAAAGAGCAATACAGACAATTACCTCCTACTGTTATTAATTTGTAAGGATTTCTTCCCAAGTATTTTGGTTTGTAGATACATTTTGTGGCTTGCCACTGAACTGCTACAGTCTAAATGAGATCCCCAAATCAGCAGGTCTAGTCAAATGTTGGACAGAAATGGATTCCCAGCTAAATAATGACTGCTTCCTTATCCTCCTGCAACTATTTACACCTCAGTGCATTTTTCTCAAAACACATTCTGGAGTGCTTGATCATTTATTCAATTGCATTCAGAGATATTCTACTGCTGAGCTCAATAAAGAAATGTCTGCCCAGTGAAAGATTGCTTTTGAACTGCTTGTACTAATGTACACAAACAGATCTGCACTGAGGCAGGGTCAGTCCACAGAGCAGCCAGATCATGGACAGCTTCCTTGTGGAGGAACTATCCAAACAATGTGTTTGGGGAAAGCAGAGGCATTCTTGTATTGCAGTGTTTTCTTTTCTGTTGCTGGACACTGCCATCCCCCCTTGCCCCCTGTTCTGTAGTTTCCCTCCCAAGATCTGCAGATTGTTTACCAGGAATAAATCAAACCAACACACCTTTCTCCTTTCCATCTGCAGTGCATGTCTGTTTGTGCTACAGACACACAGAGCAAGGCACAGCAAACTGACACAAATCGTTTAGGGTCACCTAACAGCTGAGCAGCAGAGGCAGAAGAACCACCCAGGCTGTACACCTCTGCGCACACCAGAACAGCACTTCCCCAAAAGGAGCCATCAGTATCCCAGGGGCTGCCATCATTACTGCAACATGGAGAAGCCTCCAATCTTATTTTATAGGTAAAGACCAGAAGCACTCAGAAATACCAAGAGCCACAGCAGCACACAAGAACAAGAAGCAATCATCAAGAAGTCTGGAGGGAGCCTTGCAAGCATTAACAGGGTAACTCACTCTGTTGGTCTGAGCTGAGCAGCCTCACTAGGAAGGACAGGGGATGGAGAACAAGGGCACCCCTCTAGTGACACAGAGCAAGACAGAGTGTTTCATGTATACCAGAGTCCCAGAATGGGTTAGGTGGGAAGGGACCTCAGAGCCAACCTCCCTGCCATAGGCAGGGACACTTCTCAACCAGAGGCATGTGTACAACACGTTCACTGTATGACAGGACAGGGGTTGCCTGGGGCTTATAGGACTTGTAATATATTCTACAGTTTGGAAAGTTTCCTGTTCTGGGTTTTTCATGTTCTTACCTGGCCTCTGTGCTGGGGTTCATCCCTTTTTGTTCCAGTTTTGGTTTGCAGTGGCAGGTTTTTTGCTGTTTCACCTGCTTTCCACCTTTTCTCCTGTTCTGCCTTTTTTGTTTGTTTGTTTTTCCTTTGTGTGATCTGATATCCCTGCAACAGAATAGAAATTGGCCTTATCTTAACTGACTTTTCTGTTTTCCCAGCTCCTTTCCTTCTTGTCTGCCCAGAGGGGAGGGAGCAGTAGGAGAAGAAAACTCAGCTCTAACCGGGCTGCTGTGACTCAGCTGCCAGGTGAGTTATAAACCAGACACTTGCATCACCTCATTTGAAGCCAAAAGGTACAGCAGCTGAGGATGCTTTTGATCAGTGTCTGTCGGAAGTAGCTGTGTCTGTCCCTCTCCGCACACTCAGAAGCACCTGGTTGTGAATTGACAGGCACATGACTGCTTAATAGGGGTGGGGGGGGAGAAATAAAAAGCTCTCCAAAAACCTAAGAGTGATGTACAGAATGCAAGAAGCGTACAAGTACACAACTGCACAACCAAACTCTGTTGTTTGTGGGTGAGCCATGCAAAGATGCCTCCGTTTCTATCACTACAACATAATTTCAGATGAAGATTGTTATTAGAGACTTGCTACTAGATCCTAAATGCTGCTGTAGCCTAAGACAAACTAGGCTTCTTAGCTTCAAGAGCAAAAGACCTTTCCACACCACAGGCTACAGGGTGATGCCCCAGTGTGCCTAGGACTGTAGCTGAGCAGTTCCAGGAGGTCACTAGCAAATGGGGGTGTGTAAGATTTCTGTACAAAAATTATCAACTAGGCACAGTGTTTGTTTTAGAGATCTCAGACTGAGAAACCTTTTCCATGTAAACCTTGTCCAGATAGCATTCCCCAATAGTCAACTCTAAACAATTATAATAAAACATCAACACCTCTAATTTTTTTTGCACTATACATCATGGTTTTAATTATACTCTTGTTTCTTCTTGCCTTCTTGGAAAAGATGAAGGGAAAAAAGTTCAGAGGATGGAAACAAATGGCAAGTGATTTATTTGAGAGCAGGGCTGCAGCCAGCACAGATCCACTGAACCACAGCTGCAATATTCACAGCTTACAATGAGTTGCTGCAGAGCTCCTTCCATCTGCTTTACCTTCCACAAGGAACCATGCATCTGTATTCCTTCAGTGCTACAATACCCCCTAGCCATATATGGACTAATAAATCAGAGTTAAAAGCTCTCCTCGAAGACAATAATTAGAAATCCAGAATGAACAAAAAATAATACCTAACGTAATGACAATTCTATGTCTTGAACAGCAATTTGTCACCAGCATCTATTTTTCATGCAGTAATTACAACATTAATTTGTTCTTCTTTGACAAAAAGGCACCTCCAAGTTATTAATGACAACTAATATCTGTAATATTAATTTTAAATAAATAATTCATGTAATAATTTATATACTAATAATTTAATTAGACCAAGGTTATGAACTCTGAATACTAGATCAGGACTCTCTTCAAGTTGGTGTCTGCTTCCCTCTGACGCAATGTTTCTGGAGGCTTAATTAAAGCCTGCAGCATGTTTCAGCCTTTATTCACTATCTAAATATTCCACTCCCTCTCTAGCCTGCTCTTCCTCCTTGCCCAAAGGACTATTTTTATCTTCATGGCTGCACAATCCCTAAGTGCAGCAGAAGGGCAGGTCCATGTCAATGAGTTCTGCAGGAGGAAACCACCTGCTGTGTTCTACACACAGTGAGGTTTTGGCCACAAGTCTTCATCTTGTGTGTACATCTGTTACCCAAGGCTTCCTCCCCTGCCTGCATCAATTCTGCTGCAAAGCTAAGTGAGGCACAGATACCCTGTCTGAAACCAGACAGGGAAAAGACACTGTAGAAACAAGTGACATGCAACCACTCTTTGTCCAGGAGCTCTCAGCACTGTGAGATCCCCTGCACCAAATGCCAGTTTCCCTTTGTGCACTGGTGGGACAGCAACAACAAAAGGTTGCTTCTCTTCACTCTGAACCCATGATGACTCCTAATAGTCACATATGTCTCTGCACAGAGCTCTGGAGCTCCCAGCTGGCCAAATGACCTCTGCTTGCAGAACTAGTTAGGGGAAAGAAGAAAGCCTTTACTTTTCCTCCTGAAATACATCCTGGTTTTCAAGATGTAGTGGTGAGTAAGAAAGGACATACATGAAAATCAGAACCAAGCCTCAAAGTGACCTTTTCTTAAAAAACCACTTTAGATCTTTCTCTGCTCAAGGACATTACCTAATCCATGTCCTATGGACAAACCACTTATCTGCTTAATTAATTCAGATTGAGTGCAGACAGGAGCAGCAATGTACCAAACTGTGTTCTCAGTGGGCTTTAATGGTTACACTGCTATGCTGTTACCATTTTGTGTGTCACACAGCACTGCTGTTCCCCAGGAGCCAGCTCCACAACTCAGACTGCTAGGAGTATAAATGAAGGGAAAACACTGCACTGTTCCCCATCCTTATCAGTCTGTCATCCATATCTTACTGGATAACTCCTGGCTGATTATTCTCCTCCTGCTTCCCATCAACAGGAACCAGATAATGCATCTGCTTTTCAACCCGTGGACTGACATAGAGAAAAAGTATCCCTGATTGGCTGAGAGCAGCCCCTGGTCCTGTAAGGCCACAGTGAGGGAGAAGAATCTGAAAGCATGCTTTCTATTACAGAGCTGCCCTGTCCTAGGAGACATGGCCTAAGCCTATTAGCAGTATGCTGTTCAAGACTGCTTGGCACAGGCTTCATCTTATTTCCATAACTCTATTATAAGAATGTATGACAGACATTTGGAAGGTATTTCATCTTTACAAACCATCAAGTGTATATATAAAAGCTAGAAGAATATTCACTATCAGTGCATCTCATCTAGCATTAAAGGACAGTGATTCAAGTCTAGAAGAAATGGTTTCAGTGAAGGTCTTCCTAGACAGAGATGCATGGAAACAAACCCTCTGGACCAGCAGCTTCTCGTGACCACTTCTGGCAGTACCTGGGTATTTCCCTGTCTTCTCAACAGCATTGCTGTCTCAGTCCCAAACTCACTTGTTGAAACAATGGGCAATTGCACAGCTGAAGCTACATCTGGACTAACAACAGCATTGTTACTGACACATTTCTTTCTACTTTGTAGATCTGCAAATCTGAAAGATGGAATTTCATAGGCAGACAGGAACAATACAAAGATTTTCTACTGAGTTAGTATGGCATGTTTGGAGAGTGCAGCTCATTCAGAACCATTGCAGATCAACAAAGAACACATTATGAACCACCAGTGCTTCTGAAAGGTGCATGACAGTTTGTCATTAGTAATTAAGTTGTCCATTTTTCCTCAGGTCAAGTAGTGCACAGAGAGGAAGCAAGCTTTGGGAACAGCTCTGGCACATCAAGAAAGTGAACGTGGTGGAGCTAATCAATCCATCAATGACAATTACTGACCATGTGTCCTGCCAAATCACTATGAGCTATTAACCCCCTGCCTGTGATCCGAGATCAGCTCTGTACCACCAAGTCATGGATAACAGAAACAAGGAAAGAAAACTGCAGTAAGCTGGAGCAGAAAGACAATTTAGTGAGTCACTGAGAAATACTGAGTGTACAGCAGAAACTGAGACCTCCAGAATCCTGCCTCTCTGGCAGGGATGAGAAGTGTCTGACAGAAGCAGTGACAAACATCCCAATCAGCACACCACACGTGTGTCAAATCTGAAACCACTTTAAACTATTTAGTTTGTCAGGTTCTCAGTTGATCCCATCACTAGATTGGACTCCAGGTGCTGGCTACACACATCCGTAAATAAAAGATCAAATTCTCCATTGTTTACCTTTTGTCTTCCCAAAGTTAGCAAACTAGCAAAGGAAAAAAAACAACTTCGGACTGTAAGGTCTCAATGCAGACTGCATGGTCTACATGGCAGGTTCTCCTATGGTGTGCTGAAAGCAGAGAAAAAGCTGCTGCTGGAAACTGAGTGTGACTGCTCAAACATGGGAGCCAGAGCACAGGCAGGATCTCAGCAGCTAACCAAGACAGAGACTCCTTGCTCTGTTCAACAAACAAGGCAACTCATACTAATAACTTCTTTCCTTTTTTAGAGGGCAAGTGAACAAAGACAAAACAAGACTGTGCTCTCTCTTGTGGCAAAGAGGTGATTCAGCTCAGTAAAACACTGAGATATCACACAATGATCTTCAAATTCAGGTCTGATAGAAGTAAATGTATGCTAAGACTGGGAAAATAGCAAAACATTCATCTACTCAATAAAGAAAACCAAGATCCTGCTTTTGACCACAGTCACTTCTATTTGAAGAGGCAGTAATGGTCTTTCATACTAAGATTGGATTTTGTAAGCTGTTCATGCTTTCAGTTTTTGTTTTGTGTCTCCATTCTAAGGTCCTGGGTTTAGGTTTATGTCTTCAAGCCCTCCTGGAAAAAAAAAAAAAAAAAAAAAAAAACCCGAACCCACCACACACCACAAAAAAAACCCCCAAACCCAAGTCCACCAACAAAAACACAAACCAAGCCTTCCTTACAGGGGCAACAAAATAATGGAAGTGACCTGCCATATATTCCAGGAGCTTCCCCACCCCTCTGAGACTCAGGTAAGCCATCTGCAGGCTACACTAGACCCTACATTTGTCCAGCAGCACAAACAGCTTTGTGAAGCACATAGAACACTCCAAACCCACAGGGATCAGATCCTGTTTTGGCTGATGGTAGATCTCAGCCCAAACTGCTGACTCTGCTCACCACCTGTCATATTCATGTTATTACAAATCCATGTCTCCATCATTCCTAGTTTGAGCCAACAAGCCAGGTCCATCATAAAGGTAAAAGATTCCATGCAGCAGCTACTATTCTTCCCTCTTTCCACATCATTTAATTTTTAATGTCAGAGTATATTTGTCTGTTCAAGCAAATGTAACCCTTCAACTTCCCCTTCAGAATCTGACCTCCAGTTCTCCCAAGGCAAATACAAGTGACTTAGATCATTGCAAGCTGTTGTTGGTCTGTTTTTTATGACTCTTTGGCATTATCATTAACAAATGCATCAGCATTTTGTCAGTTATGAATTCTGCTCCATCAAGGAATAACTCAAAATCTAAAGGGCTGGTGGAAACAGTTGTGTGATTTGGACACAGGTGGGGAGTTTTGAGATCTAAATACTATTTTTGAAGTACCAAGAATTCATACTAAGTTATCCTCAGCAAACAGCTGAGAAGCAAATGGATACAGCCCAAGTACACTGCTTGTACAAATACAGGAAAAGGCAGAGGCCTTAGTGGCAGGGCCACTGCCCTTCTGCTGTACAAGGGCTGCTGCAGGGAGCCAGCAGTTCAGGCAGTGGGGCACACTCATTGCCCACAATTCTAGTAGCAACCAGGAGCTCCTGAGAGACTCCACACACCACTGAAGCTTTCCAAACACTGATAAAGAGAGTGCAGGATCAAGTAGCAGATAGGAAAGGGGAGAGCAAAAGTGTTCTGATATAAAATTACCTCATTCATTCTTTCCTGCTGACCAGTCCAAGACTTCAGCGGGAACAGGTTCTGAAGGGCTCATGCCCAGACACTTACATTGTGAGTCCGGGAAAAGATTTTACTCTTTCATTTCTTAAACTCTGTTGATGCTTTTGCTTTCCATGGGCAGCTGGAGCCAATGTGCTGGGGTCCTGTGTGTGCTCTCTGTGGTGCCAAGTGTCACCTTAGGGGAATGGCTTAGAGCTGGGCTAGTGCTGTGCTACTTACAGGTGGGCCAGGTTTTGTCTGGAGCAACACAGGTTCCTGCAAAGAATACCACCTGGAGATCTGCCCCAGGACAGTATACAAGGGATGATCACAAATAAAGCCTTCGTCCCTCTCTCCTGTTTTGAAAGCAGAGCCTCCAAAGCTGGACTCCACAACAGTGGTACACTGCTCCCCTGTCTGAACATGCTTGCAAGGTGCAAGTCTAGCAAGAAGTCCTAACCTTCACTTGTTTTACTACCTTCATCTTCTTTAATTACCATGCTAATTTAATGCTCCAAAAGGAGTATAAAGGTTTTTAAGAGACTATTAACAGGTACATATAATTTCCACAAAAACCCCTTCCGATTGGTAAAACCAAAGCTTTCCCAGTCATACACACAGAGAACATAGTTGGTTAGTTTGCATAACTGATCTGTTCTTACCATGAAATTATTCTGTGGGCTCTTATCTGTGAAAGCTGATTTCCCATAATTAAACTATTATAATGAGGATAGTCAAAATCTGAATCATCTTTTAGGACTAACTCTTCCTAACTGTATTTCAGCTCTATTTTTACTACACAATCCAAGGACGTATTTCCTTTTTATTCCACAGGAAAATTAAAATCTTCAAATGGTAATTATTCTTTATTGGGTATTTTGCTCCTCAGATATCCGAAGCTTCTGAGAGAAGATTAAGAGCAAGCAATTCTCAAACATGATAGAAACACAAGAGCTATGAGATGCCTAAGACTGCATTACACAACAAGACTCGAGATGCTCTTCATAGTGAGGCAGCTGCCTTCTGCTTGCAAAGCAGTGTGGGGCAAACCCCAGCTGGCCCAATTTCTGTACATTCGTTATTTTCTTTGTCAAATTTTTCTTAACTTATCTGGGTACATTGCCAGGAAACCCATTCCTGGGTGCTACTGACAGAAGGGAAAACATTTTTTTCTCTTTGATAAACTAAATAGAAGGAGTGGGAAGTAACACTTGAGCTTTCCCACTGCCTCAGGAAACCACCCAGCAATTCAATTCCTAAAACTTGTTAGTTGGAACAACACTTTCCTTCCTCAAAGCAGAGTGATGTGTTTTATGTAAGCACCAATTCCAAAGAGGCATCTATTAATTTGCGGAGCCATTTCCAATCCACTTTTCATTTATATCCCTAAGAGAAAACCTTAATTCCAAGTCTATTATGAAGGTTTAACAGGGCAAGTTATGAATGGAACTGTCATGTCAAACATGACAAAGATCATAAAGGGCAAAATGGGAAAATCTGTTATAAAATTACTGTTAAACCATTATTAGTTTAGCTACATCTACTCCAGCAGTGCAACTGAAGATTACTTGCTGTTACAGAGTATTTAAAGATCTAGAAGACTGAATTATGTTGCCTGATTAATTATAGATAAAACATGCTCTCAGAAAGGTTGTCTAAGGCATCACTGACTGGGGTTGCAGATACTGGTACGTGCTACTCTCCCATACAAGAAAGCTTTCACTTAAAGAGATTATCAAGGAAGAAAAAAAAAAAAAAAAAAAAAAAAAAAAGGCAGTTAGGCAACATGACGGTCAGCAACAGAGAAAGTTACATCATTACTTATTGACAGTGACAAGTGCAACATTAAGGGTAAAATATTGCATATTTAAAGCAAATGAGTAATTGCTCTACAGATCCATTTAACACTAAGGTGAACGAGAGGGCTCCTTCTTCTAGCTAAAAAGTCTATTAGCCTAATTTACAATTACACACCAGAAACAAATCTGTCAGGGCATAAAAATGTCACTGGTGACAGTTTACATTACACCAGTGCTCAGATCAGGATGAACTGTTAGCATCAAATTACAATCAACTCCAAGAAACACAGAAGCACTCTCACTGCCATGACGTAAATCTATTCTCCAGTACCTCCCTTTTTCTCCAGATACTTTAAAAATAGTTTGAAAATTCAAAACAGTTACACAACACTCGTTCTGGTTTCTAAAAGGAGTCCGAGGTAAGCATTCCCTTGGTTTTCAGTGCTCAACATACACATTTATTGGGCAGTTTTGCAGAGGAAATTACTTACAGAAGTTAATTTATAACCAAAGTTTCCTAGGAAATATTTGAGAATAAAAACCTATCAGCTGAGCTTGCAAACTGTGCTGTAATTTTGCCTCTACAGTAATGCCTGTCTAAAGGATCTTTTTAGATGAAAACAGCAGCAATCACATTGGCCTGTCCCTTATTTCAGCATTTGTAATCTGTAAACTAAGGCTCACCCCTTCAACACCAAACAAATAAAACAAGCACACACACAAAAAACAAACCAAAACAATCAAACCAAAAGAAGACCTAAACCAAACCAGCACACCCAAGCAACACACCACACAGCCACGTCGCTTTTCCTCCTCCAATTTACATGCTCTCTGCACTACTTTGGCTCATTTTCCTTAACTGGGCCAAAGAAACTGTCAGCATCCTGAAATCAAATCAACACTTGCAAGAGCTGTTCTCATCTTTGCTAGCAGTGAATAAGGTCTCAGCTCAGTGGCTATTTGCCACTCTCATAACCCTTAACAGCCTCATTGATCTTGAAAACCCTATCATTTCGGCAAGTCATTAGCATAAAAAGATATTTATAAAACACCTGCTACCAGTGTTGCAATTAGCATCTAATTGCTGACTCAGCCTCGTAAGCAGCAATACTGCCTCAGCAACTATCTTTACAGTTTGACCTCACCCAAACCATTGGGAAGTTTGAGCACCCTATACCATGGGCCTTGGTTTGGCAGTCACAAAGAAAAGGCTGCTGTAAAGCAGTATGGGTATGGGCTAGACAGGAGCACTCGTTTAGAGGCTCAGTGTGAGGTCAGCACAGGTGAGGTACACACCAGTTATCGTAGCAGCACATACAGGTAGCACTCAGGATTGCTGTGACGCTGCCTCAGCCTGGATGCAGACAGTAACACAGAAAAGCAGCTCCTGAAGTACCCTGTCGTATTTACCTCTCTGCCATACTCAGCAGTAACAGCTGCTTTGTGAGATCTATCCAGAGAGGGGAGCAAGGTACTCTAGAGCCTGCCCGTTCTCTGTTTGCACTGTGCCAGCAGCTGCAGCTAGAGTCTCTAGGGCAGATCTGCCCAAGCAACATGCAGTGACGGGGAAGGTGGTTGAGGCTGTCTCAGTGTCACAAACTGAACAAGTGATGCTTGTTGGGACGTGTGGCATTTCCAGGCTTACCAGGAGTGCAGTTGCAATACTTGTCTGCCAGCCCACTCTGGAAGCCTGACCTGGGACAGGACAAGACAGGTCAGGACAGGGAAGTGTAAGGTTTTTCTCCCCTCAGAGGGACAGCTGTCCTTAAAATTATTAAGCATACCATCTGTAATTACATTATATTTAGAAGCAGTAAGTCCACATCTGTTTCCTGTAAAGGGACATTTGTGCTTAGAACACTTCATTTCTATATTCTGATCATGACCAAAACGAGTGCCCCTAATTCTTAGCTTGAGAGAGCACAGCATGAACACATCTGCAGCTAAAGCATGTGGCTCACAGTGAACCAGAACGTAACTTCAGGAGCAAGTGTGACAATAAAGAGAATTAGGAAACATGGTTTTTAAAATACAAAACTGCAATAAAAGCAAATGGATGGAAAATCTAATGGGGGATGAGAATGAAGTGTTACATCCCTGGGTATAAAGATCAAGACAGTAACAGCCCGCTAAGGTTCTTCATCTAGAAAGAACTACTGCAAAGCCTATCTCAGATGTGGTGTTTACAAGTCAGGCTACCACAAGTCCTCTACAGAACCACCTTACTCTTTTAGGCTCCTCTGACAAAGTCTGCACAGCTATTTCCCCTGCAGCTATTCTCATCTATTTTATTTACATTCCTGCTGCACAGTTTCATTAAATAATTTGCAACTACCACCTGCTCAATATTCTCTACCGAGGACTACTACTCCTTGTCTGCCCCAAGGTCAGCAGCACACCTTAGCAGTGTCATCTGCTTCACCTGGGCTGGCAGCAGCAGGGCACCCCCAGCTCCCAGTGGTCAACTAAAGCAATGGCTGTGGGTCTTCAGGAGCACTTCAGACCCTTTGGACACAGCACACTGGAGAAATCAAACCATACCTGGCTACCAAAATGCTGATCCACTTCCTGTGGTCAAACTCAGCAGTGTGGAAGTTGGAGAACTAAGTCCTTTTGCCATTTCATTATATGAGAGTCTCTGCTTGCCATCAGCACAAGTTTAGCAGTAGTTTTAATCCTGTGTATTGTAACTGAATTTTTTCACAGTGAAATATGGTTTTTGTTTTTTAAATCAGATGCTAATGAATTTAGGGGCAGTGAGTGCTTTTTGGTGCTAGTTTGGCGTTTGGTTTGTACTTTGGGTTTTTTGGGTTGTTTTCTTTAAAACAGTTTTGCTTATTGCTCTTCAAAGCTCGGGACTGAAATTCTGAACTCACTGCTGATCCAGCTGCCAGGAGGCCTGCACACCACTGCAATACCACTCCACTGCTTTTGTCTGAGGCAGATTCTCTCTCTCTTATTCAAGACAAAGACTCAGAGATGGGCAACTGTTTGACAATTAAAATGGAAGGACTTGCATTTACTGTGATTGACTGATCGATTAGTCAGGAGGGAAAGATTTGCCCTGTCCTTTTATCAAAGATGCAGAAGCTCACACCTCTGCTTGTTTGGTCAAGTAGTCAATAAAAGTCTTCCTCAACTTGGTCCATAGTGCACCGCTGGCTGAGGAAGAGGATGGTGGCATTTGGCAAATGTGGCTAAAAAGCAGTGCAGACTTTGGATCTGAAATCTGAGCTATCACTAGGCAAAGGCTAGGAATGGAGTTTTTAATGTTTGATTTGTTTTAACTGACTTTAGACAAACGAGAGGAATTCACATGAATTTTGGCAGCCTGGAGATCTGATGACCTTCATCACTGCCGCAGGTTTTTGCGTAAAAGCACAGCAAATTGAGACCACAACAATAACTTTGAAGAACCAAGTGGCAAAACAACTCTGCCAAATGTGGGGAGAGGAGGAGCATTGAGCTACTTGCATTCATTTCAATAAGCAGTTCCTCCCACATTTAAGGCTGCAAGTGTATTTCCAGTCTACTTTAATTCCTGAGTTTATCATCTCCTTAAGCAACCTCCCCCTTTTGCACTGAAGCCATCGTAAGTCTGCCATCAGAAAGCAAAACTATTTCTGGAAGTTTCAGACAAAGGAGTCTGTGCACTCGGACTTCAGAAGCAGATGTTACAGTTCACGTGTGTTTTGTTTTGAAAGCACAACATTTTAAGATCATCTTGGTTAACACATAAAGCCACAATTGCTATTTTAAAACACCCCACAGTTGCCATCCGTTTAGCCAGGCAGGGCCCTCCACTGACTGAGCAGGCCCCCCTGAAACACCACCACTGATGGGTTTGCTCAGCAATGCTTTAGCCCCCTCGCACTTCTGGCAGGAGTCTCTAGCAGGTGACCAAAAGGATTGTGTAGGTCTTACTATCTCCAGGCGATTTTGCTTGAGGTCTAAAACCTGCACACATTAAACTTTCTGCATTGCTTTTCCAGTCTGAGTTACAGGACTTGTGCAGATCTCAAGGATGACTTCACTGAGGTAGAGTCAAGGATACCAATGAAGGTATTCCTTGTCGTCTCTTCAAGGGAGAGCAAGTTCCACTGAGAGAAGGTATTTCAACTGTTATCCCTGAACACAAATCATCCAGAGTTGAGTGCCTAACTAGATTTAAACTGATAGACAGACACAGCCAACTATTAGTGATTATGTCTGACAGAACAGCCTGAGCAGTTGAACTTACTGCTTTTGCCATTTGATTGCCTCTGCAAACATCAATGAAATCCCATGGCCACTTAGATATGTCTGAGGAGATTAAAACCACCAGCATGGTAAACACAGTGAAACGTTTGCTCAAGACAGAACCAACTTGGTGGTCCACAGCATTAGAAGTTTGCACACAAGTGATGCTCCAGCATGCCACCACAGCTTTGCTAGCTTGTCATTTTTGCCTCATCCTATCAACTGCACCTGCAGAAAGCTGTGCTGCTGCCCAACAAGAAGACCTCTAGCACAAGGCTGCTGTGAGAAGCATTAAAACTTGTAATTGGGAGCCCAGATTGAACATGGATCTACTGAACTCTTGTGACTACAACAGCTGTGCCAGCACTTGAGTTCCAGCACAACATGGCATGAGCTGCAGAACCAGCACCACGAGCTGAGGGGGAGCAAGAGTGGCTGATGTCAGATGCGCTGCTATAGCAGCAATGGCTTTTGTAAAAGCTGTTCCAATTCACGAACAGAGAAGGGCAAGGGCAGCCCTCTGCTTTGTTATTTCAGTCCCCTTGTGCTCCATAATTAAGCTTTAATAGCCATGTGATATTTCCAGCAGGCTGCAATGGACTGCTGCTGCTATTTTTACCAGTGCCACCATTAGCCTGCTGAAACTTTAGGTATGCAAAATGCATTCTCACTCCTACTGCACAGGGTTGCCTCCTGAAATTACTCGAGCAGTGTGAAGCAATTAACATTAGAGACCAACTTCTAGTGGTGTTTTGGGATTTCTTTCGCTATATTTGATCACTATGGGATACAAAGCCAAATGCAAATGAAAGGAACATAATAGCTACCAATGCTGGACTCTTGAGAAGAGAGGGACAATACAGAAATTATCATTAAATCCAGGAAAAATGTATTCCTTGGGATATTTGCATCCAGATCTGGAGCTCTCAGCACAGAGAGGACATGGACCTGAAGGAGTGGGTCCAGAGAAGGGCCACAAAGGTGATCAGGGGCTGGAGCACCTCTCCTATGAGGACAGGCTTCAGGAGATGGGGTTGTTCAGCCTGGAGAAGAGAAGGTTCTGGGGAGACCTAATAGTGGCCTTCTAATACCTGAAGGGGCTACAAGAAGGCTGCAGAGGGACTGTTTGCAAAGTCCTGGAGTGACAGGATGAGGGGCAATGGTCTGAAGTTAGGCAAGAGGAGGCTTAGCTGAATGGAAGGACCAAGTTCTGCACCATGCATGTGGTGGAACACCGCAACAGGTTGCCTAGAGAGGTGGCTGAGGCCCCACCTGTGAAGATATTCAAGGTCAGGCTCAAAAATATTCTGGGCAGCCTGCTCTAGTGGAAGATGTCCCTGCTGAGTGCAGGGGAGTTGGACTGCATGACCTTTGGAGGTCCCTTCAAACCCAACCCATCCCATGATTCTGTCATTCTATCAGTCACTTCTTAAGAGTCCTGTGCCAGCCCCAGCACACAACTATACCAAAATGTTTCTTATTCCCTGAGGAGCTGCCTCTATCTTTTATTTCCTTCTACTTACAGCAGTTGCTAGAAATGAAAAGTTCAATCCAGTGTATATGAACTCGTTCATCATAGGACTGGGTTATGCCCTTAATTTGTTGTTTCATCTAGCCACTCTGCTTAAGATCCTTATTCACAGCCTATGCTAATTACTTTCTCCTTTTCATGCATAGTGACAATGTTTGTAACTTCTCATGACCTATTCTGAAGTCAGAATTACACCAAGAATCCCTGCTTGTGTTTCTGCAGATAGCACTCTAGGACACTGAAGCTTTTCACTGTCAAAACACACGCATTAAGTTACTGGATTCCACACTTGACATGAATCTTTGTCTATTATTTGCTGCAGAGGGAGTGTTTCTCTGAGCTGAGAAGCATTCCTTTCTTTCTGACACAGAACGACCCTTCGAGTGCAATTTAAATATGTGCTTCTCAAGAGAACGATCCATAACACAACCCTGAACGTAGAAATGTGCTCCTGCTGAGACACTCCCCAGAATTTTGAGCTGATTCCATCAGCAGCAACTCTGCCAGAAATAATACTTATTAGGGAGTCCCAAGTCAGTGCTACAGAAATACCTCAGAACACAAACTCTTGTGAAAAACGTTTAAACAGTTTGATCTCGAGCGGCACCAGAACAGCAATCACTGCTCTGTGGCACAGCCTGTGCCCTCCTGCATCGGGCAGACCTTTCAGCCTCATCTTCACCCCTGAATGCCCCCAATGCTAGGACAGAGGGATGGAGCAGACTGCAGCTGGAGTTCCAAGATTTTTTTCTTTACCAGGTAAAACATGTCAGAAGTTCTTCAGAGGTTTCCAGCCTGAGTAGCACGTCTAACTGATTTACTTTAGTATAAAAAAGTATCAAATAATTAAATACCATTAGGTAGACTTGTTTGGTTAGTTTCAAGGTGCTCTATCACCAACTTTTCCTGCTTCAGAGGGCAAATGCCTGCAGTGTTGCACAAGGGAAGCAGTTCTGCAGAAAGGCAGCAGGCTGTCAGCGCTGCAGCTGGCAGGGAGGGTTGGCAGACTGAATCCCTGCCTTCAGGCTATGTTAATCATGCATACTGGATCATGCAATTGGGTTCTTCAGGACTTGGAGTGTGTTCACAGCACTACATACGCTTGGGTGACACTAACACTTAGCTTACTGGCAGCAACCCTCCATTAAATCTTTGATCACCAGCAAATGTTCCTGGAGAGAACATTCCTCCTTTGCACCTGCACCAGAATCCTGGGAATAGGAGTTAGTCGCTGCAGGAGGGCATGTAAGGGAAGCAGCCTGGCACCAGAACCTCTACTCCAAAGAGCTAATGTTAACTAGTCACAAGAGTAACAAACTACTTCTAGAAAGGCAGAAGCAAAGACTGGTTAAGGTGTAGCAAGTGTTCCTGGTTTCACTGGCAGTTACAAAGTACAAAGGGAGCCAGCGCAGAGCTATCTAACACAACTTGGAGCTTGCTTCCATCCTTTCTTCAGCTATGACCCAGTTTAAGGCTTTGTTAATTAAGAAGGATTCATTCAATAGATGCCACAATTGCCATTTCCCAAGTGCTGTTAGCTCTAAGAAAGCACCTCTTAAGTTTGCTAAGTGTGAAAAATACAACTGTAGGTGTGCAATAATTATAGCACTGGCTGCATGGGAATATCTGAAGGGATCCTTCTGGAAGGCTGCAGAGGGACTTCTCACGAGGGTATCTAGAGACAGGACAAGGGGCAATGGTGTGAAGCTGAGGCAGAGCAGGGTTAGTCTGGAGCTGAGGAAGAAGTTCTTCAGTAGGAGGGTGGTGAGACTGGAATAGGGAGCCCAGGGAGGCTGTGGCTGCCTCCTCCCTGGGGGTGTTAAGGCCTCATTCAGCCTGGCCTTCAAGCAGCTGAGTCTAGCTGAGAGGTGTCCCTGCCCATGGTGAGGAGGTTGAAGTAGATGATCTCTGAGGTCCCTTCCAACCTTAGTCACGTTGTGATTCTGTTTAGTACTCTCATCCTGGCATACCTCACAGCATTTTGTGAAAGCATCTCCCCAGTCGAACAGCAGCCACTGTAAACACTGCTGATGAACAAGAGAAAAACAGGCTGGAAGGCAATTTTTGTGGAATGGAAACATTAATCCAGTATTAAATGAAATATTATCTAGAATCTACTGTAAGTCTCTGCAATGAAGTAAAGCAACTTCTGCTGCAGTGCTCAAGGTCCTGGAACAACGAGTGCACACCACGGAACAGAAAGACTGCTTGATACTGCTGTGGTGGCTCAGCCAAGGTAAAGTACAGCTCATGCAGCAAAGGAAGCTCATTTACTTCTGCACAGCTGTGGAAGGATCCAGTCAGCTCTACCTGGCAAAGAAAACAATGGATTTTCCTCCCAGACCTTCCAGAGTTTATTAGCTCTAGGAATGCTATGGGTTTCACACTCTGTAGACGGATGATATTACAATTAGTTATGACAGGCAGAGCAGAAAGGTCAGGCAGCCCACTCAGGGGAACGTAGACTTCTGGAGAAAGAGATAGAAATTAAAACCCAGGGGGAAGTAACAGCCCACCTGGTAAGATCTTCTAAAGCACCCAACTGAGCTTGGAATGTGAATTCATTTTATTTCCCACTAAAATTGATGGAAATAACCTCTCTATTCCTTAACTTCTGCAACAATAAAACTGCCTTTTACAAAGCTCAAAGAACTTTCCTTGCTTAAAAAAAACCCAACAACAACAATAAAAAACATTTAAGATTATTTTGCATCTCCCAAGTTGAATTCATAAAACTGAAAGTAGTCCAAATGGACACAGCATGTGGGAATTTCTTTCCCTGAAACACATGCCTGTTCAGAGAAGCTGATAAGATGTACCATGGCTAAACGCTCTGCTGCGGCTCTTCTCTATTCTGTTCCTCTGCTTTCTTTTCTTTTTTTTGTTTGTGTGTGTGTGTTGAGTAGATGCAATTTTGAGTTAAAAATACCACCACTTACTTTTGTACTCCTGTGCAATAAAAACTGCAAAAACAATGCAAGAAAAAAAAAAGGATTATGAAAAAATAAATCACTTAACATTAAAATAATTAACATTTAACTTAGAAGTGGTTTATAATAAGCCTTATGCTACAGAGTTTTACACAGGAACCACTTAATCCAATCAATACATTTTTATGCAATTACAATGAATTTTGTAAGTCAGTAGAAAGTCACAATACACACTTACAAAGCTGCATTCTTCATACCTCTGTATGTGTGTTACTATTGCTGCCTCATTGCACACAGAAGCCTAAGCAAGACAGAATCAGAGTCTCTATGTCTGGAAAAGACCTTTGAGAGCACCGAGTTCACCTGTAATCTGACTACCACACCCACTAAACCACGTCCTCTCCTCAGAACACAATATGAAATCCATGAACATCCACTGAGCCAGGAAAAACACACCAACAATTGCTCAGGACTGCTGGTTAAAATGCAAGTCCAGTGCCTTTCACTTCCAGTTTGATCAACAAATTGCAAATTTATTTCTGCTAATGAGTACCTAGACAATTAATGTTCAAGGATACTGAAGTGTGAAACAACAATCAGAGTGAGGGCACAACACCCCATGCAGATAGTCATGCAAGAGGCTTGCACGTGAAAACAGAAGGCTGAGGTTTCCAGCCATGGGGGCAAAGCAACAGAAAGCTAATTAATTCTGAAAATTAGTGCCTGTAAAACCTGTTTACCCAAAACTGTCTTCTGGGTGGTCTAATTAGTGTAACTTCATATGCTTGGTTGTTAAAGACAGCTCCAAAGTGACCCCCAGGACCTCACAGAGCCACTCCTTGGGTAGTGCATCACAGATTATGAGCTCCAAAACATACAGAAGTAATATTAAATCGTGAAATATTAATTCCTCTTCTGCTCTCAAATTCTTATTCTAAGACATCTTTGCTCTCATAACTTTAGATAAACCAATTCACCTTTATTTATTTAATAGTAGGACAAAGGCAGTTTAACTTTGAAATGAACAGCCAGGGCTCCAGAAAAGGAGGTCTGCATTTTCTTTATGACCCTAATTCCACCAGGAACAGCTTAGAATTTCTTTATGGATCCTTGTAAGGGGGAAAAAAGGCAATAAGAACCTCTAAACACTGATTCATTTGTAGAAATAGTCTCCTGTGGCTCTCCTGGGATCATAAGAAGACAGTATAGCTTAAGCAAACAATCTTTATCAACACAGCTGAACCGTTTGCTGTTTGTCCTCCTTATACCACAAATGAGTGCAGATTTACTCAATCTGTGTCAAGCTGGCACCAGAGCTGCCTATCTGTGCTACTGTTTTCAGCCTCTTCTCCCTCCATCCTTGCCTCCCAATCTCTTCCATACATTTACCAGGTTAAACTCTTCTTTTGCTACCACAGCATCTGAATACCACCAGTGCCACCAACTTATCTGAAGATACTAAACTCAGTGTCTGGCACTACCATACTAATTTATCAGCTACCAAAGAGTAACTACAGATTTGGATTTGAGAAGCTTGTAAATCCATTTCACATTTCTCTGACATATTCCTGCCCTTATCTAGTTCTGCCTACTGGCTTTTGGGTAATGCCATGATTTCCAACAGAAACTCCATCAGCTTGGAGGTGTCTTGACCCTGGGCCTCCTGCCAACATCAGTGCTTTAGCTTCTCATTTTGAGATGTTCATACAAGCTTTTCATATGAAAATAAACAGGGCTGCACTCACTCCCAGAACCTGGAATTAAGAAACCCAAAAGGTAGTTATTTTTGCCTTGAGATTTATGAGAAACTAAGCCAAGTCTGACTCAGCCTGAGCAACAGATCTACACCTAGACAAATACCTAATATTTGGGAACTAGCTAAAGCAAATTCCTGCTAATAGTCATGTAATTTAAGCCATAAAGTGATCTTGTGTTTAATTTTACCTGAGTCCCTGTCCTACTGTCAGACAGCAGCTCTACTGCATTCTTCTATTACCTGGGGAAACCCAGGATGCAGGTGGGGTGGTAAGGAGAAGTGAGTAAAACAGAGAGACCTTAATGGCTCAGCTTGCTGTTTTCTCCTTGCCTCAGACACATTCTTACAGTTGTGCCACGTTATCCAAAAATTAAATAAAAAATTAAGACTTCAGGGAGCCTGGATGCATGCTTCTAGTGACACACCACTTAGTCAACATCTCTATTCAGCTGGCTGGCTTGAGCTACCATTTCACCTTGGCATTGGATAGGCTGTGTTGACTTACAGCTGAAGTAGGAAAGACCAAAAGAATGATGGTGCTTGGTAAAGCAGCCTTGGTCTCTCTACACCCCTTGATGCACACAGATCAGTTAGACAAATACATCAAATTATTTATTTCTTCATTCAAATACTTCTTGGTGCTTTTTAGGGGAGGGCAAAAAGTATCACTGGCCAATTACAAAGCAACAGACCTCAGCCTACAGCTTTTGGCTCATTTCAAAGAAGAAATGACACTGACCCTCCGCAGTGAGCAGGCACCTTCTGACAGATTTCTCATTTTGGAGTGTTAGAATTTTAAGTCTCTAGCTAATGTGCTGCTCCCCACAAGAATTGCTGAAAAAAAAAAAAAAAAAAAAAAAAACAGCATCAAAAGGATGTTTGTAAGAAAACTTCTCCAGTGCCCATACAGCCCTGCTTAAAGTTCCTCCTGAATGTGCAAGTGATGGCTTAGAGATCATACCTTGTGAAAACCAGCACACTTGCAGCCATGAAGGAATGCAAAACAAGTATGAAGGCTACATGCTGAGGGACTTACAATTACAAAATCTTTGAGCTCCCAGCAAAATATCAATAGCAAAAAAAGATTAGGGGAGGAGAACAGCTTTTCAAGAACAGTGTTTTTCTTTTACCTGGCTGTAAGCAACAGAAGTTCTTAACTGTTGTTACCAAAATAGGGTATCTATTACTCATGATCTCTGTTCTGCCTACACTTGGCTGAAGCTAAATGCATCCAAACTTTCTTTCTTCCTCTCCAGATTACGGCAATTAGGAGGAATTCAGTCTTTTAACAGAGTATTTTCAATGGTATTAAATAATAATTAAAAAATAATAATCTTTTGGACATCACAGATTTTAGGGCTTATTTAACCTTTATGGCTCATTTCTTTCCACTCTCCATTTGCTGTGTAAAGGAAGATAAATAATGAAGTTCCTTCTCTATTTCACCATAACTTTTTGCACATGGCCTATGAGTATTCAAAGCAAGCCTTTTCTGTTTCTTCTAAACCCTAATGTACACAAATTTGCCTAAAACAGGATGCAATAAAAATCACATCACTACAAATCCACCCAGTTTACTCAATTCAAGGCAGCATTGATTGCACACTGAAAACATGGTCAATTAAGTACCTACTCTTCCCACGGGGTCTTTACAGCAGGACCTTTCTCTGGCCATTGCATTCTGTGGAAAGTCTCCACAGAGTTCAAAAGCACCAGAAGAAACCCAGCCAACGTTTCCTTCATGCTGGGTATATCACCTGTGCTCCCTGAGTTAATCACTTTGCTGGGAAACAGTAAAGCTCCAGCAATGGAACACAATGATTTCTGCAGTTGCATAGGCACTTGGTACATTCCAAACATGGACTCTAGCTGCTCCATTCTGCTACCTTAACTTGGGGCTTCAAAACCAGCAAACCATTCAGCAGCTGCAAACTTTGCCTCTTGCTCTCAGCAGCTTCAAAGAATGCAGCACAATTCCCAATGCCACCTGATAAAGGAAGACAAGCCTTCCACTGGGCTTCCTCCAGCATTCCTGGAAAAAAATTGAGACAGCTTAGGCTACCTGGGTCACTCAATAGTTGTTGAGAAAGCCAGACTGGCTATGGTGCCAACAAGATCACAGGACTAACTTGGGTGCTGCTGGTATCCTGTTTAAAGGAAACCCAAATGAATTCTAGAAGGCATTTGGGGTTTGTTTTGCTGACAACCCAGCTGGCATCCATCCAACTGCTTCATTAGGGCTATTCTTGTGCATTACAAACCAGGAGAAAGCAGGCAACTCTGGGGGTCTGCTTGGGTAGTATGGACTTCACTTGGCCTGCAACAAAGCACTACCTCACCAAAATCTGCTAAAGAAAGTGCTCTGTTTCCACCTCTGCAGTCATAGCTATAGAAGTATTTCTTCAGTGTGTTATTAACAAAACCATGTCCTGGCTTCTAAGCACCAGGCATTACAGAATGCCAGAATCATAGAACATCAGGGGCTGGAAGGGACCTCCAAACCTCATGTGGTCCAGCCCCCCTGCCAGAGCAGGATCATCAAGAGCAGATCACACCAGAACACATCCAGGTAGTTCTTGAATATCTGGAGATAGGGAGACTCCACAACCCTACTGGGCAGCCTGTGTCAGTGCTCCATCACCCTCACACTGAAAAACTTCTTACTCAGATTCACATGGAACCTCTTATGGAACCGGGTGGTGTAGAATTGATCTTGTATGTGGGGGAAATTCCCCATGCACCTTCCCCAAACCATTTTTCCCTCTGCCAGTATGAATGGTGCCACGGAATGGTTACCTGTGGCTTACTGTAACTAGGCACTCTTAATATAGCACTGCCTGTTTTCTCTACAACGGAGACTGCTCTTGGCTTGCAACACCCAGAAACCCTTCCAGCTCAATGGGATCTTCTCCAGAAATATTTGATACACATTCAGCAACATCACAATAAAAGAAATATTGATTCTGAATCTTTATCTTAAAGTCCTAATGAAGTCTGCCTTTCTTTCCAGGCAACTACTTCTTGGAAGTTTCATTTCAACTGAATGATCCTCAACATTCCAATGCAGCTAAGAGCATCTTCTTAGCTGGCATGACATTAAAGCAGTGAGAGACAGGAAATGGTGCTACAAGGAGCTGGATGTCAACAAGCCTAGAGAGGAGCTTCAAAATACAGTTTATGTTCACAACACAAAAAGTTTAGCTAGTGTTCCCTTGTACATTGCTCATCTGGTGTTCTGGAATGGACTTGGGTTTTGACAATGCCAAGAGAGGCTCCTCAGAGACCTTCAGAGCAGAAGTCCCACTACTTTGGTGTTTCCAGGAATGACAGCACCAGTGTTTGGGTAAAAGACAAACTAATAGTTACACATTTGTTGGAATCTAAAGAATATATTTCTGGGATGGTTGGACTGATAATAACGAGAGCAGTTCACAGACATTAGAAACTTGACAGAAAGTAGTAGAATTAGACCCCATCTCAAAATTAAAGAGGAATGAACACCACACCTGAAATCCATTGATGTTTAAACAAGAAAAAAAGAGAAGCTCCAAGGTTTTTTTTGTCTGTCACAGCAGCTTTTCCAGCAGCCTGTCCACACACACTGTACAACTGTCAGCAGTGCCTCAAGGCTGAAAAGTTGCCTGAACAATTCCTATCTGGCTGGTCGGAGCTGTTAGGACCCACAGCAGGCAGGGTTCTGGCAGGGGGCAGAGGACCATATGAGGTAAATAATTTTTTGGCTCAGCACCAGAAGAAATCACATTAATTGAAGACCTCAGTTTCTTAGAATCCTGATCACCTACCCAATGCTACCAGCACCCTTGCTGAGACTTGAATGACTAAAGGAAGGCTGCTTTGGACTGCAGAGAACAAAGGCTCCTCTCCCACCCCCAGACACGCTGTGTTTTCACAGGGCAGCAGCCACCCATCAGCTCAAACAACATAGACATCTACCAGGCCCCAGGGTGGGAGAAAGTGTATTTGCATTTCACTCGCTCAGCCCTGGCTGGATGCCGTCACTTCTGCCTGCACACCCAAGGTCAGGGGTTTCCGTGGGATGTCCTGTACAGACCATTGCTTTTTGCTGGTGTTCGTGGGGCTTTCTTCAACCAGGCACTGGCACACTCAGGACCTGCAGAGCCTGTGGCAGGGAGGGATGGATGGAGGTAGGAGTTCCTCCTACTTATCACTGTCTCCAGAGCCCCAGCAAGGCTGCCTGCAACATGTCTGGATCCATGTCTGGGTAAAAAAATTTACCCTTTTCAGAAGCAAAGTCAACGTCAATTACAGCCAAGCACACAAGTTTTGCCATAATAAATCAACTGGATAGCAGAAGACTCAGACCAAGAACAAATCCACCAATATTTTCCAGCAGTAAACATACCAATTAATCTTTCAGTACATGCAAATTCTTTCTTGCTCTTCATCTTAAGCCTGCATTTATCTATGTGACTTGGCATTATTCCACAACAGAATGTAGTTTTGCAAGGTACACATGGCTTGGGGCAAGGATGACAGACAGACATCACATCTATGACTGGAATTTGAGCCAGGGATGATGTAGCAGTATCCAGCCCAAAGTCTGGAAAGAGGCTTGTGGGGATATCAGCATTACAGCAAATTAAACTCCTTCATGTAGCATTAAGAGAGTTAGACATCCCCTCAAAATGGTTTTGACTCACCAAGAGTCAAACTTGCAGATAATGCTGGGGCTCAGTCTTTGGGGTTTTTTTTATTCCTACAATTCATGGGTTTTACATGACATCAAATAGGTGAAATGTACATACAACAAAGCAGCTAATTTCTCATCACCTGACAAATCTTAGGAGACAACTCCTGAAGTTGCAGGTCTAGGAGCTCTTAATCAACCCCAGGATTAGATGAGTCATGAATGTAGCAGCCTGCCACTTGCCCTCTCTTTCACTGGTCCTACACTGAATCAACTTTAGTCTTAGGAATCTGTCCCTGTGGTTATCTAAATCAAAACAAGAGTATGATGAAAATCCATTTAACTGACAGAAGCACATTCAGTTTATTTAAGTGCATATAGAGAAGATAAGTTTCCACTGTGTTGATGTGAGACTCCTTCAATAAAACAGAGACCATCAGCACTAGATGCTAACAAACAGACCCCAAGCACCATTTCCCAGTCCCATTTGCAGACTCGGCAACAGCAGCGGGAGCTGCTTGGAGGTGCCCAGTGGCATTAGTTTGCAGCTGGAGTTTCTAGGCTTATTCCTTGCTGCATGGTGTGATGGCAAGCTGGAGGCAATCCCTCATCGTGGTTTTCTCTAATGTTAAGGCTTTGGGGTTATTATCTTCAGCCAATACCTTACCCAGCAAGAACTGTCACTGTGACCAACACCACGATACTCATAGGGAGTACTGCACAGAGACCAACACAGTCAGACTCTCAGCATCAGACTCTGCTTGCAAGTGAGGGATGAAAAGGTGGTCCAGGTGGTCCAACACCAAGATGTGGGTTTTCTGTCTGCTCCAGCAGACCATCTCTACCTGCATGCCTGCCTGCCATCACACGTCTAAGAGTTCTGAACACTCACACTGAGGGCATCCACAAATTCTCTAAGTTATGAACTGTAACATGAAAGGGAGCAACAAGAGGCAAAGGTAGAAGCTACCAGCAGCTGGAATTTGCTGCCTAGCAAATTCTCTGCCCTGCAACCGACATCCACAAGAGGTACATTCCAGTGTCTTCCAGTCAAAACTTCCTTCTTGCTGCAGTTTGTGGCACATTTTTACTATGTGTCCTTAGGAAGCAGGCAAAGCTGACTAAACAGATTTCCTCTGTGACCTTTACTACTGTCAGATGAAAACAATTTAGTCCATTTTAAGTCATTTGAGAGCACTGTAAACATTATCCAAGGGGCTTAGGAATGACTGCCTAAACCATGACCTTTCAAGCTGACAGATGACAAAAAATACTCTACTTTAAACCATTTAAAAAGATATGATAAAGGTTCCCCATTCTGCTGAAACAGAAAGGACTTTTCCCTTTATCACTAAAGAATAAAGATGTTTTTTGTTGCATTTTAAAATGGAACAAATGGGTTTTTATGAGAGTGGCATGGAAAAGTGGGAGACAGAAATAAGCTGAAGTACTCAAGTCTGATTAAAAACCCAATACATCCAACTAATATAAATTAATAACTGAAACAAAAGGGTAAAGAAAACAACTGAGACAGTTAGGCCACACAAAATGAAACACCTTGGTCTGAACAGGAAAAGAGAAAGGGAGAAACTTTAGGGGAGGCAGTTTTAGCACAGCTTGGCATGGATAGCTGAGTTTCAAGTCATTCCAGTTCCAGAGAAGCTAGGTGCAACTTTGGTTTCTGTAATCCTGAGTTATGGAGGAAGCCAAGGCAGTGAGCAGTAAATCCAGAGCTGCAATCCAAAGCTCCCATGCTGTCAGAAAGGTTGGTGTTGGCTCCATCCCTTGGGTCACTGATAGCAGCCTTGCCTCTAACTGCACACTCCTTCCAAAAGGCCTGGCACTTGCTCTCCCACTGGCAGGCAAAGCACACTCTTGACATGTTTTGGGCACCATGACTGGATTTTCAGCTCCTCTGAAAATGCACTAAGTGGCCCTGATCTCAGCTGTAGCACTTCTAGGGCTTCACCATAGTCTGTTCTACAATTTGTTCTACAGTTCCAACCACACAGATGCTCCGAATCCCGTTTCCCTTCTTGTGAAATGATGAGAGATGAGGAACATGAGACTGGAAATTGGGCTCCACAGCTAAGTGTTGCCTTTCTTGACTTAAATAATCTGATATTCAGTAGTGCTGTGCTGTTAGGGTTTGGCGTGGGGTGTTTTTTGGGGGGTTTTGCTTTCTTTTCTTGCCCCTCTTTCATTTTTACATGTTACTTATTAACAAAGTCTAACTGGTGGCCTTACACATTCAGCTGCTCCCAGGTAAAATCTTTAAATTAATCAAATCTATGCTGTGGATAAAGACTACATTTTGGTGGTTTGGCTATTGTTGGGTCCAGGAACACTGCTCATGAACCCAGCTCAATGCAGAAGGCAGCCTGACACAAGGAAAGAATCAGAAAGTGTCCAGAGAAAGAAACATACATTGTGCTATTCCATTTTAGTATTACACATTCAACAGACCTGAAACACAGGTGTGTGATTTCCTTAATGCCTCAGAAAAACCCTCCAAAGGTCAGCCAGTGTCTAGCTGAGCTCACAGAAGTCCCAGCAGCAGTATCAGTAGAAATGGAAGCACAGCACTTGTAAAGCATGAAGTGTAGGCACCGTACAAAAGAGGAGAGAATAAGTGACACACTCTCTTTCTAGAGGATACACAGGAAAACAGAGTTAAAATACAACAGGCAAAAAATACTGAAGTTGCACTTGGAAACACTGAAAAATGCCTCAACTAGAGAGAGAAAGAGGCAGATGGTGCTGTGCTTCCATTCACCTGCTCACTGAACCAAGTGCAGTGAAGGTGCAGAGACACAGTGGACAAGCACCCAAACACAGCACTCAGGGGATTCCAGACAACCTTTCCCCCTAGAGATGCCAGGAGGATTTTCACTCTTCTGGGTGCTCTGGTGACACTGGCACACCTGTGTCAGCAGGCTGAATTCTGCTCAGCCCAACGCTGACACAGCCACCAGAGCTGGGCCAGTTTCAGCACCGGTCCCTGCTCACTATTCATATGCCCCATGTCCAAGTGCTGTTTCTCCTAGAAAGTTTTAAAATGGAAGTTGGGTACATGCAGTGCCAGCAACCACAAGAGAAAAGTCTCCTCCAAAGAAACCTGAGTATTGCCTTTTGAATTTGACACATGCCAACACTAGCAGAAGAGGTGACAACACAGGTTAGCAAATCAAGCTGAATGACTCCTAGAATGACTGTAGAACCCCCACCAACAGTGGTACCATGTAGGTGCATCACCTCAGCAGTGCTTTCTCTGCAGTACTTGAGTTTGAATCCATGTGGAATCGCAGTAGTCCAAGCACCCTAAAAACCTGACACCTGATACCATCCTGATGGCACAGGATAATATCCTCCAAAGAGAAGATGCCTCCTTTTTGGGCAACAACCAAAGACTTTCAGTGAAAAACCAGAGTGCTTAAGAAAACAAGATAGCTAAACCACAGCCCACATTCCTGCCAGGAGTTAGAGGCTTTTACAGGTTACCATAACCAGAATGGCAGCAGCAGGCCAGGCACTGTGTGCGCTTGCTGGGGAAGCTCCCAGGTGTTACTGCTTCTTTCATAGCCAACAACTTGCAGATTGAAATCTCTGTGCACTTCACAAATCCAAGCAGTACCATCCAGAAGGGGCCCAGCTTTGACAGGCAGGATACTGAAAATGAATCGTGCAGCCTGCCTGCACCACTTGGGTTCATTTTCACACAGAACTGCCAGATGCCTTCTGCAGGAAATTCCTCTGAGGAACCTGACTGCCTCTTGCCTCTCAAGTCACGGGGTGTTTATAACTAGAGTCAGGAATACAGTTCTGGTGGGGTACACTGAGGGAGAAGCTTATTGCTGACATCCAGTGATGAGGGAACTTCACAAATCCCAATTGTGGCCTAAGGCTTTAAGCAGATTTTGTTAGCTGTGTTTACTTGAAGAACATTGTCTGCACATCACATTCATAAGGAGCCTTACTTGGATAGAGTGGTTTCAAGCAACTTTGTCCAGCACCAACTTTAAGATACCATGATTAATAAACAGAAACATCTAACGATGGCTTGCTAATTTGATGCCATTTGTGATATTCTTAACATTCTGGAGTTTTTGTTTTTTTCTTTTCACTTCCTGACTAGCTGAAGCTGCCATTTTCTACTTTGTATACAGACCTCTGGATAAAACCACAGACTTCATGTGAAGGAAAGGGAGAACTCACAAGTGTGGGCTGCTTTCTTACAAATCAGACACTGATACACAAACAAAGTAAAAGTTGAGTACGTTTATGCCATCACTTCATTATATTACAAGAACAGATGGCTATTATAGATTAATCTATAGTGGGAGAGAAGTTCATATCACTTGTCTCTGTTTCATATCAATCTACTACTAAGTGGATGATAGCCCAGAAAGGCATCCTGCTCATTAAAAATTCCAATGCTACAAGCCCCAAATGTTTTATTGAATAACATGGCATAGCCATTTGACCCAGCAGAAATTTATCTGCCCAAGTTTGACCTTCTTCTGCTTTCTGCCCTGCAACACAGGACATATTTTATTTGGCACCAAGTTACAATTTTCTATATCCAACTCACAAGGAACCAGAATTATGCTGAGGACCTAATCACTGAAGCGATGCTTTTGAAGCTGAAGGGTGAAAACTTCATGAGCTTTTCAGTCTAGAAGTGACAAAGTCATGCAAGTGATTTTCAGGGAGCCAATATAAGGAAACGGTCCCGAGAGACACCCGATCTGCATTCACAGAAATATTTTCATTATCTAGCTTAAGTCATCAGCCAGCATTGAAGAAAATATAATTTTCAACTTGACTTCCTGAACTAGCTGCAAACTCTGTGTAGAAAACTCCACTCAAAAGTCAGGCAAAAATGTACAGGAAAATGCTGTACAGGATCTAGGCTTTGACATCAGAGAGTCAGACAAAGCACAGGGCTTGTTAATGAGAAATTGGGCTTTGTCAGAAAACACAGGTCAGCAGGATCACTGCTAAAAATGCCACCACTGCTACAACAAAGCCCATGGTTCCAAGTGTGATCCATTGTGTAACGACTGCCAACATCTTCAGCGTGACTCTGAAGGTGGTGCAGAGAGCATCCTTTAAGCTTTTCCATACTCTCACACAAGAAACAGGCACAGACACAGCCTCTGCAGAGGAAGATGATCAGCGAGTCCTGTGGCATATAGAAGGCTACAAAAAGCAAGTACAACAGGTAAAGAGGGTAGTAAACTCACTTGTATCTGGCATCAGAGCTCCCTGCAGACAAGTGAAACAGCATAGTTACAGCAAGGGCTGTGGCCAGAGCTTCTCAGAAGCAGCAAAACCAAATGATACCTTCTTTTGGTCAGACACTGCAGCTCTACCAAGGACAAAATTACAATATCAGACGACTGCTTCACACAGCTTTACTTGACCTTTCAACAGACCAGCAGAAGACAGCAGCTCACTGAGGCAGATTTGGCCCCTGTGTCTGATAGCTTCCTCAAAGAAGGTGCTTTGATCTTGAAACACATTGGCAGTTCTTGAAGCAGTCTAATAGGAACAGAATACATCCAATTCCAAGTCCTATAGACATACCAAGTCCATAACAAAATTAAATTAAATGGATTTCAAGCTCCAGAACACATGGAATGTATTTAGCATTTGTTGGGTCCTCTTACCTCACAAGAAAGAAAACCAAACTCTTAAGAGGACCATACCTATCATCACATTTCCAAGAGTATATGACCTTCAGGAGCAGCAATTTAGAATCATCCTTGCTTGCTTCTGAAGAGAAAAAATGTTTGGGCTGGAAGCACACAACAAGGTATTGCTGCTGTGTAATTGCAAACCAAGTCCAAAAATAAACCAGACACAAACATTGCAAGGTTCACTAGCAACTCTGCTGTGTAGATTCAGTTGGTGCTGTGGGGTACCACATAGATGCACATAATGAAAATCCCTAACAGAGAGCTAAAAAAAAAAGTAAATAAATAATCCCCGTTAAATCATCTTGTTCCTTTTAATGCTTCTTGGTTTGATACTGTAAGTCTTTGTAGTAGCACCCCACGGTGTGTGCTGTCTAAAATATTCTACTGTAGCCTAATCAGCTAAACACTCTTTGTACAAGTCCTAATCTTTCCCAACTTTTCCCTAACTGCAGAACACCTGCAGAGAGCCCCCACGGTTATCTTTGTGATACAGGAACATGAAAGGTGAAATGTGGGGCGTGGTATAGAGGCTGTGCACACGTGACAAAAACTGGTATGGACTGAGAGGCTGCCATGTACCCCTGCACGCCTCCTGGAGCTCCTCTTCTGTGCAAGTAAGATCACAAGCCAGCACTCAGTTGTTGGTTTATTACATGTTGAGTGCGCAAAGCCACTTCTGAAATGCTGAACAGTATTTATTTACCAGTTTCAATGACGGCAAGAAAGAACACAAACCTACAGCTCCCTGTCTTCCACTCCTCACATCCTTAATTCCCCATCTCCATTGTATCATACACTTCTCCAGGCTGTAATTCCATTACTTCCTTCGTTCTGGACACTGTTTCTTCCTATGCAGAGTTCCAACTACTTGCACAACAGCATTCTGCCATAAAAGCAGAAAGAAAGCACCCACTTCTATAGAGAGGCTTTATCATACTGCTATAAACCAGTCCATCACCACAGAGCTCTCTAAAGCTTGTTCCTTCCTCCTTTCATACCATTTGGAGCTATTTTGTATCTCCTTACAAAAGCACATAAATATCTTTTCTCCCTCTTTTGAACACTGGCACTGCCAGGGTCATACCTCTGCTTCCCCCAGGTATCACTGCCCTGAACTGCTCTCCACACTAGTGCAGAGAGCAGGAGGCAGCAACAGGAGTGCTCTGGACAAAGACAGCACCAACACACAAAAGTGCTGCACAACACTTACCATCCTAAACAGTCTCTGGATCTTACTCAACAAAGTACTCTCATTTCTCAGACAATTTAAGATGGAGCTCATTCCATATTAAGGAGTCAAAACCACTCTAAAATAATCATAGTCCCATCACTAAAAATAGATTAAAATGTTACAGTTTAGTGCTTGTTCGTTTTTGTTGAATTTAACAATTCTTCTCACTCATCACCATGAGTTCTCCAAAACCAAATTCTGGATGCTAAATACAGCCCATGAGGGGCAGACAGAGATCCCATCCCTTTTCTAGTAGGTCTTAGTAGTCACGCATGCATAAGTACCATTATCATCGATTTTTCCCACCTTCTACTTTCTCACTCTATCATCCAGGCATTCCACATCTCCAAATATTAAGTTACATGAACCACAGAGATTTTGCCTTTATACTAAGTTCACAGGTTCTGAGAAGCTGAATGCAATGCAGAGAAGTTCCAGACTACAGATCCCAACTGTCCATTTCACTTATGCTTTGTAGGATTACCTCCAAGGGAATTATTCCTTAATAAGACTCCATTGGCTTTTCCTATTAAGTCCCTGCTGTATTGCTGATCTGGATGCCACCTGCAAACTTCACTGGCAGGAAAGGTTTCTCCTTTAAATAGGAAGTGAATTTCTTTTTAGAGATGCTTCTTTGTGTAAGCTGTGCAGGGCGAACTCCTTGCTTGGTGACAAACCCTTGCAAACATCTGTGCCAGCTTTGTGACCCACTGCAAACACGTCACAAACTGCCAGGGCTGCTCAAAAGCAGAAATAAGCCAGGGAAGGGCAGCATCACCAAGCAGGGGACACAGACTCATGGGATCAAGCAAGGCCAGGCTAGCAGGGGGACAGCTTCTACAGGGTCCAGACCAGGCCAGGACCAGAGCACATCCAAGGAGGGCAGCCAGAAGCAGAAGAAAGCAGGGCAAGAAACAGGAATGGAGAGCAGGCTGTGGCACAAACTAAACCTACCTCTTGGAGACAGGGTCAGAGATGAGACTGGGAAGGACCCACCCAAAGCACACCTCCGAGGACCATCCAGGAATCCAAGACAGCAGGAGACACAGCTGAGTACAGGTGTACCTGTGAGACAGCACAAGTGAAAGCCTGGGAGCAGGGGGCAGCTTGTGCAGAGGATTTAAGCAAGAAGAGGCCCCAGGTGAGACTACTCAGGGCAATCAAGGCTCATTAGTACACCCACAGTTCTGACACAAACCAATCCTTGCTCTAGCCTCCGGGGCACTACTTAACAGCTAAGCAGTGCCCGGCATGGAACAGGCTTCTGGAAAGGGAAAAGTGAAGAGCCAGGAGGGCAAGGACACCCCAGACACTCAGACACAAGTCAGAATGAAGCCCTCTATTTGTCTGACTTACCGTCTGCGACCTGGATCTGTGACCTGGCCTCTTCATTATCTGTTTTTGTGTAATACACAGTAATTATCTCACATGATTTGACGTTTTCTTCTAGCTCATTGATAAAATGTCAAGCAGTGAAGGACAAAGAACCAATTACATTAGGATCCTATCAGACTTCAGCGGGATGACAATCTCCCTTTGACTCCTCAGTTATTAATGCCTTACATGCATTGCCTTAATTTCCTAATGCATCACCATCTAGAATATACAGATTCCTTACCAGAGTAGTTTTCTCCTAATTAAAAAATCTTAACTCTCACTCATTAACTACTAGAAAAATAATTCGCCTTTAAGAATTTACTACAAGCATTCTGATTTTTAAGTAAATCCCATAATACTCACAGGTTTAAAAAATCAGTTATTGTATTCCTTGTATTTTCTTTTTTTTAATCTAGTTGCAACTTGATCAAGAATTTCTTACTAATTATGAGGAGCTTGTGGTTCCTAACACACGGTTGAATGTTACTGACTTCTGCTTAGCTGTAATAAAGAGTATTGTACTCTATAGAAGTTTACATCTGCTATTAACAGAAACCTGTCTGCACAAGCTGGGGGAAGACATTCCCAAGATTTTACATAAAGTAAAAGTAAAGCAAACCCATATTTTTTTCAAGCAAGTAGATAATTCGGACTGAAATGATTTGATTTTCTCTGAGGGGAGTATGATACAATACTGCTTTACATTAAAGAAGGGAAATCTCGGTAATAATGTAGCTCTGGACACAAGGGCCTTATTTTAAATAAAGTCAGGCAACAGCACAAGGAAGACATGGAACTGTTGAAGCCAGTCCAGAGGAGGCCATAAAGATGCTCCAAGAGCTGCAGCAGCTCTGCTATGAGGACAGGCTGAGAGAGTTGGGGCTCTGCAGCCTGGAGAAGAGAATGCTTCCAGGAGACCTTGGAGTGGCTTTCCAGGATCTGAAGGGGGCTACAGGAGGGCTGGGGAGGGACTACTGACAAGGTCTTGTAATGACAGGATGAGGAGGAATGGGTTTAAACTGGCAGAGGGGAGATTGAAACTGGATGTTAGGAGGAAGTTCTTCATGGTGAGTGTGGTGAGGCACTGGCACAGGTTGCCCAGGGAGGTTGTGGCTGATCCCTTCCTGGAGGTGTTCAAGGCCAGGTTGGATGAGGCAACCTGTTCTTGTGGGAGGTGTCCCTGCCTATGGCACAGGCGGGTTGGAACTGGATGAGCTTTGAGGTCCCTTCCAACCTAAACCATTCTATGATTCTAACAAGGTGGGGCACAGCTCTGACCCAAGCAGTGCTCTTGCAGTAGTGTTGAAATGGATATTGAAATTATCACCACTGTCATCATAATTATTATTATTATTATTATTATGGAACAAATCACCTTTAAATGTTTCCTTTAACTCAAAAATTAAAAAGAAACTAACTGAAATCAGTGGTACTGACAAAAAAGCCACCCCAAATGCTGCCATTTTCAGTTCTTAACTAACCGCTCCTTTCATTCTACCTTGTATGCAAATGTTGAGCACAGCATCTGTGAGTGCCCCACGGGCTCTTTTCTCAAACACTTCCCCACAGAAACCACTTTGCAGATTTTCAGTGGCATGAGTAGTTTTTCCTTCAGGTCTAGAAAGCCTGAAGGCTCCAAAACACCATTTGGGTTTTCATTTACAGGGACAAATAGTGACATGAAAATAGTAGGAAACAAAAACACATCTCCTTGCAGTCATTGCAGTTGTTCACTGCAGGCACAAAGGAGGGAGCAAAGGTTGGATAGCCACTGTCTTTTCCACATTTCTCAGGCACAGAGTAAAAGAGGTTTTGTTTCCTACCCAAATGTGTCAGCCAACAGAGAAGGAAATGAATACAAATTTAATGTGCTTCTGGTCAAAGTTCAGCACAGAATCTCGTTCTATGCACTGCTCTTAGGGTACTCAGCTGTGTAAAGCGGAGAAAGAGAGAATTAGAAGTAGAAAGTCTTACAGCTTTTTTTCCTTCCTGGTGGTACCTGCAGTAATTTCAAATTCATCTCAGTGTCTTTCTCACAAGGTCCCATTTCACTTGGTTTCTGCACTTACCTTGAAACTGTTAACCAAATTACTTGTAAAGTGGCAGTGAATTTTTATCCAGCATTCCCTTTGAGATCCATTGTAATTCACAGTCTGCTCTTCACTGGAGATTGTATGTTAGTATCTATTTCATCTTTTTGTAAACAACAAGCAATATTTTTAATAATCATGCTTTTGTTTACGTTTTGAAGTAAAAAGATACAGACAGCAATATCCACAAAGCCCCAATAATCTTATCTGAGAAGAGTGGCAGTGAGCCACCTTGCATTTGTGTTTTACTGCTAGAAGTAATCCAGATTGCAGGTGTTTGTACTGACATTTGCTTCATATGAAAAGACACTTTCAAGAAAATATGCATTCTCGGGCATCCTTGGCAGGCATCCCACCATTCCCACCTGAACACGTGGGCACAGGCAAAGAAAACATTAACTGAGGTCATGTTAGGAATAATTTGCAAATGCTTTCCAATGCTGCTGATAATCTTTCACATTTTCTAGCACAGCTCGTTCAGAAAGGAACTGTTCTGAGCCGCCTTTGTGTATCTGTTTGCTTTCTCCTGCCACTCCCTGCACACCTTCCACACAGCCCCAGGGCAGTGCCTCTTCACACCAGTACGATGCGCCAGAACTCTGTTTTTCAGACACAACCTGTCCTGACGCACGGCCCACTGCAGCCTGCCCCTTTCCCACACAGCCTGAGATTCAGGGCTCAGCGATTCCAAAAAGTAAAACATTCCTGGTCCAATTTCATACAAGCCATCGTGTTTCAGACCTGCTTTGATGCAGAAAGCCAGAGGCAACTAGCAGTTTGCCATGAGACTTCAATGTTGAGACCTGACCTGAGATGAAGGGTTCACAGTAGTGTTTTTACGGATACCTAAGGAGTGAGTGAGGCAAAGTGACACCGAAATGGCTCAGTGGTTGGCAATTGGATCACTTGGATCATACAGTGGTTGTTAAGGCAGCTGAAGTAATTACCTATCATGTGCCAGAGAGTGAGAATGTGAGAGGGTGTGAGATGAGTGAAGAGAAAAATGAGATAACAGAGGCAAGAGAAAGGCATCACCACTCCAGGTTCCAGAGGCGTACCACATGGTTGGTGCCTTCTGGGCGGTGGGTGCACACTAACAGCTTGTGGTGCTGCCTTTCCTCCTGAATCCCCTTCACCCTTTGCCTATGGGTAGTTGGCAGAGGTGTTCCCAAAGCAAGGTGGATCGTGGCCACTCACACGATGTCACAGGGGCACTGGGCACTGTGGTGGTGATAAAGCAGTGGGCACTGCTGGTAATCTGGGCGACTGATGCTTCTGCTTTGTGCAAGCTCAGCTGTGAAGCAACAGCCTCCAGTTAGCACAGGTGGGGTGCAGGCACCCAGCTATGGCATCCTGTTCCAGACTGTCACAGGAGCTTCAATACAAGGAAAGGGGAGCAGAGGAGCACGTATGAGACAAACTGTGTCTGTACCTTGGCAGTGTAACTCGAGATTCTTCTTTTCTGACAAACACGTTGATCAAATTATGAGTATTCTTTCTCTTGGCTGTACTTTGTCTTGCTGCCTGTCATAGTATTTTTCCACACCTGTCTGTTTTTACTTGATGCCATTTGCCCTTACTCTGTATTTTTATTCCCTTTGTCTACTTAATGTCTAGCACGACTTCCTCCTCTTGTCATAAAAGTTAGACCCTAGTGTGTTTAGACTGCTCTTGAGCCTCACTCTTTTGCCACTGAAGCAGGGCACGTTTATTCAGAAAGGTCCAGGCTGCCCAGGGGGGTTGTGGAGTCTCCCTCTCTGGAGACATTCAAAATGTGCCTGGATGTGTTCCAGTGTGATCTGGTATAGAAGAGCCTGCTCTAGCAGCTGGGTTGGACTGGAGGTGCTTTTGAGGTCCCTTCCAGTCCCTAACATTCTGTGATTCTGTGAGATCAAATAGAAATAGAACTGTTGATGAACTCACTGTTGGTTTGAGTTGGCACTTGCAAAGATACACACCAGTAAACCTTCACAAAGGCAACTGGTAAAACCAAACATCTCTCCTTACTGCTATTTATCTTTAAAGAGCCTTCCGATAATGCAGTCAAAGCAGATTTTTTTCACACATGCAGAAAGAGAGAGTAGCATTTTCACTATGAAAAGACCATTATTAGATTTTGGGGAAGAGAACATTTGGCTGATACACATGATTTGGAGATCTCAGTGCTCCTTTTGCAAGAATGAAGGATGATAACTGATGAAGGGACCTTTGTGGGACTCTGGAACTAACTACACCTCTTATTTTACATTAGCTTAGTAAAAGGGTAGCTGCTTCTACATTCAGCTGGCAAGAGCTGCAATAAATCATTTTCAAGCCTCTTTTGATATCTATTCCCATGTGTCAATGATAGGATTCTGAAAAAACAGAAAATTCTCCTAGGCTGTTTTTCTGTGGTAAATACCAGACAGGATGGATCTCCAGTACTGCCCTACACTTACAAGCATTGTTAACTGTATGCAGTGTGTGCTTACAGCAACAAACTCCTCATGCTGTCTGGCCTAAGTAACATGATACAGTATTTGGGAACAGAAATGTGTTCTCAGTTGTTGCCCTTCCTTTCTCATGTGTGACCCAAGCACGTCACTGTGGACTTGTTCCTCATCTGCTTTGCTCGAAAGTTCTTCAGGGGACAAAATGTGTCCTGCAAAAGTGAGGCATCATTATTATTTGAGGACTGTGTACTACAATATTCCTAAGTGGATAAAACGCAGCAGATGTGTCTCACTGTGCATCTAACTACTTGACTTGGTCTCGTGATGCCACTCACGAAGTCCAGCAGCGAAACTTCTCTGCCAATTGACACAAACCCAATATTTTCTTCAGAAGAGTGTGTAAATAAAAGTTCATTTACAATACATAAATGTGCTGTCTTCTCACCAGTCAACTGAATCTGAACCCACTTTGCACCCCTAAGCTTTAATGTTGCAGCTTCCCACACTGACCAAGGAGTGCTTTCATATGTGTTATGTGCCACATTCACTGCAAGCCAAAGTGCTGCACAAAAAGAATGCTTTAAAATTAAATATTTACCTTCCTGTGACAGTTTAATACCAGATATCCCTAATGACTGCATTTTCTTCTTTCTCCACCTCACAGTAATTGCTTTTCCTCACCATGTAGTCTTTGGTGATTTTCCAATTAATTGCCAATTCATCTGACCACCTTCACTCAGAGCTTTATTCCTGGCTTGTTTNGAAAAAAAAAAAAAAAAAAAAAAAAAAGCAGCTATAAACCCCATCACCATAATGTTTCTGACTGCTTATGGATCTGAAAATGCTATGCAGACATTAATTAACTCACATAATGGTATTTATCTCACACTGTTATGATTGATGCAAGTACTTTGTAGTCTCTGTATGTGTAGGCAATTCAAAGTGCAGTCTCATAGGGATTCCCAGGCCTGAGTTCTCCTTGGTAAAGTCCACTCAGCTGTTAGTGGGAAATTTAACTCCTAATAGCAACAGTAATGCCCAGTGCTCAGAAAGTAAACAGCAGCCTGACATGTTCAACAGTGCCAAAAGCTACTCGTCCCACCAAGACCACATATCCTTTGCATTTACTGAGCTTACTGCAGACAGTTGAAAAGTACTTTTCTTCCCAGAAAACAGGAATTAGGATAAGGAAGGGCGTCTTGTGCTGCAGTGCATTGCTGGAGAAAATAATAATAGATTTGTTCCCAATTGTTTGCATTCAGCTGTGAGTATCTGGAAATTTGCTTGTTAAACGTTCAGGTGGAGGAAGAAGCCTTCTCAGGTGCAGCAAGGAGTAATGCTGTGCAGCCAGTGGAAAGAAACATTTGCACAATTATACACCCTACTGCTTCGAGTCATATTAAAACAATCTATAAGCTAATTCAATGCTAACACAATGTCTCATAAATGGTAAACGGGCTGGATGAACACCCCGTCTGAGCAGGCTGGCTGAACAAGCTTCCCAGGTAAGAAATACACTATCCCTGCTTTGTTCAACATGCTTTTAACTGCCAGTTATGCTTTTAGACCTGGTATATATAATCATTGCTTCCAGCACAGATTTGTTTCCAGAATGTGTGTCAGGCAGTTCAGAAAATATTACATTTTCCAGTATTCCCTGTGATTTTCGCAGTGGCTCTTTACTTTCCCAGTCAAATGTGCATTTACACTTCCTGTCCCTGCTTCTGAACACAGAGCTCAGGACAAAAGAGATCATGCTTGAAGGAAGAATCGCTAAGATCCTGAAGTTTGACAGCTTTTCGCGTATCTTGAGTCCTGTCATGCAAGTCACTTAAGTGGAAGATAATCAAATGGATTAAATTGGTTACAGAGATTTACAGTACAAGCCTAACCCTCACCCCCTGCTCCCCACCTCCCCCAGTGCCACCCACAATTTATAGTTTGGTGTCAAACAAAAACTGTGTGCACAAGTGAGTAGGATAGAAATTGCAAAATAGGTTGGGGAAGGAGTGCAAAGAAGTCAAGAAGTTCAAGGTGCTTCTTGCTCAACCAAGCAAGTGAGACTTGCAGCTGAGGAAACAGCAATGCTAGGTGTAGGAACTCAACTGAAATTGGGATTTAATGCCACTGATGTTGTGGCATGCACTGGAGAAGTCCCAGACTGGATTCAGTGGCAGAGGAGAACTTAATTTTGGAGCTGGATTCTGGAACCGATTTAGGAACACATGGATCTGGATCAGAGGCAGGATAGACAGTCACCCTCACACAGCAGCCATTGAAGAAGAGAGCCTGGCTCTGGTGATCCCTCAGCTTTACACTGAATATGATGTCCATGGGATGGGATCCCTCGTTGGCCAGTTTAGGGTCGCCTTTCCTGTCTGCTCATCCTCACAGGTGCAGCCTTTTGCTCTGCACCCCAAAAGTGGCACACGGGATTGAGCAGTGACCTTGGTCTGCACACCAGTCCTTGGCATCGACTGTGAACACCAAGCGTCACCAGCACTAGAAGCAAACCCTGACTGCCAAACCATGCCATTAACCTCAGAAAATGCAGTTACCTGGAAGAGACTGAGCTGAATGAGACAGTCACTGACTAGAGCTGGTTCTGTCCTCACTCCAGCCAGGACACCACTTGAAGAACAAACTGAAGAACTTCATAGCACTTCTTGTAAAGAACTCTACAATGTGAAGATGGTGCTTAATGCTGCTTTGCAGCCTCGGTAATGAGCACTTACAGATCTTTTGATTGAAAATTCCTTTGGCTGCCTGGTCCTCGAGATAGATTTAAATTAATGAAACTTCCAAATACTTTTAATCATACTTTTTAATGATGAAAAAGTAAAGCAAAGCAGAGCAAACTGTAGAGATAAAGTAAAACATAAGAATCCTGAATGCTGTAAAGCTAGGGAACATCAGTATGGAAACTCCAGTTTGCAGATGAAATGACAGAATCATCTTCCACATCCTGGGCTATCAGTAGGATGAGCTGTAAGATTAGCTGGGATATTTGAGAAGGACATAGAGTAATGCTCCCGGTGCTCCTTGCATTGCATTTATAGCCTTCTGCTCATAAAAACTGAGTCATCTGAAATGTGGAGATTTATTCAATATTTTAAATACATTTAAATATAAATAAATACTTATGTAAAAATAAAGTTGGAGGAATGTTTAAGTGTCAGAAGAAACTTTCAGCCTTTCCACACTGCAAGCCANAAAAAAGTCTAGACTATATTTGAAAAAGCCAAGACAAGAAAGACTGCCCAAAAAGGCAAGGTGGTATATACCATCTGTCAGGCATCCCCAAATGTTAATTACTTATGAATAAGATTTAAGATCAAAATGGAAATGAAAATGATCTTCAAAGTGTAGCTGAAGAGCCATGGCTGTAATTCAGCTCTCTGTATGTCTTGATCCTCTTTTTCTAACATCTCAGTTGAAGAATGATACTTCAGCTTTTTTGAGATTCCATATTTCAGTGTGCAGTACTCATCTGGTAACCATTTCTGCAGCACTAAAGGGCACTAACTATTTGGAAAGAATATTACAGGAAGTTTTGCATTTAGACAAGACACAGATTGCAACCAAAGCTCTTCAGATAGACATTTCCCCTCTTTTGGTACTGTGTAAGAAGAAACTACTGTTAATTCCTTCATATTTCATTGGTGTGATTAACACTGCAGAATGGTTGGGATGGGAGAAAGGAAGCCAAAACTATCAGTCTAATGCTGAACCTCCAGGTGTGCATCGTTGGATCCAAAGCAGCTCAGCAATTCCAGTTCCAAACTGCAAAAAGGGCATTTTTCTACCTTTAAGATACAGAATAATTTTTTGGTAATAACCTCTGTTCACTCCAGATTTTGCCCTGAGAGGAACAAAGGCTGCACAAGAATATCTAATCTTCAGAGGTTCCTGTGCTTTACAAGGAAGAATTCCTGCACAGAGGATAATCACTCGAAAAGAACTTATTTATTTAGCCCTCAGGTAGGAGAGCTTATGCACACAGAAAATCCAGATAGTGTCTTAAACAGAGCCTTGTGTACCTCACACGCAGCCCCGAAAACGAGCAACAGCTTCAAAATAGCTCCGCTCAAGCATCTCCGTGGCAGGAGCTGAAGCTAAACGCATCCATAAAATGTTTCCCAGAACGCCTAATAACGTTTTATACCAGAGGAACGGAAGCCCTAATGTGGAGATTTTCTTGGAAGAAGTGTTTCTTTGTGTGCCTGGCTCGGAGAAGCCAAAGCGGCTGCTGAGAGCCCCTTGTTTAGCCCAGGAATGTTTTTGTTGTTACTGCCCCGCAGTGGCTCATCGGAATACGTATGCAAGGCGGCTGGGCTGCTGCTGCGGCAGGCGTGCCGAGAGGGGCAGGCTTGCCAGCCCAGCTTTTGTTTTCACTCCGTCTGCCTTGCTAATGATCTACAGTTAGAAGCAAATACGGTGATAATCCCAGAGCGCGTTTTCTTGCACGTCACACTAAAGAGCTGCGTTCTCTTCTTCTCAATGTATAGATTTTCTTTGCCACTCACAAAGAGTTCTCTAGATTGGATGAAATGGACGTAGCAGATAAATGGGAGGCTGATTCAGAGAACAGGCATTTCATTGAGTCCTGCTCGTGACGGTATGCCATGAATGGTAAACCCTCAGTGAGTGTAAATGCACATCCGTGTGTGTAAATCCTCTCTGCCACACACTATTCCTTTGTACGTACTTCTCTTTAATGGAACTTATTCTGAGGACAAACCCCAAACCGCTTTACAATCCCAGTAACTGTTGCTATTGTGTACTGAAGACATCCATGTCACAGTCAGGAACTCAGTTAGGTCAGCTCTCCGAGCTTTCACTAATGGCACGATTTGGCACAGCTAACACATTGCACAATGAACCAGATTCTCCTGGGCACTGTGGCTTTGTACTGCTCTGCCAGCCTCATCCATCTCCCAAAGCAAAGAGGAGGCTCCAGCACACACATTCTCTGTGACTGCAGTGTGCAAAACAAAAGGTTAGCCCAGAATATCCCAGTGCCAGTTTAACCTCCTGGCCCTCTTAGCAGTGAAGGCAGAACCTTAATTCCATACACAGACACTGGCCTTTGTGCACAGCACCATCAGCAGTATAAAAACAACTGCAAATAACTCTTCTAAATTATTTTTCCTCCTACTTCTTGCAGATCTGTGTTTGGAAACATTTAGTTCTATAGCCAAATAAATTTTCAAATTGCCATCAGATTAAGATAGGAAAAAGTACTCTGGAATTCATGGCTGCTTTCAGGCAGTGGAGCAGGGAGAATGCTACAAACCACTCTGACACTCTTCATCCTGACCTTGATTTGCAATATACAGTTTAGTGGATCTCACATCGCATCAGATGTTCATTGGGTTAAAAAGATCAGTGAGCTTACCTGCCAGTACATGTGTAGCTTAGCTCTTTGTTCTGAGTTCAGCTTGTCAGCATACTGTGATCTGTGCTCCATCTGCACGTGGAAGCAGGAACGTTCCCTTCTCATAATGCATAGGCAAACACTGCACTGTAGCTCCCATTGCAGCTGAAGAACGTTTATGGGGCTGAGCATACTTGTGCTGTCATCCTAATTTTTCTACATTGCTGTTGTACCAGCAGAAAGTTCTTGCAATGTGTTGTTTAAAATGCTGGCTGCTCAGCAAATGATCTAGTGCACACAGCATTGTAATAACACAGAAATCTGCATGCTGAATTTCAATTATGCTTTAAAGCTTTCTAAGCAGAGTGCTTACACTTCCTTTTCAGCATGCAAGCAAATGTTAGGGGTTTGGGTTGTTGTTTGTTTGCTGTTTTTCTTTTTCTAGAAGCATCAGCATGGCATGGCATTAGAGAGCTTCCTTCTGTTTAAGTGATTGTTTTCTTCAGCTCCTGTGCTCTGTGGAAAGCCTGCCTGGTGAGTGGCCACGTTAGAAAAACCCCGACTCTGTTTTCAAATCAGTTCATGCATTGTATCTCTCTCCTGAACGGGAGGAAATTAATTCTGTGAAATGCCTTTTACTTTGCAGTCTTCAAATAGTCAGTGCAGTAATGCATTTTGGGGTTGGTACAGAGTAGGAGGGTGCCCTGTTCTGAGATTTACTCGCAGAAATTTGTCACTGGTGCATGCAGTCAGCATTGAATGGAGATTGACTGCTTAGGACATGCAATAAGAATCATTATTTATTACTTGCAACTCAGTAGCAATTATCCTCCTTATTCAGGTGCACAGCTCTGTGGCAGGCTAGATTTCATTGTCATTCTCATGGTGCAAAAACAACACCATGAATAACTTTAATAAAACCTAACAGGAAAAGAGTGTGATGCTGGATCCAGCCATGATGGCAGGGAGGAGGTGACAGGAGGGGACTTGTACTGTAGCAGAGCGTGCTCACTGTCACTGTAAGCTTACAGCATAGGCTGACAATGAAGATAATGCACATGAAAATCTTCTTGCAAATGGTTTTAAAAAAACAGAAAGGGATAGCGTCGGTAGTTGGTCTCCAAGATGACAAAGAAGCAATACATGGAGAAAAAGCAAAGGAATTAAGATTTTTACTCCCTTCTTTTGCAACATAAATAAAATGTGTGAAGATGACGTATACCAGAAGGGTTGTAAGTGTGTTTCAGGGGCCCTGGTGACAGAACAAGCCATGTTAGCTCTGTTTTTTTCAATTTGGTACAATGTCACCAAAGTCCCATGAGGTGAATAACTATAATCCACAGAAACCTCCAGCTCTGATTCCTGTGTTTCCATGGGCAAGCATTCCTGCTTTCAGAAAGTAAGAAACACAACAGCAAAGTTTGGGGTGTTTCGTGTCTAATGAATCCAACAGCAGTCTTGGAACACTACACTAGATTAGGATTTGTACTTATATGCTTTAATCTATTGACATGGCTATGATGCTGATAAGGGGAAAGGAACTACTCCCCATGGTGACATGATGGGGCCTCCAAAATGCAACACTGAACTGTGGCAGGCAAGAAGACAAGCACGGTGCAGAGGTCACAAGCGCAGTTGCTAGGGTTACAATTAGCCCATGTTTTGCAGCAGAGCTTTGTGACAGGGGTGTTAAACCCACCCACATGGAAGGGACTTCTTCAGCAGCCACCAGTTTAAGTTGAAGTGACAGTGACTGGAAGAAGATGCCACTCAAAAAGGGACTACTCTGCCCCGTAACAGGCAGGGTAGAACAGAACCTGGTCTCCTGTGAATACGCTCTAACAACACTGCTGCTTAGAGCAAAAGGGCAAGCGGGAATCCTTCCTGCTTTCCTCTATAAGCCTTCTCACTTCTCCAGCTGTGCCCTTCCAGAGGCTTCTGTGCCACAGATGGCTGTGCAGATTTGAGGATAGAGGAATATTTTAATGAGAGAAATTAGATCACTGGCTGTGAGAAGAAAATAATAGTGATGTCTGTACCACTCTTTTGTTCTGCTGAGGAACATAAATAGTCAAAATATAAGATAAGGCATTCACTTCTCACTTCTCCTTCAGTCTGTGTGTCTGGTTGCATCTTGCCTTAACTCCTTTGCATGAAACCTATGTAACCTGATCTACCCATTTCCTCTAACCTCCGTGTCAGCTTTTGACATCTCACCTCAGAACTCTGCAGATTTACCATGTGAGCTATATGGAGATTGATTTGGTTATTTCTGAGAGGGTTGAAAAAGAGGAGAAGGTGGTTGCAAGCCCTTCTGGGCAGTCTGGCTGTTTGGGAGGGATTTTGAATTTCTGTTTTACTTTTAACTTGTATATAATTGTAAATATCTGTATATACTGTATATGTAGGCATGCTGTAAATATAGCTTCATCTCTTAACTTCCAGCCAGCTGTGTTATTCTGGTTAATATAGTGTGTGTGGAAACTCCCAAACCAAGACATTGGCAAAGCAAAGAGAAAACCAACAGTAAAAATAAGCTCCCAAAGAGGGGCAGGAATTTGATATAGCACTATGTCCTCTCTTTCCTCACTTAGCAAGCTAATTTTTGTTGATCCCATTCTCCAAGTATAAGTTCTAGCAAAAGACTCTGTGAGAAGCTTAGGCTTAACTTTACCCTTTACCTTTATATTTTTTTTTTTTCTTTCTGTCTTTCAGACAGAGAAAAAATTAAGTTCAGTACCACTGTTTGGTGCCCTAATCTAACAACATAAACTGCTTGGAATTTGCTCAGTCTTCAGCCAGACATAGATGTGTTTCTAGCAGCTGAAAAACATGAAGCCACTAGAGCTGGTAATTCTAATCTTTAGACTGTTTCCTTCTGAGGCACAACTCTGGTTTTGTGATGTACAAACATCCTCACATTTATTCTGAGACTGCATTTTCCTTTCCAAAGCATGAAGGCAAAGAAAACCATAAAATCACCCAGTGTTTGTATGGCCAGCTCTTGCATGTTTTAACCACTAAGAGCTAGGATGAAATGGATGGAAGCACCTGAAGAAGACTAATTCTGGCTGATTTGTTTCTGTCACTGCTCTGTGTGTATGTGTCAGTGGTTACAGATTCAGTTTTGAGGAAATGGCTGGTAAATACAAGTCCAAATTATTGCAGGAAGGAGAGGCTAGACAGGACAGCAATTTCTCATGTATTACACCAAGTTAATGTTAGGGGGATTTGAGTGCTGGAACATACAGTGTCAGAAACAAGGTAATGCTTGATTTGGTCTTATTAGTAGCAAACACTGAAAACATATCAGAATTCTACTAAATAACTCCAGAGAAAACCCAGCACTAGCCTGAGAAGCACTGAGCTTTGCTTTCATTTCCTATTAGTCACTGTGAGAACTGTCTTCCCAGGTACTGAAGGTATTATCATGGTTGACTACGTTACATTTAAAACCCTCAGGGTAGCACTACACTTACCTGTGCATAACCTGCAATCAAATATGAAAAATAAATATTAAGGCACATTTGGGAATCCCTGAGGCCTTGTTTGAGTGGCTTACGCTGTCAACTTCAGTTTATATCATGTTTTAAACTTGGCAGACATATCAACAGCAACGGATACTTTATCTTCACTTAAGATAAACCATTTTGTTTGACTATGGCAAGGAGATGCCCTGAATTACACAGCAGTACAGCTTACAGATCGAGCTTGCTCTCCTTCCCAGCACAATGCCAGGCATTTTAGCTCAGGTCTAACACAGATCACAGCCTCTCTGCTTTTCATTTGCAACATGGTGCAACCAAATTAGAAGAAACAGAAGTGGAGAAAGATCACAGTGCCTCACCTTTGCCTTTCCATACACTGACCCTTGTCTGCGGTCAGAAGAAAACAGTATTCATAGATTCATTGATTCACTGAATGGTTTGGGTTGGAGAGACCTTGACCATCTAGTTCCAACCCCTCTGTTGCCAGGAGCACCTTGCACTAAACCAGAAAGAGAGGCAAAATCTATTTCTGTGTTTCACACACTGAAACAGTGCAGAGCCCAACGGCAATGCTAAGGGTGCTCTGCAGTTGAATTATGGGTAGAGAACGCAGTGTTGTCTGAGCTCAAAGGGTAATGATCAGTTTGGCATTTACTGCTGTTAAGCCTCTGCGCTTTTGGATTAGGACACAACTGCCCATGATGTAGTTAGAAACCTAGCTCTGATTTTTGTTGAAGGACAACCCATAAAAACACGAGGGAGGTTTTACTGAGATCACCTTCCAGTCATACTCTCCTCTCATGTCCAGAAAGTCTGGCACACAACAGACATTCCTATTATCAGTGTGTGATAAGATTTTTGCCTGATCTCATTTAAATTTTATCAGCATAGCTGTTGATCAACTGTTGTTATTCACACATTTCTCCAGATTCTAGAGTTATCTGTTAAACTGCTGTTGTAGCGATGCCAGGGTATGCCAGAAGAAACATTTTTTACCTGTGTAATCGGATCTGCTCTAAAGTGATTGGAATAATGATAAAAGCAAAAGCTGTCCTTGTCTGTGCAGGGAATTTGATGAGCAGAAATATACTGCTCTAAGCAGGGGCAGATGCACACAAGTGACTACACCAGTAATGCATTAAAGCATGGTATCAGCTTAGCCATGGCAACTGCTACCTGTGTGGTCTAGGCCGTCCTGAGTGCAGGGTGGCAGTGGTGCAGAGTTTAAGTTAATGTAGTGTGCCAGGCCCTTGCCATTGGCAGAGGGCACTCTCTTGGTCATCTTCTTAGGTCAGATGATGGATTGCCTTGTTAAGCTTCAGTAACTTGTGAGAAGGTCTGAGTTCCCTCTTTGTGTAGTCACAGCAGTTTAAGTGCCCCTGTGGTAATGGCACAAGAATGAGCAGCTTTGTTCTGTTTGCCTTACCCTGCCTTTGCATTTCTTGGAGGTATACAAAGACAACTAGCAAAACCATGACACTGATTTTCTTTTGCACCAGTATCTGTCTTCTCGGCAAAATCAATGTGAAGAATGCAAATATGAACATTTATTCCTGCCAAAAAAAAATCCCACATATATGTTCATTATAGTAAAAGTTCATTAACTTGAACACGAGTGCTCTGCATAGTCACAGTAATGGAGCTACCTGACACAGAGATCGCCCTGACGCATTCTCTGTTTGAAGTTATTGATAAGTTTGATGATGACAACAGTGAAGATGATGCTAAATATTTCTGCATTAATTTAATTTTTTTTTCAGAAAGGTAAGATTTTGAAGTGAATCAGAGGCAGTTTTTCAAGGTTGCATCCAAGATCCACTGTTGGGCTGGAAACAGAGCCCTGTTAATGCCTTTCCAGGCAACTGCATTATTCTTCCTCTCAAATTAGGTTTGGATACATATTATGGGATATGTGTTGTTAGATACTATTAGACCAAACAGGATCAAATTTTGTTCCATCATTAATGTGCAGTCTATATCATGCATAAACATAAATAAAAGCATGAATATCAAACCTCACAGGATAACACTAAGGATTGTTATGGTTCATGAGTTACTTTGTAAAAGAAAGATCAGAATCTCTTCAAAAACATTAATGACATAATTTGTGATAATAACCTGGAAGATGAGGTGCTGGGAACTCATTCATTCCTAAATCCATGTCATCAAGAATAGTGAAAGACTTCAAAGGTATTACAAAGAACACAGCTGAGAATATTAGCCAAAAAATTAGCAGCATGTAATGCAGATTAGACGTGAAATGTTTGCAGAGGGATGTTCTCTAGGAGTGTGTACTTTAAGTGCAGAAAGACTGATTGGATTTGTATCCTACAGAGGAAAAATTTGTTACTCTTCTTTTTTCCCACTCACTTGATTTGTAATTTCTTTGTCAAAGAATTCTGAATGTCAGTGATGATTTATCCTGGCACCCCGTAGGTAATTTTCAGGGAGAGAGAATGAAATTTAGGGTGCCTCCATGCTCAAGGTTTGTAACTTATGCTGAGAGAAAACCTAGAAATTATTGATTAGTATCAGTTTAGAAACAGTTATAAGAGTCCAGAAGGGTGAAATCTGATGTGCATAAATCCTCTTTGCACCAGATCAACTGCTAGTGCTTTTATTGCTATGTTTATGTCTGCACAGAAGAAATCCCAGCCATAACTGCCACTTTGAAGCAGTATAGCTAAGGCACTTCACAAAATGTCACCTGTGTATTTTTTGTCTCGGGTTCTTTCCAAATAATAGGCATAAGGAGGCATCCTCTGAAAGCAAGCTGTGATTCACTGTTAAGTACTCCAAGTACCAAGTCATTTGCTTCCTTAAATCATATTTATTCTAACATTCTGGAACACTAATTTCACTGGAGAAATGGAAATTTAAGACCTTTAGGCCGAAGTGGTGGCTACCAATTATGAAAAAGAATAACCATGTGTTAAGAAAAACAAACAATAGTTTGCTGTCAGCTGTGTTGCTATAAATCAAAGGCATTATCTGCAGGCCATCACTGTGTAGGTCTCCATACTATTTCACTATCTCAAGATTACTGGGAGTAAGGATAAGAACAGTTTTAAATATGTTTTGGTTTTCCCCTCAGATTCTTCAGTTTGGAGAAGTTATCTGAGCTACCAACCTGATTTCAACACAAAAATGGTCCATGACAAAAAAATACTAATTTTCCGCTTTCAATAACAACAGCAGTGCTGCATACAACATTTCCTTCTGCTGCACTGAAGTCTACATTTGAAACCCCAAAGCAAGGAAGGCCAAGGGTAAGCTGAACTAGACAGATGTGTGCAAGGCTTACTAAAATTAACTGATGGATACAGATTTTTGCTTTTAGTTTTCCTTTGCTGTTTGCTCTACAATCCCTGTGAATACATTACCAGCATTACCTCTGTGCTCTTTAATGCTATCTGAGAAAGCTGTTCACTGAAAGCCCTAGGTGGGACGTGTATCTTGCTGGTTTGTTGTGGTTGTTAAGCAAGAGGATGTTTTCTGATAGGTGACTTGCGAGGTTAAAACAGTTTCAGAAACAATCAGCAGCCAGGCAGTGAAATTAAATCAATAGTGATTAAAATTATCGTGTCTTTTCCCTGCAAAATACCAGGAAACCCTGTACCAAGACTTTAAGTGGCAAAGCTCTAAGAGATGGTGAGGAGTAACATTGCCTAGGACTCCCTCTAGTGCTGCTGCTATGGGGAATGCAGCCAGCTGCAGCTGCCCGCTGCATGGAACCACCCTCAGCTCACCACCACACGAATCAATTCTTCCCCTCTAAAACAAGGTGGGGTTTGGTTTCTTTCTTTTTTTTTTTTTTTTTTTTTCATTATGGCAATTGCATTTCTAATAAATTAAACAGAATTCATAAGGCAGTGAGATCAAGTACTGCAGAACACATGCTTCTGAGAAATTGAGAGCCCTAGGGCTATTTAGTTTAGAGAGGGGATCTGATCGATGTCTGCAAGTATCTGAGGGGTGGATGTTAAGATGAAAGTGCCAGGCTCATTCTGGTGGTGCCTAGTGATAGGACAAGGAACAATGGGCACAAGCTAGAACACAGGAGATTCCACCTCAGTGTGAGGAGACACTTTATAGTGATGGAGCCCTGGCGCAGGCTGCTCAGAGAAGTTGTGGAGCTTCCTCTGGAGACTTTCAAAACCCACCTGGATATATTCCTGGGTGACCCTCTGTAGGTGACCCTTCTTTGGCAGGGGGCTGGACTGGATGATCTCTGGAGGCCTTTCCAACTGCTGCCATTTTGTGATTCTGCTCCTGCAGCAAATAAGTATTTTCCAATGTGAGGAGCCTTTCTTCCATCTGTTTCATGGAAAACCCCGATAAACCAATAGAAAAAAAAAGCCTTAGGGTCAAAACTAATAGCAACAGTGTGTTCCTAGCTTGGGTTTGGTGGAGGAGCTTAACTGTCAGAAAATGATGAGGTCTCTTTTTGGGCTAATAAGGCAAGTCCAACACAAGTAATACTCTAACACGCTTACTGCATCACCCAATACACCACGTTTAGCATCAGTCTGGGATGCAACAAGACAATGGCACAAGATGATCAGTGTACAACCAGTCTACAATGTGTAACTGCAAGCTGCATTCTCACTACCAGGAACACTTCAAATGCTCACTAACCATTCCTAACAGCTGCCAATAGCCTTACCCTATCTCAAGAAACTTTTATAAGCATGTGTTCAGTTTTCATAAGCACCTTGAAAGCTTGCGTTTTATTTCCTGGAAAGATTCTGTTTGTTCCACATATAGACAACCCTTGCCACAAAGAAACATTTTATAGCATTTTTCTTTGCCATAATTGTACATCACACTTGTGGTCAGGTTTGGAGTTGTTGCCAGCCAGTTCTTTATAAACAAGGTTTGCCAAAGGCAAGCCAAGCTCAGAACATCTATCCATAGAAAATGATACCCTGATTTTCTTTGTATTAAAAAAAAAACAAAAAACACATTAGTGCATTTATCACAAAAATATCCTCAGAGTAAGAGGAAGTTACTACTGAAAAGTGCTTTGCTATAATGCAGCAACAATTTGGGGCTCAGGTTGGTATTGCCTGCATGCAGAGATCTGATAGTTTAATGGTTCTGGGTAGTTCAGTGAGGTATTAACAACAGATGTAGTTTTGATGAAAGAAGAACTCCTAAATGCAATTTCAGACAAAATCCCTTTCCAGCAAGTAGATTTAGTCACACTTCAGCCAAAACTAAAATGAGGAAACACAATGTTCTCTGTTGGCCATGAAGGCCAAGGTAAGGCTGATGGTAGCCTTAGCTTTCTTGTCAATGAACCCTTCATGTTCTTGTTGCGACAGTCTGTTGTGTTACATAACCCTGTGAAAACCTTCACAGCAAACACTGGGTTACATAAATGGAAGGAAAGGAATCCATATCTCAGGGGCATGCACTGCTATGTATCTCTTTCTTCCAAAACAATCCCAAGCATTTTTCAATTGAACAGCTTCCCTTAGCACTGGGGTGCAGCAATCTTTGGAATGGGAATTACAGAGCAGCTGGCAGCATTACACAGCTAGAAGGCTCCATACCCATTCTCCAATGTGGTGGTTTGAAGAGTTACCTGCCCCCCTACCTTTGATATAACCCCGGCTAGGACTCAGAACGCTGGAAGTTGATAAATGAAGCTTTATATTTACAGCAATGATCAATATACAAGCAAATATTTACAATGTATAACAGATATTTACAGATATATACAGTGAAAAAGTAATACAGAAACACCACAGCCCTCCCAGAGACCAAAATCCCTAAGAGGGGCTTTTTCCAAGCACCCCTACCACCTTTCCCCCCTTCTCCAATCTTATCTCACCATCTGTTGATGCAACAGATAGGCGGAGGTAGATCGGCCAGGGGGGTTAGCTGTAGAAAAGAGGTTAGTGGAATTATTGAGAATTAGCTACAAAGGCAGAGACGAAGGAACCATGCAAGGAGAGCAGCCACAGCCACGAGCGGTCTGAAACCATCTGACTTATCTATATTTGGGTTACAACTCTTAATTTTTTTTTCTTTCTCAGTAAAGCTGTGAGTGAAGTGACATCATGTGTTTTAATTTCTCAGCCTATTGTCTAATTTCTCACTCAGATTCTCCAATTAGTTCAAACCAGCACATCCAGTATTACATTGAGCCTGCAGCAGATGTCTCATAGTTAGTTGCTTTGAATGAATGAAGTTTTTGATCAGGTGCGGGTTAGTATTCTGTCTTGGAAACTCTTCTTTGCAAAGCAATTCCTCTATCTCTGGCACACAGGGGAGTAAATGCTTCAAAGTTAGGTTCAAAGGACTTTGAGACTATGGACACAGGTCGATCTGTTTCTTACCCAGGCTGTATTATGACAACTGATATAAATGATACTCAGATTACAGAGCATGAGGAGCCTCAGAAAAGCAAATGAACCTGATTTGCACACCTTTCTTCTACCTGGAGAAGCCAGAACTTCAGGAATCTTGTTTTCATCAGTCTTTGTCAAATCACTGTCTCATTAACAGATTCTTCCTAACGACTCAAATATCCTAAGCTCATCTGTTTATTGGAAAAGTCTCCTTTTTAAGAGTCTCTGCATATTGAATTGAAAGTAGTGTGACTCTGATATGCTGATCTCATATTGCTGCTGTTACTGAACTTCTGTTGTGACCATAATTCTCAGACTTTGCTTAGGCATGGTCTGGACATGCTTTGCTGAATGTACTGGGCACTTGCCACCTAACATGGAATAAATCTTTTGAGGAGCAATATGGCTGCCCCAAAAGGGGGTGGTGCACCTCACTGTAAAACAGAGCTAGTGAGTCCAGGCTACGGAAATGTAGCAGTCTCCAAAGCACCACTTGAAAAAGTGTTGGCCTGTTTTAGTTCTTTGGAAGTTTTCTGCACCCTCACAAGCTGTTGCAAAAGCTTCACTTGTGAACATGTGCTACAAACCAGTTTGCAGATGTGCCACAACATCATAGACATGTTCTACATGTTCTGTGAGCAGTTCCCTGATGAGTTTGCTCTGGCAGTGATGGCATTCCATGCTCACTTCAGCCAGCAAAATAAAAGCCCAAAGTGACACAGGCTAATGCACTCTGAGCTTAACATGGACTCCAGTTTGACTGAGATGAGGCCCAGAGTCTCCTGAATACACACATCTCAAGGAACTTTAAAAAATCTGATTTTTCTGAAAGAAGCTCTCTTCAGCATGGTATGGTGACCAAAACCATCAATGTGGAAATGATACCAGAAAGGATGCCTAATGAAGAGCAATGTTCTTCCACTTTGCAAAATACAATGCACTTAGTAGCTTAAGAAATCCAGATCTGATGAAGCACTTAATTTTATCAGGTCTTTTCTCTCTCAGCAAGAAAATGCAAACCAACCTAGACATTACACTTTTGAATGTGAAACATCTGAAACAGTACATGTCTTTTATTCAAACATAACCGGAACAATATTTAAGATATTTCTGTTATTGAAGCACTACTTTTCATATTTAATAAGGATCTGTCAGGCACAGAAATTAAATGACTTGCCAAATGTCAGATTGAAGGAAGAACTCTGGTGTAAAAGAAAAATGGGTCCTCAGAGATCCAGATTAGTGCCTGATTCACTGCATCCCTGCTGTTCTCCATCTACAGGTGTTGCAAAAAGGCATTCAAGCTGGAGGAGCAGAGGAAGGAACTGCACCAATCCTGCTGTCAGACAGGAGTGGCCAGTTTTCTGCTTGGAAAACCATCAATTTACAATCTTACAGAACTCCTGTGATGAGGATGAGACTTTCCTTCAACATCTTCGTTACCACCTATGGATGATTAGCTGCTGCTTTATAGCTGATATGATGCACAGCTGAATCAAGGACACCTTCTCAAAGTTCAGCTGAAACCTTCCCTTTATCTGCAAAGTTTGTCTCTAGCACCCTTAAAACTGCCTCTTGATGTATAGTTGTTGTGTCAGGAATTATTTTTCTGTCCACAAGCCAGAGGAGCAGCTGTCAGGGTTGGGATCTACCTGCTTTGTTATTACCCCACACAGCCACAGGGAGAAAAATTGCTTACCTTGGTGTGACCACCTCCATCACTGCTCTCCACGATAAACAGCTCATTTCTATACTTGTGGCCATAAATTCAGAAGCTCAGCCATGACTCCAGCAGATTATTCTTTAATTGCACACAGAATTCAGTGGAAAGGAGAATAAGGAGAAAATATTTATTTAAGACCAGCCAATATTTGAAAATCTGTAATGAATATTAAATAGTATTTAATAATGTGTGTATGTTAAAATGGGTTAAACAAGACACTAAAATGAGGAGGTGGGAAAAAAAATAAAGTATATGACTTTTCAAAATACAATGTCCTAAGGTTTATGGAAGTATTTTCTTTTTCTTTGTAGGAAATCACTTGTAACTACATTAACTTGGAAGGAAATAGATATTTATAATAGCAGGTAACATAATAGCCTTTTATTATCTTTTGTTTTGAATATTTGAATAGATCTGCAATCCTGTTACTGTGTCATACTGAATTTATAGCTTTCTAGTACAAGCTAATTTAAAATAACTTTTAAAATATTGTTTATTCTAGCATTTTTGCATGTCTAGACTGCTTCTTAAACACAAGCTGTGCTGTAAAGTACAGCAAAAGACACAATATATTTCAGCTTTCTTAGTTTGTTTCTGTTTTGCAAGACATAAATCCCCAAACACTCTCAAAGATGCAGAGAACAGCACAGCATAACACTTGTTAGGTCTACCAAATTAATTAAAATTAATAGTTGCTGCAGATCTTTATTACTCAAATAATTTCCTGTTCTCAAGGACAGATGACAAGTATTTATTATACAAAAGGTATTCCATTAATTCCCAGAGGAAGGACTTGGTCTTGTTTTTGTCTTAAGTCATTGTTAGGTATCACCTGGAGAGCTCCCAAGTCCCATCATCAGGCAGCGAACTGGATCCACAAACTCCTGCTTGTGCCCTAAGCTCCACTTTGCACATTCCTAAGAGCTTGTTTCACATCCCCATGCCACAGCCGTGCCCCCCGGGCACATGTATGTGACCTCTCAAGGTAAAAATGAAGGCATTGTACGTGCAATTCATTTAATTCAACAAACGCTGTCACTTGACAGCCGAGATGATAACAGAATGAGTCCGATCTGCCTCCCACTGTTAGGTACAGACTTCCAAAGCCCTGTTCTGTAACTGCTCACGCAATAGCCCTGCATGACAAACCCCACTGCTGCCTGGATCTCCCTCAAAAACCAGGGACCCTTCAAAAATTATGCACTCCAGACTTCCTACTTGTTCTCAATGGATGTGGGGAGGAATGGGTATCAGAGAATCATGTAGCAGTTGTGGCTGTAGGGCTTGGTAATGCCTGGCCATTTCTAATTGATGCTGTGTATCACTTCAGGTGATTTACCCTGAAGTTGTCAGTCTCTTGGAAAAAAAGAATGACTGTGTTTACAAATAACTTAGAAAAACGGATTGGCCATTGTGAATTAGAGACCACTGCAAAAGGAGGCACTCAGAGTTTGTGTCTGTTATGAAATCCAGGTACAGCAGCAGCTGCCAGGTACAGCATGGTGCAATGCAGATCAGTGTAAGTGTGAGAAAAGGGAAAACTTGGGAATTTCCATTACTGGGAATCAGGAGCAAAAGCAGTGCTAGTGCTCAAAAATCTCAAATGGGATTGATTTCAGATTTCCAGTAAATGGAGGTGTGGGAAAAGGAAGTATATGAACAATATAGGTCTCACTGGGTCTGAGGCCCAGTCCACAGTACATGGAGAATAATTGTCCACACAAGTACATGGACAACAAAGGTCTCACTGGGTCTGAGACTCAGGCCTAGTAAAAGACATGGTTCACTGTAGCTACAATTTGAGTTTTCCTGTCACTCTGACAGGGGAAAAAAAAAAAACAAGCAAAAAACCCCAAAGCAGAACTATGTGAGGCCTTCAGCTGAGAAAGGGCCCCAACCCTCTCTGTCAGTCTGGTGAAGGTAGCCTCTTTTTGTTCCCTGCACCAGCCCCCATATACACCCATTTGCAGTATGGAAGGCAGGCTCGTGTCCCTTATTTCCTTGCATAGAGACATGAAAGTGAAATGCAATCTTTGAGAATGCCATCTGCAGTGGCCTCTCCATGACTTCTCTGAGTGACTCAAGTAAAGCTACTGTGGCAATATATTTGATGTGACCTTTGCAAAAATGCTGTGAATGTGTCCTACAGGCAGCACCATTTTACGAACAGGTTATCCTGTGCCAGCTGTACAGCCAGCAGCTGTATTTTCCATGAGGTTTTTCTGCTTTCATTTGGAGACATTTATAAAAAAATCAGGGTCTGTGGGAAGAGGAAGCACACTAAGTACAATAAGGAAAAGCACGGGCAGCCCCAGTTCTGCAAGGCATCTCCAAAGTCAGGTGCACAAACTGCTCTGTCAGCCACGGCCCCTCGGCCCCCCCCAGGAACTGGCAGGAGGTGCTAGATGGAAACCATATTTCTGAGGGCTTTGCAGCAGAGTGCAGGGTTTAGAGAGGAAACGAGCTTGACCTTCACACTACACACAACTTTGGCTCTGGTCCTAGCTCTTTTCACATGTGAACAGTTCCTGTGGGGCCTCTTCATGTGCTCAGAGCAACAAACACTTTCAGAACTTAGGCCTTGATGTGAAGCAAGGGCAGCAGCCCAGTGCTGGGCACACAGCACAGTGGCGCCGATAGCAAAGCTGCATGTGTGCTGCCTGGGCACACCGACTCTGCTCTGCCTTTGGCTCCTCCTTCTCAAGATTGCTTTGGTCTTTAACAAAGTGTAGTGGTAGGGGTAGCAGCCTGCCTCCAGTACGGGTTCAAAGGACCATCTACTCCTTCTACCTTGTTATTTTTTACAAAAAAATAGAAAAATTTTTCCTCAGCTTGACCTTCTGTCTGGGTTTGTCAAACATAGCTGACGCAGAAGTGCTGGATCCTTCAGCTCATCCTTAGATACCACTCTGAAAAGCAGGGTGGGTCATCCCCCAGGACGCTGCTTTCTGGACTAGCTGATGCTGTGGCAGTTGATTTCATGGGGGCATTCCATAGCCCAGTAATAGTCAAATGTCTTTTTTTTTTTTTTTGTTTCAAGTAATAATCTTTAATTTAATATGAAGCAAGTAGGACAGGAGCCCGGCAGTGTCCAAACAACACACAGATGCACCTTCATTACTTGCCCCTCCTGTGATGTAAAATGCAGCTCCGTTAGGAGATGCCCTTCATGGGCTGGGCTATTTGAGAAATGCCTTGTAATGACAGCTCAGTGGAGTAAGTATTAAAGGGGCTGACATCAGGTCCTGATCTGTATGCCTTCAGCCTGGTGCAAACCAAGCATCCACAGCTGCACACTGCTTTCGTTTGCTGTTCTTTTGTCGCCTATATGGGGTTTATTTCAAGTTATACTCCAAACTTTTCAGAAACAGAGATAAGTTCAACAGTCTGGTGGGCAATACTCTCAGCATCCTGCTGTGTGGCAGCTGGGACAAAACTTTGACTGGCAGGTCACATTGTGTCCATAGGTAACGAGGTGCCTCTCTGCAGTCTGTGTGCATAGGGGACAAAAATAATGAAGTGGCAACTCCACTGAAGTCACAGAATTTAGCACCCAGGGTAGTTAAATACAAGGGGCGTGTGGTCAGTCAGGTGCCTGACACTGGATAGGGCAATGAAACCTAGAAGAAAAGGAACCACATCTCTTCTGGAGTATTTTAGCATGGTTAATAGCCAGACAATTGTTCATTCCTTCAAAGCTTCTCACAGAATACAGGAGTTAGCAGATAAGAGGGATACAGTTCCCTGAAGGACCGGGGATTTTTAGAAGCCTTTTTTAGAACTCTCTCATCCTCTCTCTTGTACACCTTTATTTCAGATAAATTCTAGCCTTTAAACTATATTTAGCAATAAAAGCGAGAGATCACCTACATCTGGCTGCCGTGAGGAAGGCAAACCAAGGCTTTCACATACATTGCCACGCCACTTTTAGGGAGTGCCGAAGCGTGTGCTGCCCGGGTACCTGCAATTCCGCCTTCATCAGAAAAGTTTAACACCGGCTCCTCACACAGTAGCAAAACACAGAGAAAAGCTAAATTACTTATTAATAATTCTTGTGTTCACTGAGAAGGGCCTACTGCAGGCACCGGGAAAATACTGCAAATAATTCCAGATACTCAAATTATTAAAATCAACATCACAAATTAACTGTTAATTAAGCGGTATTTCCACGCAGGCTATAAGCAGCTGAACTCACCGCCACAGCCGCACTCTCTACTCCTGATCTGCACACACCATGAACTACCTCGGCACAGGCCGGGCTCTCGGCCCCCAATACGGCCACCAGCACCAAGGGAAGCGCCTCCCGAGCGGGTTCCCACCGCCCGTCCCCGCTGGGCGGCTCCCGCAGACCCGTCCGCTCCTTCTCGGAGCGCGGGGCCGGGGGAGGCTCGGGAGGCACACTGCAGCCCGCGGGTCACCCGAGGCCGGCGCTGCTCTCCCACCCGCGTCCCTCACTGTCGGTTCCCGCCTCAGGTTGCCCTCGTGGGGCCCGCGCAGCGCCCGCCGAAGCGCGCGGGCCGCCCATCTGCCCGCCGCGGGGCCGCCCTGCCTCCCCGAGCGCCCAACACGCGCCGCCGGCAGAGGCTCGGCTCGGCCGCAGGCTCCGAGCCCCGGCCGCAGGCTCCGAGTCCCGGCCGCAGGCTCCGAGTCTCAGAAGCGCATTCCTCCGCAGCGCCCCTGCCCGCCGCCCCCAGCCCGTTCCCGCGAAGCCTTGGTGCCACGGCTGCTCCGCAGCGGGAGCCGGGGCCGCCGGCAGCTCGCAGCCTCTCCCTCTCCTCCTCGGGCTCCGCCGGTGGGGAGGGGGAGAGGGGCGAAAGGGGCATCTGCCGCACTGCCGAGGCCGCGGCCCCGCAGCGGGATGCCGGGTGGCGGAGCCGGGGGCGGCGAGCGCCTCGGAGCGTCTCTGCCGGCACGGGCGCTCCTCCAGCCGGGGCCGTGCGAAGGCATCGGAGGTGAGCTCGCTTATCCTCCGCTTCCCTCCGCCTGTGTAGGCTGCGAGGTGCAGGGAACCCGGGCGGAGAGGGGCAGGGGCGAGCCTCCAGCGCAGGGCTGTTCTGCGACCCCGATCTGCGAGCTCTGCGAGCCCTGCGACCCGCGTCCGGGTCCTGACAGCCGGTCAGCGCACAGGGAGCCGTCCGCCGGGCAGCACCGCCGGGCCCGCTACTGCGGGGTCGGGGGGGCGCCAGCGGGGACTGGGGCCGCCCTCCCAGGCGAGGCGGCAGAGCGACCACGCCGCCGCTGTCGGGGGATTCTCCGCGAGGCACAGGCAGGGCGGCTCCGGGAGGGGGAACCCCCCTTCGGCTCGGCTATTCGCATCCCCGGTGTCGCCCCTCCTCNCCGCCAGGAGGCGGCCGAGCAGGAGCGGCGACGGCTCTTCCGCGCGGGCATCCGCGCTGCGCTCCACTCCCCTCAGCCGCCGGGCGCGGGGAGGTCCGCGGGGCTGCGCGGCCGAGCGGCGCCGAGTGCCGGCTCTCTCCGCGCAACTTCGCTTACGCGGCAGGACCTGAGCGGGCTGCTGCGGCTCTTCCAGGGCGCGATCGCCTTTCCATCACCTTTCAGCTGCAGAAGCCAGTAATTTGGTAGCCCAACAGAAATAGAACAAACTCGGGCTTACCTAAAAGTTAGGATACCTTTTTTTTTTTTTTTTTTCCTCCCCTTTCTTTTACGATTTTTGTTGCCTATGTGGAAGTCGTCTAAGAACCGTGCTCGGCAGGCTGCATGGGAAGAAGCGGCTTGTGTTTCGGATGGAGGATTTGCTGTTGCAGAGCGGGCTAACTTCCATACAGTGGGGCAGCCTTCACTACTCTTAACGCCTTGATGATGTGCGGAGGAGCCCGTGTAGATTGACATCTTGTGCAGAGAAGACACTGAAGGTAAGAGGGAAAAGGGGATTTTTCTGTCGTTTTGCATGATACCTTTTTTCCGGCATCCCCGTTTTCAGCAGAGCATCAGCAGTTCACCCGGAACAGTATTGACAGGCTCAAAGTGATCGAGTGAAATGAAAGTCTGCCTCTGTGAAAAGTGCATGGAGCTCACTGGTGTCTGCAAGAGCTGCATTTATTTTTAGTCTGATAAGAGCACGTTTATGGTCTGTGCTTACGGCACGGACACTGAGCTAACTCCCACAGCTCAGGAATGAGGAGATCTACGGTCTCAGCCTCTGACGGGCAGTTCGCATTGGCTGCTGCATTTTCTTGAATGTATACCCCCCTCTTCCTCCCTAGAGCATCGTATCAGCCCGTTTGATTTGTGTGGTTTTTTGCAGATATAGTGTCTAGTATCAATGAGAGAGGGAGAGAGGTGGGGGGAAAAAAGCATATGAAACATCTTATTGATGTGATCAGAATCCTGTAATGGAGATTGCCTTAAATGAGGATTGCATCAAAATGCCTTGCTGCCGTGGAGAGACGAGAAAGCAAAAACTATGCTGGGTTGTAAATTAAGTTCTGTGATTGAAAGGTTTTCTTCAGCCATGAAGGGAAGTCTGTAAGCTTGAAGTTGCTGTACATGTGAAGTACTGGAATGGGATAAAAACAGATCAAGCTGAAATAGATTTTAATTTTCTCGAGCTCTGGAGACAGAATTGGTTCGAGGCATTGCAGTGATGTCCAATGAATTCTTGGTTTCAGCTATGGAGACCACAGAGAGGCAAGGGGAGAGGAGAATACTGAAAGGCAGGGAGAGAATGAGATCGTCTAGGGAAGAGAAGGATGGCTCGATTGTGACTTTTGCCATAATGGCACAAAGCTTACAGCCTGCTGGTTACAAGCAAACACCTTGTAGGCAACCTGGAAAGCAGGGGATTTATCTCATTCTCCTTTTGCAGCCTTGGTGTAGTTGCCTGTAAAAAGTAGCTGCAAGGTGCATGTTAAGAAGCAAATAGGGACTTGTTTGCCCTCTTAGACACTGAAGGGAACTGTAAGCTTGAGAGAGATGGTCTACTCATTTGGTCCTGTCTTTTTGAGCTCGACTTGATAAATACCTTCTGAGTAATTGTGGCTGCTTATCTCAATTGGCAAAGGAGGGGAGGAGACGTTCAAGTTTATTGAACCAAAGCAGAGCTGAGGACAAGAGATGTTATCAGTTCACCTCGAATTGTTTTTGTGCTAAATTTTACTCTGGTGTGAAGAAATGAGCTACAAAGAGCTCTTACTGAAAGAGAACCTAAAGAGGACAACAAGATTAAGGCAAAGATATATTTTAACTTTTTGCATGTCGGCAGTGGAGGTAGCATTGGTCTGTCAGATTACGCAGGTCAAAAGAGGTAAGAGAGGAGGAAAGTGATTTATTTAATTATTTATGTTCCCCCAGTTCCACAGACACAAACAAACTTGGCACACAAGTAAAGCTCTCGGAGTGGGAGCGCGTGGCTCTGTGCACCCACCAAGGCTCTGAGGGATGGAAGCAGCAGAGACGTTCCTGTCATCTGCCACACCAAAACAGGGGCTTAAATACAACATTATCTACAGTAAACTCAACCCAAACAACTGATGTTCTTAGAAGTGATTTGTTTTCCCACTTGACCCTTGTGCAAACCCGAGGTAATAGCTCCACAGTTCACCCTCTCTGGGGCTGCATATTTGGCATGAAGTTGAGACAGAAACACACACTTGAGATAAAATGAAGAAAAGCAGCCTAAGCGTACTGAGTTCCTCTTAAGCATTTTATTTTGGCAAAAGATGACTTTTAGATGGGTTTGGAATATTCATGGCTAGACTCCAGGGAGCTTAGTGTTAGCTCAGTAGGCAGAAGCCTCATCCTCTAAAGAGATATCTGGAAAAGATGTCTTTAAATTTCAAGCCGTAATCAGTTGAGACTGTTGGTTTCCACATTTTAAAATCATTTGTTATGCTTCTTAGGGGAACGGTGCTTCATCTGGAAAATAGAACAAGTATTCCTAGCTTGCTTTCTTACAGAGAGAGCAAGCAGTGTGCTTTAATTGTGCTTCTGTATGTACAAACGTTCCAGATTTGCTCTGTTCTGTATCAAATAACAGCTGAGGCAAAAACCGTCTTTTGAAACCATGGTTATCCATGCAGATCTTGGTCTGTATTTCTGCTACAGAAGAACTCTGCTTCATGGCTGCATTGTTCATCCTTGCAGCATTTCTTCAACTGTGCGCCTTGCTATAGTTAAAGGATGATTTATATTCAGTGTAGTTCTGTCTGCTCATTGGAATTGGCTTTATACATCACAGCCTCTGCAAAAAAGGAGATCAAAGATCTGAACCTGTGGTCCTGTGTTGCATTTGTATTCTACATGGGCTTGAGTAATCCTACACTGGAGCCATTCATGCTCCCACAGTTAAGAACATGTCAGTCTTTGCATTAAAACACCCATTTGCTTAGGAATTTAGCAGCCAGTTTTAAAGATGAGCTCCCAGCTGAAGTTAAACACATGCATAGAGTAAAGGCAGAGATGTGCGAAGCAAGGGAGGACAACAATTGGCATTTCCTAACAGAGCACCATTGAGTTGAATTTGTGGAAAGCTTAGTAGGCAACAACACCTGCCTGAAAAATTTAGAGATGGGAAGGGCAAAAAAAAAAAATCCTTCCTGCTTTGGAAAGCCCCTTGTGGACCCAGGTGAGGGATTCTACCTGGAGTTTGAGGGGCCTCTGAGTGTCAAAGAGAAAGGAAGGCTTTAAAGAGCAGCACTGGCTCAAAGCAGGACTTGGGCAGTTCAGTGGTTCCATTTCAGACTGCATTAGAACTGATGCCTTTGGCATTACCTTACTTAATTCTTCTGAGAACAATAAACCCCTACCCCTTGTATCTTCTCCAGTGAAGTTATCCTTTAAGAAGTTCAACCTTAGACATTTTTGAGCATTTTTGGAGGTCTAGCACAGAGGTTCAGAGCATTTAGGGGATGCTGCTGCTGAAGCACACTTGCTAGATAGCTCACCTGAGAACAGCCAATGTGGCAGTCATGGTTGCCATCAGGGGACAGGCAGTGGGACTGGTGGTGAGCTGGCACTTGAACAGAACCCTTTCTTCTTCAGCATCCCGAGGTCTTTGCCACTTGCTTGTTTCAGATAGCCCTCTTCAACAGCGCAGCCATGGCTTTGTGTGTGCAGGCAAGGTATGGGATTGCCTGGAGCAGCTCCGTGCAGATTCCACATTAGAAGTTGAAGGACTAGAGTTAAAAATACACCGCATCCAACCTTGGCTGCATATGCGACTCAGTGCCTGTGTTCAAGCAGCACGTTCAAGACACGGTTTGCTGTGTTCCAACTATTTTGGATTGGATGAAATAAGCGAGTGTTGTGTGAAGGGTTGCAACTGACACAAAAAATCCTAAGGGAGTTTAATATTCTTTGGTCCCAAGTGTCTCTTTCTGCCATGACAGCTGCCTGTCTTCAGGGCAGGGGAGCAGTGGTCACCCTGTCTTTCCTGGGTCTTCTGAACATTTGTGCTCCCTCCGAATATATAGGCAAATACTGTGAAGCAGGAAATGTACGGTGGAAATGAGAATTTGATTGTCCCTTAAGATCTGTGATGAGACTCCCATTCTCATTATGCAGCGTTAGAGTAAGGAAATGATTTTCAAACAGGGTTTTTTTTCAATTATGGTTTCAGAATTAGTCAAGTGACTTGCCAGGAAGCATCAGAACTTCTGCAGCTTTTACACATTTAAAGCTTCATTGAAAGAGGAACTTAATCTGTCCTTAAATTTGTCTTTTGTGTTACATTGCGATTAAGAGTGAGATTAGTGGAAATTACATTCTGAGTGATAATAACAGTATTTACCACCTCTGGCAGGTGAATGAAAGGTAGAGATATTTTGTAATTTTCAAAAAAGTAATTAGAAAAAAAAAAAAAAAGTTGTGTTTCTAAGCAAGAAACTTGCAGTGACCACACAGTAAGAGTTCATATCTGAATGAAAAAAGTCTCTGCCAAACCACCCTTGCTGGCACTGGAGAGTTCACAAAGGTGCACAGAAAAGCGAATGTAAAAATTAAAATGCAACCAAAAAGGACTCTGAAATTCAGTCAGGAAATACAATCAAATCATTGGAGCTTGAGAGTAAGAAACTGTAAAAGGGTTTCTGTAACTGTGTCGTAATTAAATATTCTTTTAATTTGAAGGCTTTTGTTACTGCCTTTAGTACATACCCTGTTGAAAATTACTTTATTCAGACACACTTAGAGAATAAATATTTTCCCACAGATTAGGTAAGACTTCGGCTTCGTGATTCAACATGGCCTGAGCCAAAGCTCCTTGCAGTGTGTGAAAGAATTCCTCCCGGCACAGGGCCCTCAGATGACTGCTGCTTGCATGGCACAGCAGGCACACTTCTGCCACTTGTTTAGGACTTCAGCATGCTGCCGTGGTAGACAAGGCAGGGCTGTGGAGGAGTGGTGCTTGCAAGGATGACAGAGCCTGGGCTGGTAGGCAGCAAGTGCTTACTGACTGCAGGGCAGTTCCTCTTCAGTGCCTGTTGTTCCCTTCCTTCAGGGCGTGGCAGACTCTGCCAGGATTGTGCCATTCCAAGGGACCCTGCATCACCCGATCGGCAGAGAGCCAAAGATGTGCTTGGGGAGACAAAGGAACATCTGAATAGTTGGAGACTTCCAAATTCAGCAGTGAAATTACAGAGAGAGGTGGCCCACTGTGGGGTTTAGCATGGCAGTTTCTTGTGCTAAGAAACTTTTTGTGCTTCTTTCCTGCCAGGGGAACATCTTATGTGCTGTACTACTTTGACTGGAGATGGTCATTTGGGGGATGATTTTCTTCCTCAAAAAAAAGGAAGTCTAGCAATAGGATGTCACTGGTGATGTAGTCTGTTTGTATATTAGTGTTTATCTGTTAGCTCCTTAAGGACACAGTTTTATTATTTTTGCAAGAATTTAATTAGCACTTATGTGCACTTTATGCTGCCTACTGAAGTAGCAGTAAATACATGCTAAGGGGAAGAAAATCCAAGGAGAAGTTTGGAATGCTTCAGGCACAGCGTATTTCATGTGACCAACTACATACACCATCTCTGCTGCTCTGGCTCCTTAAGGAAACAAACAAACGTCTGTGTGTGGAAATCTCAGCTCCTGGGCCTGTGCTCGTACGTGTGGTCCCTGGCACACGAGGCACACGTGTGCCCACAGAAAGAAAAGTCACAGGTCTTGGGCGGGGGAGCAGAACTGCAGGTTCCGTGAAAATGGACCATAGGGAATGGTGACAGCACAGGACGGACGTGGACCTGATGGAGTGGGTAAGAGGAAGGGGGCGGTGAGGGTGATCAGGGGCTGGAGCACCTCTGCTAGGACAGGCTGAGGGAGCTGGGGTTGTGCAGCCTGGAGAAGAGAAGGCTAACAGCAGGAGGAGACCTAACAGCAGCCTGCCACTACCTGAAGGGAGCTACAGGAAGGCTGCAGAGGGACTGTTTGCAAAGTCCTGCAGGGCAGGATGAGGGCAGTGGCTTGAATGAGAGGAGATTTAGGTTGGAAGTTCTTTACCTTGAGGCTGCTGTGACACTGGAACAGGTTGCCCAGGAAGGTGGTTGAGGCTCCATCCCTGGAGGTGTTCAAGGTGAGGCTTGGCAAGGTTCTGGGCAACCTGCTCTAGAGGAGGATGTCTCTGCTGACTGCAAGGGGGTTGGACTGGAAGACCTCTGGATATCCCTTCCAACCCAGATTGTTCTGTGATTCTGAGTCTATCAAAAAAAACAAACACCTGTCTTTAGGTTCTGAGTTATAGGCTGTATTATTTGGTAATCCTCTTGACAAAGGAAATTTCCTGACTTTGGGGAGGAATTTTATCTCTGCTAGTGGAAGTCACAGTTTAGGCCTATGTTTAGTCATTTATGCAGATTTTGTGATTTTTTTTTTTTTTAATCTATCTTCCTGTATTTTGACACACAAGTATGAAACTGTGTGTCCTGACAGGCCTGGGGTCACCTGGGTGATTGGTTTTGTTGGTAGTTTTCTGCCTGGAATGGAGCACAGCTTTGATAGGAAGCATTATGGCATGCTGCAGGTTGGAGTCACAAACTGGGAAGAGATTTCCTTTGGACCTGTGTGATGTTCAAATATGGGCTTGACTCAGGTGTGTTAGATAGCTGCAGAGTGTGCTCTGAAGACAAGTGCAGAGGAACTCTGCTGTGTCTTGAAACTTCATTAAATGGTGACTTCATAGGAGCTGCAATGTGGATATCTATAGCTGGACTCGAGTGACTTTGGACCTCACTGTGGCAGTTTGTTCAGATTACAGCTGCTGCCAGAATTCATAAATATATGCAAGATAGAAGGCATGAAAGTAAAGCTATCATTAAATGGAGTCATGGCTTTACTTTGTCAGTCATTTCATTGACCCTTGGCCAATGTGTGTGGCAGCATGTTGGAAGTTAAGCTCTAGAAAACAAGACAACATAGTAATAATTTCAGACATTAAAACTGGGAAGGAAATGCAGAAAGTTAATTTTATTTATTTCCTTGCTTTATTCATTTGTGAGACTTTTCCAGAGTGAAGGGATCCCAGCTAGGGGTTTCCTGAGTTTCCTGTCACCAGGAGTCTGCGCCAGGAGATCAATGAAGTGCTTGTCTGACAAGGCTATGTTCATCTCTAATTACCAAACGATTCTTTTTCAATTTCATGGTCAGGAGGTCTGTACAACTCATTCAAGAAAACCAGATAGAAAGTAAATAAAGGATTCCATGGTCCTAGTTTGTTTGTTGGAGTTTTCCAAGGTAACTGAGAATGTCCTCTTCCTCTGGCCAAATAGCAGCTGAAGTAGCAGGTATTAATCACAGAATGGTTTGAGTTGGAAGGGACCTTTTTAAGGTCATCTAGTCCAACCTCACTGCAGTGAGCAGAGACATCTTCAGCTCAGTCCCAAATGACCTAACCTGGAATGGTTCCAGGGATGGGGCATCTGTCACCTCTCTGGGCAACCTGGGCCTGTGTCTCACCAGCCTTCTTCCAAAAGTCTTCCTTCTATCTATTCTAGATCTCCCCTTCTAGGGTAAAACCACCACCCTCATCCTGCCACACATTACTGCTCTGTCTCCTGTGTTTCCACCATGAAGTAACATATGTGTGCATACATAACTGTTTGTGGCTTTAGGTAAATCTGAGGAACAAAAGTTGTAGGAGGGTCCTTAGATGCTGTAAAATGCCTGTGCTGTAATTGTAAATCATCAGTCTGGAATGAGGATGGCCATGATGAGCAAATGGAACCTTCAAAGCCTGTTTTGCGTTCCAGTAGTTCTCCCCCACTCTCTCATTTTTCACACCTGAGTTCTTTAAAAAGGCAATGCATCTAGGAGAACACCATAAACCATGCTTTCTTAACAAAAAACCTCTTAAAAATACCTCTTCAAAAGGCTACAGAGTTGTGGGCCATCAGTTATATTTATTGACAATATGTGCAGTCAAATATCAGGTACTTCATATCTTTCACAGCTTCGCTTTATCCACACGTACAAAGAGAACTCTTTTCAAGACCTTCTCAGGTGATGCTAACACGTAAGATAAAGTGTGTTTGAGATGAGTTCACAGAATATTAGCTCAAGGTGTTTCAAGCTACAAAGGGAGGAGGGAAGACATTTGGCATATCAGAAAAATTAACCACTTCAAAAGAAAGCGCCTGGGACAAACGACCTGTGTTAAGGAAAGGTCTCGCTAGGGTGTGAGGGCAGGGACTTGTTTCCTTCACTGAGGAATAGGTGAAGTTGCATCAAGCATTAGTCACCTTATGATGGGCAGGAACCAGGAGCATCTGGCTGTGGTTGTGCGACAGTTCTGAGCCGTTGTGGAACCATCCCAAGGTTCTTGTTCTGTGTGAAAAGAAGAGCTGCTCTGGTTACTGAGCCACAGACTCTCTGTAGAATCTGGGTGATGCTTCTCTTGCTTTAGAATGTTTTGAACGAACCACTTAAAAATTCCTGCTTTCTTCTCCTGTCTGTGAAAGCAAAGCAAATTGGATTTACATGGTGCCCACACTTTCTCACTTCCCAAATTTGTCTGTTTATTAGAGCATAATATTATAGAATGGAAGGAGAATTTCTAATGGAAATAGAAGTGCCATTGTAACATGGAGGGGAAAACTTGTTAACAACCTTTGCCTCCTTTTTTGCCACAGAAAGGAGAGAAGTATAAAATAACAAAGAATTCATGTTCCTCTTCAATGAGAGAGAAATTGCAGTTCTTTCAGTTCTTTGAAAACAATGTGGCTTTGATCTAATTTTGTTAATAGAAGTTGAAAAGCAATAAATTAATAATTTGTGCTATGGAACTGAGGCAGGACTAATATTTTCAAAAGGACTTTTGAATTCTGGGTGTAAAGGTCCCTTTTACAAAGAGACTTGGACTCTGAAGGACCACCAAGGTTGGCTGCCTTCAGCAATCTTTTAAGTTTTTGAAAACAGTACCATTTTTGTTAAAAACTGGTCCCAGTAACTGCTTGCACCTCATCAAGCTTTTCTTACCTCTCTGAGTATTAGGGGCATTGGCTCACACCCAGAGTTCAAAACACAGTGGGACTCAAGGATATTTATTCCATCAAAAACCTAATGCAAGCTATGAAATGTAGCTCAAAACTCACCATCTTTACCAGAGATGCATAAAACAAACCTTTAAATGGGGTGATTATGTCCTTTTTATCAACTTGATTTTATTCAAGCAGATGTGAAATACTTAAGTAGAGAGAAGGAGCTGGGTTAGAGAAGCTGTACTGGAGATCAGTTACAGTGAGGCTGTACAAGTGTCACGGTTGAGTTTGAGGCCTCTTACTTCTTACTTGACCTTCTGTAGTTTTTGGCTCATCAGACAGATGCAGCTAAGCATCAGCCAGCCTGTACATTGGCAAATGACCTGGCTGTGTTTGAAGAGTCACACTGAGTGAGAATGCCAGGCAGAAAAAGAGGTCCTGTTTACTTTCTGTTCAGCTAAACTTTAGAATGCAGTAAAATTGAGACAAAAAAAAAAAAAAAAAAAAAAAAAAAAAAAAAAAAAAAGTTAAAGCACTGAAGGAAGGTTTAAGCTAAAGGAAAAGAACTGACTGAGATTGGCCTGAATGTAATGCATTTTATTCATTTCAGAATGGTGACCAAAGCTAAAATCCATTGTATTGTCCATTGAGTTGGAGAAGATGGTAACTATGGGGGTGAACTTGTAGTGACAGGACAGTTGTCTTCTTGACTGGCTTGCCTTATACACTCAGGCTCAGTAAGGATTTTCTGAGTCTGTTCTGCATTTTTTTAATTACCAAAAACCCTTAAATAACAAAATATTATTGCTGTTTGGGGCTGTGCAGCTCCCTGCACTGGATTATACAATTTGTGCAGTAGCTGCTTTCTTTGGGTAGTTTTCCTCTTGCTCATTTCGAGCAGCTTTCAGGTTTTGATTATTGTTTAATGTCAATGGGAGAATATAAAAACCCAGAATATTTTCCTGTTAAGTTTGCTGAAAGCTTAATGTGTCTTCTTCCAAGTGTAATTTCTTATGAGCCTTCTTAATGTCAATGTTTGTGTTCCTGTTGTCTTGCACTTCACAAAAATGAGTGTTTAAAAAATAATGTCTGAATCAGAAACATCAATCTGCGAAACAGTGTACGCTCTGTGTTCCTTATACCTAATCTGTTTTGGCAGGCACAGTACTTTTAGGTTTTATTGTATTATAAACACTAAAAAAGCTTGAAAGAAATCATTAGAAAAAGGTTTAGGGTAAGTAATTTGGCTGAGGCTGGCAGGTGGCATGGGGTGGCTATTGCAAGATTAACTAAATTCTGAAAATTCAATTGCTTGCAAGCATTGGGTCTCTGTCTTGATTTAGTCACTGCTGAAGCAAATGCCATTGCTTTGCTGATCTGCTGAGCTGTGATACGGTGCTTGGTGGAGATATTAATCACCAACAGAAACTACTTTCTGAAAAACTTGGGATGCTTCAGTAATTCAAGTGATAACTTGGTCAGGACATCCCTTGAACTGCTGTGTCTGTGGTTATGTAGATATAATAAATATCTGACACTGTGATAAATATGTCTGGTGAGGAAGACAGATAAAATGTAGGGTACCTCTGTGACATTTCAAAATACTCTTGGAAACAACATCAGTAAATTACTGTGGTAGGAAAATACCTGTTGGTGAGCCTCACAGAAGTTAGATGTGCCCAGGTATTTCTCAGGCTGCTCGACGAGGGAATTCTTGTCTTTAGCAGACTATTTGTGATCCATGAGAAGAGATTAAGGATGCCATCCATCATGCTGGGAGCTGCAGGCAGGGCAGATTTCCTCCTTTGCTTTTGATACATAGAGCTGTGAGAGATGTGGTTCTTGGACGGTGACCTGTAAAATCCTTTCTGGGTGGGCATCAGCTAATTTCTTCCTGGGGTTTTGCAACTGGTCTCAGTTTTGTGAGGGAGGCTGCAAGGTTCAGCGCTGAGAGGTGTTTGTCTCAATATGAAGAGTTGTGGCTGTCCTTGGCAGTGCTGTGGGGTTATATTGCTCTGCACTATTTTCCTAAACCTACCAGCGCAGGCTAATGATAAAATGTGTGTTTTGAAGCTACGAGCATGTGAGAAGATTGTGGTACTAAACCACAAGAAAGACCCAAAGGGGTTTCTCCTTTTTGCCCATTACAAAAACATTCACTTCACGTTCAGAAGAATCATTGGGAATTATCAGAGCTTGACCTAAAGCCCTAAGCAATCTAACCAAACTTAGAGGCTTTAAACAGGTTTGCCTAGACAGCACCTCCAGAAGTGTATTCCAGCCTGAACATCTCAGTGGTTCAATGGAAGACACTGACCCCTCTATAGAGGCCATGCCTCAGCATTGGTTTGGTTGTGGCACGTGGCTCAGCTTCAGGAGCTTGCTCTGTCCGTGCTGCTCTGGTTGTTAAGGGAGTGGTGGGCAAGTGAGGAGCAGGTCAGAAGAGGGGACCTGCTAGTGAAGAGAAGAGAGCTGTTAGTTTTATTCTTGTGTTTGGGTCTCACCATTGTTTGCTGTTCCTGCCTGAGTGCTACATGGTATAATTTTGGAGGCCTTCTTGAGCCTCTGAAATTATATGGGTAGGCTGCCACTTCAGCAGCTCAGCTGTTGCTAGTCTCTCTGCAGTGCTGCTCTGGATACAGCCTAAAGTACTGCATTTGCTCTTCTGAGGAAGACCTGTGGTAGGATTTTGTTCTCCTGGAAAAATGAACTGGAAAGCAGAAGCCTCAGCTGAGGGCCAGAAAACCCGAGGCTGATTCTTTTTCCTGAGTTAGTTGGCATTCAGAGTGTAAGAGAAGCTTGTTAATGTTAATTCAGCTTTTCCTGAGGGTTTTCTGGAGTGGGCACAGAAGGTGGAGTGTAACTTTGTGAGGAGTGTTGTGCTGATGTTTCATGTTGTTGGTTTACTGCTCTTTACTACAAGAGTGCCTGGGCTTTGATTGAGAAGTTCTCTATGAAAGTGCAAGAAATGCAATTTCTGGAGGGGGACTTAATGTATGTGGAGAAGGGCATAAGGTAAGGTTGAGAAGAAATGGTGCTTTTGTGGACAGAGCCTCACCACCCTCCTACTGACAGCTTCTTCCTCAGCTCCAGTCTGACCCTGCTCTCTCTTGGCCTCAAGCCATTCCCCCTTCATGAAAAGTTCCTCAGCTCTTCCACAACTAGGGATCCGTTCCTTTAGATCACATTGAGGAAAGTTTCTTACCCTAATTATTTATCTTAATGATTGTGTGCAAAAGGCTGTATTGCATTTGTGCCATTAGACACTCGGTCTGATATTTCCAGAAGCCTGCAGATGTGGATTTTAAATACATTAAAAGAGCAGATGGTGTACAGGGAAATCTTTGGTAGGCCAAGAAGCTAAATCAAAGTTCCAGGAGGTACTCTGCGTAGGGTCTGTCTTTCCATCACTAGGAAATTTAATATTAAAATGCTGATGTATGTTGTAGACTTTCATACATATGTGGAATGTTCAGTAGCAAAAGGGTAAGCCCTGTATGCTTGTTAGCACATCTCATAGATCTGGGGCTTAGGCTTGCTTTGAGATGTTCAACCCTGATGGTGCTGAGTATAAAAATGTCAGTATAATTAGTCATCTGTGGCAGAAAATAATTTCTTCCCTTTCTTTTCACTGTGTGGAGGAGGGCATGAACTGGTTTAAAGTTACTCTTCATCATTTAGATTTTCTATTTTTGCCAGTGACTGGGAACATTTTTTTCTTTTCCATCTTGAATTCATGGATGGGCTATTCGGTGAGACAAATCTTAGTGAAGGAAATGCCATGATGAACCAGTGTGAATCAGCCAGGGCTGCTCCTTGACTGATGATCAGGAATAGGACATAGAACCATACCTGGGCAGCTTTGGATATGAAGTGAGCTCCTGACACTAGTCTTGTGTTAATCCGGGTTGTAGCTAATAAGGAATTGCAAGTGTCCATATTAAAAACTTCATGTGGAATGTTGTGAATAAAGCACAGGTCTCTGAAAAGGTAATTCCAACAGTCTGTGCCACTGCAGGAAAATAGTGGTGTACAAATGAGAGGTGATGTGCACCAACTCGGAACAGAGACGGTTCTGCTCCTTCCCTTATTTGAGTCACTGTGAAACCTCAAAAGATACCTCTCTGCAATCACAGCTAGGCAGGAGAGTGTAATTTCAGTGTATAGTTACCAGCACAGGTAATGTGTATGGGCTGTGCAAGTGCAGGGAAATAGCAGATTTGCAATTTCCCCCAGAATGTGTTCATTATTAGAAGGCATTACCAGAGTATTGTTTGTTGTAAGAGAAGAAAATGCTCTTCAAGTTTTTAATGAATCTCTTGAGAGATTCATCAGATTTTCAGGTTAAAAAAGCTGTAAACATTCTGCTGGGAGCAGTCATTAAAGAGAAGATGAATGTGAGTTATCTCCGCATTTCTCGTGAAACAGAAACACTGAAGATGGTTTACAAACCAAAAAGCTGTTTCTCTTTAAATGGTCTGTACTGCTGCATTAGGTAATGAAATCCAAAGTAAGATTAAAAGTAAGTCTGCTTGCAAGATGAGAAGTAGTTTCACTGTTTTGTTTGGAGAATTTTGTGGGTAAGACAGCATTGATCTGAATTTGAAGAGAAAAGGCTTGAGCGTAATAGTTCCTTCATTTCTAGATTAGAAAAAGCATTAGAGTGGAAGAAAAAAAAACCACCTACTGCATAGTAAATCAGCTTGGAGGGTCTTGTGTTGAAAATCTGATTTTCTAAATTAAATAAAAATTAATTAGTAAAAGATCTGTAGATGAAATAAATGAATGCAAAAAACCCCAGCTCAGTCCTCTGGCGAGTTGCTTTTCTGGTAGATGACAAAGGGGCAGCAGTGTCCTGCTGCAGGGTTTGCCTTTCCACAGCCACTCCATACCCTTCCCTGCTCACTGCGGCTTGGCGACCCAGCGGCATGCCGGTCGAAAACTCATCAGTTGTGATGAAACAGTTTGGTTAATCCTGGGGTTTTCATCAGCTGGAGTATTACAGAAGCAGTGAGAGGAATCATTTTGAATATACTGCTAAGAGACAAAAAATGCAGATGGATGATTGCTTCAAACTAATAAATTGGCTGTGTAAGAAAGGTCTTGAACAGACTTTGGCCATGGCATTTGTAAGGGCCTGACTGACACTGACTGCCCCGACTACGGCAGGGGGTTGGAACTGGATGATCTTTGAGGTCCCTTCCAACCTAAACCATTCTATGATTCTATGACACTGATGGGAAGTCAGGGCAAGAACAAGGCCTTCAAGTCTTGTCTGGCTTAGGACTGAAATACCTCCAGATGCAGAGGAATCTAGTCCTAGCTCTAGTCACACAGAACAGTTGTGATGTTGGAAGGGTCTCCTGACATGTTTTGTAGTGCTCATTGTGTCTGGGCATGTCTTAAATGTCAATGGTGCAGTTGGTTGGAACTCACCTCCTTACCTCCATTTGTATCTGGACTGCCACTCTCTGCGGCAGCTAGAAAGGGTTCTGCCAGTCTTCATTTGTCTGTTGCCCACTCCTGCACATCCCCAACCGACTCTAGCTTTTCCACAGACATGGACCCTAAGAGGAGCATTTCTTGTTATGAAAGCAGCAGGTTCTGCCCTGGTTTTACTGGGCCAGAATCCTAGGGCAGTCATGGGCTGCAGGCCATTAGCAGTTTGGAGTGAGCCAGGACAGCTGAGTTGAGTTGGCTGCAGGTGTGCCCCAGACCATGAGCATCACACACTATAAAGGAGAAGAGCTCTTGGTGTTTGGGCTTCTTCCTGACACTGCTTCTCCTCTTTTTCCTGCCATCCCTGAAGTGGCTCTGGGCATTCCCTGGACCTCGGTAACTTGCTGTACTTTGTGCTGATGTTGGTGTTGGTTAGGCTGCTTTGTTAGCCATGTTTTCATTTCAGCCCATAGGTCTCCTCTTGTTTTCCTGACCAGAGAGGGGTCACTGGGCGGTAGAGCAGCTGCTAAACGCAGACAGGTTTCAAGAGGTGGTTTAAGTCCTGTGACTGTTTCCTTTGTGATGCTTGCAAGGATTTAGGACAAATGCCAGCTAGTGCGCGGTGTTTGGCTCTCAGGGCTTAGTGTTAAGGTTAACAAGTTGTGAATAGCTGCATGTTGCCATTATCTCCAAACCCTGCTGCTTTCAAGACATGATGAGGACTCTAATATGAATGTTGCTCATTGCTTGTTTGGTTTTTTCCTTCTCTTGCACAGCTCTTACTGAAGAGTGAAATTTAAAAGTTGGATGGCTTGTGATGGGATCTTGATGTGATTCTTCTATCTTGCTGACCAGCATGCTACTGAGAGAAATCTAACAAATAGATCCCTGAGATAAGGGGGAGAAACAAACCCAAACCTGCCACTGTTTTTGCAGAACTATTTATAGGAAAGAACATGTAATTTTGGATGGATTTGGGCTTTTTTTTCTAGTTAAAAATATTCAGTGTTAAGATAGCAGAATATATTTACAGTATCTAGTGTAAACATCCATAATGTATAAGAATATTTTGTAGCCATAAAAATGTGTATGTCATGACTGATGTCTGTTGAGCTGTGCTGACTTAAAATAAACCATGGATTCATGAAATGGTTTAGGTTGCAAGGAGCATTGAAGATAATATAGTTGCAGCCTCCTGCTCTGGGCAGGGACACTTCCACTAGACCAGGTTGCTTCATTTTAATTTTTGTCCAATGCATTAACTTCTGCTCAGTGAAGTAGCCAACTTTGGGAGAAGAATGGGAAATGTATATTTTTTAGTATTTTTGTTGTAAAACAATCAGAATTAACTTGACACTGATTCAGGAAGAGTTAGTTATTGGAATGTGATCATTCCTTTCCAAAAGAAAGCACCAACACTAAAACATTAGGCTCAGGTATATACTGGGTAAGAACTGAGGCTCGATGTCGTTCTGCTGCTGTTTTCTCACTGCAAGTGCAGAAAGTCATGGCATGGATTGACATGAAGAGTGAAAATGTTCCAAGAAGGTGTAATAGTAGCAATGGCAGTGCTACAGCAGTAGTACTGGTGGTAGTACCACTTGACCACAAAAATTCTCCTGAGATCATCTTCCCAGAAGTTTCTGGTGTGTCAGAATAAGAAAAAGAGAACAAAGCAGGCAAACCTCACTGCTTCAGCTTCATGTCCAGAGCTGATGATCACTCATTAAATAATGTTTGCTGATTTTATTTTGGATGGGGCGGAGGGAGGGATGGAGAAGAACACTTTGTGTTACTGAGGACCACTGCCTTACTTTGCCATTTGTCAGACCCTGCCTTAAAGTAGGGTAAATTTACCTAGTATGCCTCTAAGATCAAAGTTTTATAGCGCTGTGACATCTGGGCTGGTTTATAGGATACAAACTACTGTCAGAGAGCTTTGGGAAAGGTTACCCTAACTGACACCCATTCAGCTCCACTTGTGCCAAGGGAGTGTACAAGGGACTTGTTTCTAATGCAGCAGTGTAGTAGTGCATTGCACAGTTCCTTCCATACTCAGCTCACTGAGTAGTCACCTGCTTTGGCCAGCTTGCCTTGATTTCAGAAGTGGCAAGGGGACTGTAAGTAAAATGGTGTGCTGTGACTGGTGTGGGACTTCACTGGAGGGAAGCAAGATGCAAGTTATAGCAGAACAGGACACTTTCCTTCTAGCTTATTTTAAGACAAAACATGGCAAAACTAAAAAGGGAAGAACAGGTATAAAATCCAGAGCCTCAACTTAACCCTAAGCACTGTTGTTTTACTCTGGTAGTGGTTGAGGAACCAGAGCAAAGGCAATGTGTGTGTGCAATAGTGTCTGTACAACAGTGCATGGTGGCTTGGGTGAGGATGCCCTGAAGAGAGCTCTATGTGTGTAGGCATCTGGTGGGCTACGGAGCTGATGAGATGCCATTGCTCTCTGGGCATTAATCTTCAGTAGAAATTATTCTGTGTTTGGATCAACTCTTGCCTTGCGTAGGGGCTGGCTTGGGCTGCCAGCGAGAGCTTTTGATAGTGGCACAGGTTTTCTATGAAGGCAGTAGTCTTAGTGTGATGTTAGACTTACTCTGTTCTTTTTCTTCAGTTTAAGATTATTTTACAGTTCTTGCTAAGTGTCAATTTATCAGTATGCCCTAAGTACTACCTCAGCTGCTGAGACCAGTGTTGTTTCACTTCTCTCCACCTATTTGTTTGGAAAGCAAATGCCATATGCTTCCAGAGCATACAGTGTCTTCTCTTGTGTGCAGGACCTAACAGATTCAATATGGAAAATATATTTTCATTATACTCTTCTCTAGCACTCTTTTCATAGAATAAGAAATGCAATGCTTAGTGCAAATTTTAAAATGTTCAGAGGCTAAGCCACACAAATGTGTATGGAAGGATCCTCAGCTGGATAAACAATGATCTTGGAGTAGCCAAAATTTTCCCTTTACCCTTCAAATGTTTTGCAACACTGGTCTGTAGCACTGAACACATTGGAACTCCATGGGCACTGGAAATTGTTGGAGAGTTAGTGGATATTCAGTACTGAATTTGTATGTGATCCAAGTCTCTCTTGGGCAGAAACAGTGTGCTGGATACTTGGGAAGATTGTATGTTATGTAACCAGGCTCAGCTTCACAGCTGACTTACAAAAAAAATGACATTTTGCTTCCCAGAATGAGAGCTGGGTAAAGAAATTTTGTCTTGATCAAATGTAACAGCTGTTGCAGTTTATATTCAAGTGTGATGCAAATCAAGCCTTCATTTCTGCTGTGCCATTCTGCCCAAAGAGGGGAACCATTGGTAGCTCGGTTTAGTTGTTTCTTTTTCTCCCCCAAGGACTGTTCTGTAGCTTGGCTCTACTAATTACAAATGACTACAAAAAAATTATATATATATATGCACATAAGTTCTGACACACAGTAATGACACAAACAATTTAAAAACACTGAAGTGATGAGTCAGTGTTGTAGCAGTCAGATGCAGAGCACTTGCAACTGGAGTGTGCTAAACCATTTAAATATTCCAAATATCATTTACAACAGATCTTGCACTAATTCATTATGAAAACAGCAATTTCATTTAATCATTTATTAGCTATTTATAAGGTGTCTGCATATTAAGCATGCATACAGATTGTTGTTCAACCTGGTGACTGGTGCAATGATTGCACTGGTGTCGCCCAGCTGCAATCACTGATGGCTCTCTTTTGCAGATCATTGTTCACAGCTGCGTGATTCTGAAACATGGATGTGGAGCAGAGTAAATGAGTCTTTGACCCACTAAGAAGTGAAGATGGGAAGACCCCAACCCATCACTCAAAACAATGCTTAAATTTTAATGGGAGTCATTTCTGAGCCTGTCAGTTCTGGAACGTATATTCATCACTGTCACAAAGCAGAGCATGAAGGTTGCCCAGGAACACTGTAAAATCTCTGTCCTTGGAGGTTTCTAGATCCAGTTGGCCAAAGCCTGAGGCAGTCTGGTCTGAATTCAGTTGCAGCCTTTTCTAGGACCCTTCCAATGTGACAAAGCCTGTGACTGATGAAGTCAGTGTAGAGAGTTAAGCAGAATGCTATTTAGTTATCTGCTGTTCACAAAGTTGTTAAAATTAATTTTGTTGTAGAACACAGTGTTAGGCTGTGATTAAAACGGAAGCCAATCCAGTGAAAGCAGATGTGCAATACTCATTTTACAGTGGGGTAGCTTTATCGTTGGCATTTTTACCACCCTGCTGCAGTGCTTTGTGTGTTGTATGAATGACATGAGGCTCAGCATCCCTGTTGTGCTGGGCCTCCCTGTTCTGTAGGTGTAGGGCACCATAGGATGCAACTCTTACCAGCAGTGCACCGTTTGCTCCCTATCTGACTCATTATGCTTATTTAAGATGGTTAAAACTTTGAGAACCTTAACCAAGAACTGGCCATCAAAGTTAAACATATTTGAGGAACATAAGGGCTACCAAATCCTTGAGCACGATTCTTACCTGTGTGCCATCAACAGTCACTCTTTTGGAACTAGTGGTGTATAGCTTTCACAGGTTGCCAAGACCTTAGCTTGAGTTCTAAAGAGCTTTACAGTGGGATGTAAAATGCTGAGAAATGTAAAAATGTACAAAGCTGGAGAAACATATTGCTAAAATCCAGCTAATTGGGTTCAAAATTCTCATCCACGCCTGGTCACAGTCTTCTCTGCCTGCTGCATAAGCAGGATGTGCACTAAACTGTGGAGATTGAATGTAACTGCTTGAATTCTTAGACTTCTCAAATTCCCACTGATGGGATGATCACATCTGGTCCTGCTCCTGAAGTGAGCATGTGAAATCTGGAAGAGGCCTTGTGGGTCTTCACTGTCTTGACCCTTGCTCCTGCCAACATCCCACTACATATTTTTCTTCTGTGTGCTTACAAACTATTTACAGCTTACCCCTTGCCCAAACAAGGATTTTGTTACAAATATTTTTTCCTCACACACCTCACGATTTCCATTGTTTGATTTCCACTTTCAAAGTAGATAAATTGCAAAATTTACCTTGCCAGCAAAAAACTGCTGAGCCACTGTAAGACTTCAAAACTCTAGCAGGTTCCCCTCATGATACATCACTTTGCTCCTTCAGCTTCAAACTCTTAGATGCCAATATGTAGTGCTGAGGTATTTGAGGTGAGCTGCAGTTCTTGCAGTTCTTGTGAGGTGGACAGACCCTCACAGATGGTGAACAAGTGAATCACTCACATTTGGTGGTGGTTGTGATGCTATGTGCAAGTGTGCCTGTGTTAGCTTCTCTCTTTGTTTATATCTGATTTTTGCCATGCTAGTTAAAACTGAGTCTGCACTGTTGCATTGACTGTATTGTATTGATGGATTCCAGTGCTCTTTGTCTGATCTATAGATGCATCCCTACACACGAGAGGTGTCTTTGGAAAACAATTTTATTTTTGGTTGTGGAAGTGAAATTTTCTACTTCAGGCACTTTGGAAAAGAAGTTTGTGTGAAAAACAGACAAACAAAACCTCCCAAGTCCCCTCCCCTGCCAAAGCCCAGCAATGACTGATGAAGTTAATGGGAGATAAGATTTTGCCTTTTCATTTTTCCTGAAGTCACCCATCAGTACCTGTGGTCCTTCAGAACCGTAGCACAGTATGGCATTCCATCACAATTAATACTGCTTGAGCAACAGTGATCGAGCATCAAATATTTCAGGGATTAATGACAGCCTGAAAGAAACTGCCAGCTTGCAGTAATCGAGAGAAGTCCTCTGGCTATTATCTGCCAGGAATACCTGCCATGAAGTCTTCATTACTATTATTACTTCAGATTGATGGAGAAGATGGTATAGATATTTTTGGCATAAAAAAGCCCTTCATTTGCTCTATATAAATTTTTTTTTTGGTGCTTGTTTCTATCACCTAAATATGTTTCCAAAATTAGAAAGGAGGAAGGAAATGATCCCAAATTATGTACAAGAGCTTGTTTGAAGGACTGCTTTTGCTGCTGCCTAGGAGTAGCATGCCAGTCACGGGCATCAGCAGCTGAGCTACCAGTGCCGGCATCACCCAATGGGTTCTGCACTGGTGATACTGAACAGACCAAGGGCAGCAAGTAAAGGTTGATGAAACCTTGCATGGCACCCCAAAGAGAGGTTTTTTGGAGAGTAACAGCATTTTACGTACGTTTTTGGTACTCCAGGAATCAAGTCTGCTCTGAACGCCCCTGGTCTGCGTTACCTTCCATTTATGCCGGTTTGCCACCAGTACATTTGTACTAATTTAAATGACATTATATCTTGATGAAATATGAAATTAAACTGTCTTTAATGTTAAGTGGTGAAATGTTTAACTTCCAGAAGCCCATTGCCTGAAGTTTAGGATGAACTGTTCCTTGAATGTAGGACTGCAGTGAGTTGTAATACTTTGTGATGGAAATCCTGTAAGGAAGACCTCAGAATACTACAAGTGGAGTATGTGGCAGACCATTGCTACGTACAATTGGCAGCCTGTGTGCCAGCCAGTTCCAGGGAGCCCGGAAGCCAATAAACTGACATATGATCTTGTATTCCTCAAAGAGAGCGAGGAGATGAGAAATCACATCAGTTAGTTTGACAGACTTTGGGAAGCTCTTGCTTACGTAGTGCTGCCTGCCTCTACGTTACCTGAATGTCCTTTTATGTGCCGCTAACAAAGTAATCTTTCCAGGTCCTTCTGAATTTATGCTTAACCGTACTGATTTGCATGCACATAGCACAGGAAATGAGAAACTTTCAAATGGAAAATCTGTATTCTTAGAATTTGGTATTCATGCACACTTCTCTGCATGGAGTTCTCATTAGTGTCCCTGTCGGATTTACCCACACACCTTTCCATCCTGGAAGAGTGATTAAATTCCCAGAGTTTTATGAGAAGTTAGGCTGCATCTTGCTTTTCAGTTGTTAGTTATTGCTAACGAGAGGCATGTGCAGCTACACTCATCTGTCTTTGAACTGACTGAAAGCTTTGTGTCGAGCTGATTTGAAGGCTGGAGTTGGACAAGGATCTGTGAGCTACTCGTGCCTCAGAGGTTGTTGGTTTGACTTGTGCTTCAGCTTGCTGAACAGTTTTTGCATTTCAGTTTTCAGCAGAGCCTCTCTGCTTTGGTAGGAATGTCAGTAGCTGTGAATGTGTGCAAAGCAGATTAATTGCATGAGTATCAATTGCATGATGAGTGTTAATGATTATGAATTGCATGAAATGGTTGTCATGTTTCTTAGATAAAACCAGCAGCCTGTTTTAAGGCAACTGTTCAGTGTCAGGAGTCACAACTTCTGTTAGAACTCTGTTCATCTGCATGTGGTTTCATTTGCATGGGTGCTGTGCAGAAGAAATTCCCTTTCCTGTTGGAATGAGCATACATTGTGACTCCAGCCCACCTAACTGTGACACAGCCCAGAACCTCACTGCCTTGGCTCTTTCTAGGTCAGCAGCACAGGATAGTTTAGTTCAGGTTCCATCACTGTTCTCTAACTCGTGGCAAAAGAGGACTTGAATGAATAGCAGCACCTTAGGCTGGTGGTAATAAGTAGTACAGAGATATCAGCTTCTGTGGTCTGAGCTGCGCTGCAGTGATATGGTGAGCACTATGGACTGTGCAGCTGTGCTCATCTATATGGTGAATTCAGCAAGGGTAGGGGGGAATAAACTGAGGGCTGTGAGCAGCAATTCTGGAGATGTCGGTGCTGCAGCATGAATGGCTGCATTTTTCATCTGAGGGAATTAGAAGAAGCTTTGTTTTCTGTTTCATGGTCTCCTCTTTATATAGTTTAGAAATTGGCAGTCCTGTGGAGTTCCATTTCTTTAGGAAGGACAAAACCCAATAAATGAGGACAGAAAACAGAAGATTTTCTCTTTTTGGTATAGACAAATTTCATAACCTGTATTTTATTTTTAAAATATGTAAATAGTTCCTATTTATTTCTGATAGTAATGACTCAGCAGAGCAAGTGTTCTCTCTAACACAAGGTATCTGATGGGTAGAATCTATATTGCAGAAAATTGGAAAGTTCTCATCATTGATTGCTGAAGGTGATGTACAAATATAAATACACGATTCTGGCCTGAAGAATCTAGGAATATAAAGTGAGTGCAGTGAATAATTTTACTTCTGGGTGCAGGTATGAAGTGAAAAGGAGCATGGGCTTTCTGTCTTTATTGTTTCAGGTCCTGACGTGAAATAAATTGCTTTGGATTTCATAATTGTGTATTATTACATCCTCAGTAATCTGAAAAGGAAAAAACACAAGGGAAAAAATGCAAATTTAGAAGATGATGTTATATTTCAGTGCAGAATCCTATCTATAGGTATCTCTGAGTCTGAAGAAAATACTGTGAAGACAGGATGTTACTTTTCTTGGCTCCTTTCACATTGGCAATGCACAATGAATCCTACCCAGTAAAATCACAGAAATTCTTAGAAAATGTGTGAATTTGGGTCCCACCTTGTCCTAGCAGCACATCATTTTGGTGGCTGATGGATGAGGCACTTCTGTACAGTGATCCTCTTTTTGACATACACTGGCAATTGAGCTAATGCCTTGTGAAAGGGCATTTTCTTCTCTGAGCTTGGTCTATGCATTTGTTACTGTGACATTAAAGGGGCTGCTCTGATTTATCAGCACTAAGCACACTGGGCAGACATAAGGCAGGATGAGTGTTCCTGTGTGAATACTGAAATGTTTATGGTGAGGAGCACATGAAGGAATGTGCCATCAATTCCAGTTGCCAGCTGCCCAGAAGACTCCCTCTTTGCTCTTAGTTGTATAAATTGAAGCTGGTTTTCAGTAAATATCACACTTGTGGTATCACACATAGCTTCCTTCCTGTACCTGAAGGGAGCCTGCAGGAAGGCTGCAGAGGGACTTTCCATCAGGATCTCTAGAGACAGGACAAGGGGCAATGGTTTGAAGCTGAGGCAGAGCAGGGTTAGACTGGAGCTGAGGAAGAAGTTCTGCAGTAGGAGGGTGGCAAGACTCTGGCACAGGCTGTCCAGGGAGGCTGTGAGTGCCTCCTTTCTGGGGGTGTTGAAGGCCAGTGTGGATGAGGCCTTGAACATCTGTGTCTAGTTGAGAGGTGTCCCTTCCTATGGAGAGGAGGTTGGAGTAGATGAGATCTGAGGTCCCCTCCTACCTATCCATGACTCAAATATTTTGCTACTTCTGCATTCTCTGTGCTTTATTCAGCCACGATTTATTTTTCAATTTGCCTGGGCAAATATTGTTCTCACAGTTGTTATTGACAGCTTTCCATCCAGACCAACTACAGATGGCACAGAAGAGAACTTTCTGCTGTTTGTAGAATTCAGCTTCCCAGCAGCACTGCCTTTCTGGCGTTGTTTAGATCAGGATCCAGTTGCCGTAGATGGCAGTGATGTCCAGGGGCGCTTTTGTCTGTGACTGATGTGACACATTGATGCACCTGAGTGCATCCATTCTGAGTGGCCCTGGAGACTGGACACAGGAGTGTTGGCAGCTGTTCTAGGTACCTGTTGGCAGAGCTTGAGCTTCACCTTTTCAATTAATGCCTAATGCCTCCCGCTTGCATTTTCTTGACTTCCTAATTACCTCTAGTTTTGTTTCACCTAGAAATGAAGGATTGGGCCATTAAATTTACAGCTAAAAAGAGCTCTGGATTAAAAAGGAAAGAAGAAAAGAGAACCATAATTGGCATAAAAGCTATATAAATGAAGTTTCTTATTTTTCTTTAAATAATGAATTATTCAGTATTTTGGTGTTAATAATTTAACGGAACCCAAAGTAAGACAGCAGCAGGACATGAGTGGAATGGGTGGTAGCTCCAGTTTGATCTAAAAGGCTTGCCTTTGTATTGAAGTTGAGTTGAAGCTTTGATCTATTTATAATGAGTGTTCTAAGGGTTTACTAATTATTTTAAACCTGAAGAGAATCTCATAGTCCATTTTTCAGTTGGAAGGGAACCAAAAATAAACCTTGCTGGAAGGTAGAGGCAGAAAGTCATGAAGTTCAGGCCTGTTTCTGCAGTTAAAGCATGACTGCCTACTGGCTAGAATTTCTGATAAGGTTGGGGGAAATGTATTTGCTGTCTCTTTTTCATTCTGGAGCATAAGGACATTTTCTGAGTCGCTTCTAACTTCTGCTAGAGATAAGGCATCCTTTATGTATTCTGTCCATTTGAAGTTCATAGGCATATGCTGAAATGCAGAGGTGGTTCTTTTCTTTAGAATGATGTTTAGACAAAACCTGTATAAATTTCAGTTACCTGGCACATTTCACCTATCAACAGTTTAAATTACCTAACATACTTGTTTATGAGAAATGAGGGGGAGTGGTAATCCATGTATCTACCATGTTCATGACTCTACATGAGTACCAAGGCAGTCTGAATTTATCACTGCTTAGAACTCATGATTTGAAGGGGTTCTTTGGAAGCCGTGCACTTGTGCCTGATCCATATTTAGTTCCATCTTCCAAGGCAATGCACTAGCTCTTTATTGCTGCATTGTCCTGTGACAATGGTTTTGTCATTCCTCGCTGGTTTGTTTTTCAGGTACCTAGAACATAAGTACACTTCCTAAGGTGCTCAGTACAGAAGAGCGGTGGCAGCAGGGAGGAGGCCATGGCAGAGTGCTTTAGCTGTAGGTATCCAAGCCCTGCAGCGTGCCTGCCGCACAGCTGGAGCAGCTGGGCGCTTTCAGCCTGTTGGAGGGTTCCTACAGATACTGCTCAAAGCACTGGTAACAAGGCTAGGGACTGATACAGATTTGCATCACAGAAAGCTGGAATTCACATAAACAACTGTGTAGCTACTGGCCTTGAGTCAGTCATTTTTCAGTTCCGACTAGGCAGCAAGTATTTGTGCTGTGCAGGCTTGGCTTGAACTTCCTAGCTGCTGAGAGCGAATGCTTCCTCTCACTACAAACACATCTCCTCTCCACAACTACCAAAGCATTGTTCCTGAACACAGCACCCAGCTATGAAGTACTATTTGCATCACGTGAGAAAATTTTTTTCCCCCATGTGCTAGGAATTGTTGCCATGTCCAAGGGGTGCTGACTAGTTTAACAACTCTCTAATACAGGAGAAATATTGCATTTTGTTTCCACTGAAGCAGTGTTTTGGATTAAAGGTGAACCTCTTTTCATGGTTCAAATAATTTTCATTAGCAGAAAGGAAAAACATGCCCAATAAGCCTGGGACTGTGAAGAATTATTTAAAACAGTCCTGAGGACCAATTTTTGCCTTTTCAATTATGCAAATGCACATCAAGTTTTTGTCTTTGGTAATCTTTAGTTGATATTAAAAAACTGACAGAGGCTTCTTGACCTGACACAGACGTAATAGCTGTGAAGGAGTTTTTTATATTTCTACCTTAGCACAAGATTAAAGAAATGAAAGTACTGCATTCCACAAATCAAGCTCATGCTTATACCTGTATCTTATCCTTGTGATTAAATTTTTATGGAATCACAGAATAATTCACATAGGAAGGAACCTTGGGAGTTTCTAGTCCAATCTTCTCCTGCTCAGAGCAGTGTCAGTGCTGAATTCAGATCTGGTTGCTTTAGGCAGTCAAGTCTTAACCTGCAGAGAGGTTCAACAACCTGCTCCAATGCTAAATTATCTCAAGTGATTTTTTTTTTTTTTGTCACAATATCCAGTCAAAACCTTTCATATTTCAGCTTGACACAGTCTTGCTGTCACTGCACACCTGAGTAAGAGGCCCAGTCTTGCCCTCATGGAATTTTTTTCTGTGCTGGTAGCTCCTTTTCTTCTTGAACTTTGTCTTTATGCACAGAGTTCTTTTCCATAAAGACAGATGCAGGGAGGCAAAGTTTCTGCTCTCTGTCTTCATTTTTTGGGGGGAAATTTCACACCATGGCTTAAATACAAAGTGGCACTAGAGAATGCAGCCAGGCAGCTTGTTTTGTTAATGAACACAGGATTCGAAGTGCTCACTTAGTGCTCACAGGAATACTCTGTTGAGAAAAAGAATCTTTTTGAAAGCGGGAATTTCAGAAATAACTGACGTGTGTTTCTCATTACATAACATAAATAAAAATGTTTCTGTGTCACCACAAAAAGAAACCCAGAGATGCTTCCATAGAAGTGAGGCCTGGCAGTGTAAGCAGTGTACACAAATAACTTACTAAACCCAGGCTGCCTCCTCTGTATTTACCATGCTGAAGCTCCCCAAAGACTGTCATAATTAGTTTTCTCCCTTACAAGTAATTATAGGCACCTGTAATTTAAAAAAAAAATATTTGTATCTGAGATGTGATCCCTTGGGTATTTTCCTTTTAGAACCTTCCTCGTTTGCTCTTAGAAGTTCTTTTCCACTAACTTCTACTCTTGGGATACTTTAAATGGAATGAAATGTTCCACTTCAATTACTTTTAAAACCAGATGAGGCTTGAAACAGCCCAGTGTTTTCCCTCCCCACCATCACTTTGCAGTGAATGTCCTAGGTTGGGGATGGCTGATGACTGCCCCATGAGGCAGGGGGAAAAGTGAGGTCCAGATAGCGTACAGGCAGAGCAAGACTAGCCTTGAAAGGTTTTCACATGGCTGACATCTGAAACTGGCACTGCAGCTGGCAACAATGCACAGCTCTGTACTGGTTGCTCTGTGTAGTTCACTCCATGCTGGCCACAGACTTTAAAGCAGTCAGAAAGATGAGGCAGCAGTATCGCAGGGTGGCTGCATGGAACCTGCCCTGTGGTGAGCCCTGGGGTCAGACCCCTGTGATGCAGGGTGTTGATCTGGTGTCCTGATGTCCCCTCTCTCCTGGGGGCAGCTCTCAGTAGCTATTCAGTGGCAGAGGTAGCTAAAGTTTTCTTCAGGGATGGTGGTAAGATGACTCTTCATGGTGGGACTCTGGAATAGGCTGCCCTGGGAGGTTGTGGCTGCCTTCTCCCTGGGGGATTCAAGGCCAGGTTGGATGAGGCCTCGATTCTGTGGTTTGGCTCTGTGCAGTGCCTCCCTTTCTCAAAACAGCTTGGATATCACTTTGGGAATTCTGCAGTACCACAAATCAGAAGATACTTCAGAGAAAACCTCAGCATTATGTTCCTCCTACTCTTCCTTCTGCTTGGATGTGCAACAGGTCGAACTCCACAAAAATAAATCCTCCGTACTTGAATGTTGGCATTAGCTTGAAGCCAAAAGATTTCCTCAGGAAGAATTATTTAATAGTAATTTTGTTCGATGCAAGAAGCAGACAAGCTAAGCCATGGAGTCTGCAAAGAATTGCCCATTAATTTGACAAACCAAAACTGCTGACTATCTGAGAAGTTTGGATTTTTTAAACACTTGTATTGATCTCAGGATGGTCTTAGCATTCATTTCTGTACAGTAGACTGACCAGTGATTAAATTCCCTGTGTTTTCTTTTTCATCAGGTACTTTGCAGTTTCCTGTGCACTGAATCACTGATACAGCCTTGCGGAGCTGCTGCTTCATGTGAGCAAATTCTCAGTGACAGATGCACATACTCTTGGGACACTCCTCAGCTCACCTGAGACTGTTCTCAGAGGACAGAGGTCCGTGGCCTGGAGACTTCAAACCTGCAGGTTTAGAGAGCAGACCTTTGAAATCTTCCCAGCCCTTAGACAATATGTCTGTGATGGGAATTTTCTCAGTTAGCGCTGGTAAGGAATCCAAAGCTTTTTGTGTCCTCCCCTCTAGAAAGAAATGTCAGTTGCACAGGATCATAGGAGGCACACATGGGCCTGACTGGGAGACCAGTTCTGTTGTACTGCTGAGAGAGAACTTAGCTGGCTCCAGTTTTCATTTTCTTCCCTCATTTAGTCCTTGTTCAAGACAATGGAGACACTGTTCTTGAAGGGCAAAGACATCCCCTTTTTACTCTGTGGCGGTTTCAGAAGGTCTCTGGCTTCTGTCGCACATGGACACTGACCTAAGGAAAGGTTAATTGCTACCAAAGCAAGAAGTACAGTGTGCTCCAGAATGCCTTTCCTCTCTCCTGTCATGCAGACTCTTTCCAAGAACAGGAATGGTTGTAAAGCTGTCTGACAGCCCTGTGCATGGCTCAGGAACCACTTCTAGAAGAAGGTCTTTGCAAGGAGCGGTGCCCAGGCCCTTAATGTGCTCAGCAAATAAACTCCAGACTGCATTCAAACAGAGGGGAGCAGACGCAAATCTCTCAAGAAGAAGGTGAATGAAAGCAGTCAGTGGCTTTTTTGAACCTGCACTGGCCTGGGCTGGATATGCTCACCTTGTTCTTTCCCAAGAGCCTCTCTCCCAGAGAGGCTGGGATGCTATTGTAACGTCAAGTCTGACTCACTCTCGCAGTTGCTATTAAAAGTTAGCAGCTGTAATTAGGGGACAATTTTGAAGCTGCAGTGTTGTATTGTCAGTTGTAACAGCTTTTAATTATCTTATATTTTTCTTTAAAGTGATCAGCTTTGCAGAAGTCGAATGTGCTTTTATCATTTTTACTCTGGAAATGAGCTGACACATTTAATATAATTTAGATAGAAATTCTGTTACTGCAGAAAACAATTGGAATCTCTGAACTTTTTAAAGGATTTTGAACACAGGAGACAGCCATAGTGCTTAGAGGGATTTTGCCATCATCCAATTAAAATAGTCCTCCATTCTCTCTAATACCATTCTATCTGCTCTTAAAATGCATAAGACTAATTACATTAGCCCACAGAGGCCTGCATGGCTAATACTATTGGCCACTTCCTCAAATAGAGGAATTGGAAGTGATTAACCACTTTGCAAACCATACCAGTTTGTCTGCTGCAGGACTAGATCTGGTGCAGGGACGTGCTGTCATGGTCACACTCAGCTTGCAGCAGGCTTCAGGACTAGAGCTTAGACACCAACATTGAAACTGCCATGGCCAATTCCGTTGTCCCTCCAGATTCCTGTGGTCTGTCAGGAAACTAAACCCTTTTGTTGCCTTTCTAATCTGGTCTTAAGCAGAGGATAGAAAGAATAAAGACACAGCCTTCTAGATTAGCCTTCTAATAGGACAAGCCTTGTTGTGCATGACTGCACTGCCTTGAAGTCCCTAGTATCAGGAAAGGACACTAGTTCTTAATGACCTGAAGGGCTGCAGATGGTGAGGGATCTGCCTGTGAAAGACTGTCTGGGTTAGCAGCCTCTCCTGTGCCATACAGCAGTCTAGAAGGGGAGATGCAGCTGAAGAAATACTGCCCAGTGTTCATTTTTGGCAGGCAGCATCCTTGTCAATATGCATGAGTGCTGGGATGAATGAGAGAACCTGTCACCCAGAGGATGTTACATGCTGATGACAACAGCCAGGCACAGGTCCTTTACTCTAACATGCACTTAAATGAAGTTTTTACAGTTGTCACTCTGAAAGAGGGAAAGCTGATGGGCAGCAAAGGACAAGCAGCATTGGTAGTGCACTTAGTATCGATGCTTTCACTTTTTGGATCCTGCTTCAAGACTGCAAAAAGTGAGAATTCCCTTACCTTCAGGAGTCCCAGCAAACCTGAGCACTAATATTTTTATATTATGCTATTGCCCACTGTATCTCTGTGAGACACCAGCTGAGCCCACAATTCTCAGTTCTGGCAATGCTGTCCCACCCAGCATGGTGGTGTCAGATTGTGTTGTTGTGACAGATTTTCATTTCATGTATTGTAGCATTCAATGTAACTAAAAATCCATCGTGGGAGAGATTCAAGGATCTGCCATGAACTCTTTTTAATTAGTTAGGTATAGCTGTCTCTGCCACAGAGTCCTCAGTTTATTTGGAGCAGGGGCTAAACTGTGGTCCAGCTTGGGCCTTCTTGTTCTTACTGATGTTTGAGTGGAGGTGATGCCTTTCAAGTCACAAAAGCAGAATGTAGCAGGCTGTCTTTGACCCTTCTCAGGCATGAGCAGTGTGTATGATGGGTTGGCTAATAAGAATGTAACATTTCAGAAAGGATAATTCCTTTGCTCTGCGAAACTCCAAAAAGCTCAAAAAACGCCGCAAGGGAATTCTTATTATTGTGGATCTAAATTTTAGATTTGAAATTTGGCAAATGGGAGATTTGATTTACTACCGAAGGAAGGGTTCTTTCTTTCAGGATTTATGTCCTCTTCTAGTCAGGTCCTATACCTTGGGGTGGTTTGGGTTTTATTAGTTTGGCTTTTTTTCAGTGTGGATGTCCATCAAAGTGAATCTCATCAGCAGTAAATGCAGTGTAATTTAAAGGGTGTGTGATAGTAGTGGACGGTTCTATGGGCTCAGCCACCTACTGAATGTTCTGCATCTTAGGGAAAGAAAAATACCTCTTCCCTTGAGGTAGATTCATAGCAGTGAAGATGTTTTCTTAAATTTTACTTTAATATCCAAAAGAAGTTTGTCACTGCATGCTGTTATTTCTCCCTATAAGTGGTGTCTGTGTGTACAGAGATACACACCCACGGGTCCTAAATAACTGTAGAAATGGAACCAGAAGATTCAGGGGATTCTGCTTCCCAGAATAAATAGGTTTTTTGGGGTAAAAATTAACCTTGGGGCATTGGTTGAGATTCCCAGCTCTGGATATACATTTGCCAGTGTTGTGGGAACCTAAGTTCCACTGAAATTCTGGAGGATGAAAGTGCCAGTCCTGACTAAGCCATTTGTGATCTGACTTTTATGGGGCCATGTTAAATTGGGATGTTTGAAAATGAGTCTGTCGAGTCTGAATGGGAAGATGCTTTCAGTATCTTCTGATACCTTTGAAAGGAGCCTGTCCACAGGCTTCCAGCCTGCATATTCTGAGGAAAGCACTAGGGGTAATTTAAAACTGAGTGCAGTGCTCTTCTGTACTTTGAGGGCTGTTGGCTGTTCCTTGAGATGATTGAATTTTCGTTGCAGTGCAGAGGGAAAGTAGTACGTGGCCAACATGAAACTGAAAGCTTTTAATTAGCACTGTACCCCTTGATGTTTATGGAAACTTGGCCAACGATCCTAACAGAGGCTGAACTGGACTCTGAATCACTGACAACATTGAAACCAAGAGGAAATACCCTTGGAGCGTACCACCACATGTGCTGTTCACACCAGTGAAATGCTGCGCTGGGCTCGGGGAGACCCTAGAGCAACATTGCAATATCTGAAGGGCAGCAGCACAGGAAGGCTGGAGAAGGGCTGTAGTCATAGGATGAAGAGCCATAGTTTGAAACTGGAGCAAGGTGGGACATAAGCTCTCCACAGTGAGAGCAGTGACATACTGGAATAGGTCACCCAGGGATGTGGTTGAGGCTGCATCTCCGGAGACATTCAGGGTCAGATTCCATGTGGCCCTGAGCAGCCTGTGTCCCAGAAAAGTGGGAACTCTTACTTGCAGAAGGCTGGCACTGGGCTTTTTTCTCAGTGACAGACTGGAACGAATGACGTCTTGCAGCCAGCTCCGTTGCTTACAAATTAGCTCTAAAGCAGAAGATTCCTCTCTCTCTTACCCAGAACGCTGCCTGTCTACGCCCTAGGGACTTTTTTTCCCAGGAAACTGCCTCAAGGCTCCTGGAGGGTGGGGGGTGTGCGGCTGTACCGCTGCTGCTGTACCACTTCACTGCTTTGTCGGGCGGCAGGGCGGCAGCTTTGTGGGGCTGCCGCTGCACCGCTGCGCTGCTTTGTGGGGCTGCTGCTGTACCGCTGCGCTGCTTTGTGGGGCTGCTGCTGTACCGCTGCCCTGCTTTGTGGGGCTGCTGCTGCACCGCTGCGCTGCTTTGTGGGGCTGCTGCTGTACCGCTGCCCTGCTTTGTGGGGCTGCTGCTGCGCCGCTGCGCTGCTTTGTGGGGCTGCTGCTGTACCGCTGCCCTGCTTTGTGGGGCTGCGGCTGTACCGCTGTACCGCTGCCCTGCTTTGTGGGGCTGCTGCTG
>VWZI01008677.1:436453-664210 GCA_013396835.1 Psilopogon haemacephalus | reverse complement strand
CCGCTGTACCGCTGCGCTGCTTTGTGGGGCTGCCGCTGTACCGCTGCGCTGCTTTGTGGGGCTGCCGCTGTACCGCTGCGCTGCTTTGTGGGGCTGCCGCTGTACCGCTGTACCGCTGCGCTGCTTTGTGGGGCTGCCGCTGTACCGCTGTACCGCTGCGCTGCTTTGTGGGGCTGCCGCTGTACCGCTGCGCTGCTTTGTGGGGCTGCCGCTGCACCGCTGCGCTGCTTTGTGGGGCGGCTGCGGGCGCTGCCGCGGTACGGTTGAGCGGCAGGCGCTATGCGCCCTGCTTGTAAAGCATCCTGAGGGGCACTGCGCAAAGGCAGCCTGCGGCGGCTCGGTGGGGAAGAGGGAACCCGAACGGCATCTTCAGGTTCTGCCGGGGGCTGATGTGCTGGAGCTGGCCGGTGCGGAGTGACAGGTGGTTGTGAGTGTGCGGGCGGTGCAGCCTGCTCCACACCGGCTTACGCAGGTGGGGGCGTGCTGGCTCCAGCAGACCGCAGTTCGCTCCTCTCTCTGTCTGCTAAGGAGACCAGGAACTCCTTCACACTTAGAGATGAAACATTCTCCTGCTCCTCTGCCCTGCCCTGGAATGCTGTGTCCAGTTGGGGCTCCCCAGTTCAAGAGATACAGGGATCTGCTGGAGAGAGTCCAGCAGGGGCTGTGAGGGTGATGGTAGGACTGGAAGGAGCATCTCTGCTGTGAGGACTGAGAGCTCTGGGGCTGTTTAGTCTATAGAGAAGGCTGAGAGGGGAGCAGATCAGTGTCTGTAACTGTAATTGAAGGGGTGGGTGTCAGGATGAAGGTGCCGGGTTCTTTCTGGTGGTACCCAGTGATAGGACAAGGAACAATGGGAACCCAGAAGGTTCCACCTCAACATGGGGAAACACTTCTCTATGGTGATGGTGACAGGGCCCTGGAACAGGCTGCCCACAGAGGGTGTGGAGTCTCCTACTCTGGGGACATTCAAAACCCACCTGGACGTGTTCTTGTGTGACCTGCCCTGTCAGGGAGGTTGGACTCCATGTCTAGGAGTTCCCTTCCGACCCCTAGCATTCTGTCATTTTGTGATTCTTCTCTTGCCCAGTGATGCTGTGACACTGAAAGCTTGGATTCTACATTTATGTTCTCTGTTTCAACCTCTTGAGGGAAGTTAAAAAAAAAAAAAAAGGGAAGTAAGTTTTAAAAGTTTATTTTGGTAACCTGCTGGGTTATTGCAGTATGCTCAGAAAGATGAAAAGGGTCAGTGTTTATTGTTTCTAAGAAGCACTGTGGTAGGAGCTGGTGGTGCACAGACACTCTCCTCTCAGATGGGCATCCACAGAAAACAGCCATTACAAACAGTAAGCAAAGCAACACCTTGCTGGGATTTTTGGCTTGGTTTTAGGTAACTGAAGGTTAGTTGTGCCCTGTGGTCTTTGATTAATGCAGCTTGATTCCTGTGCTAGAGCAAACCTTTCCAAGCTGTAGTTTTCTGCAATTTTGATGTTTTCATTTATTGTTAGTCTTGCTAGTGTCAGTAGGAGATATATGGTGACATGAGGTCATCTTCAGCTTGAGCTTTTGGAGACTCATTTGAAAAGAGAAGTATCACATTTATTTGTGTAAAATGTAATGAAATAATTTCAGTAACCAGTCTTCATTTAAAATAGTTTTACTGTACAATTGAATGGCTAAATAATTGCCTAATTATTTCTTTCAATATGATTATTCACCTTCTTAATTTGAGGTCAAACACAAGACTAATGACATGGCAGAAATTCTAGTGGTTGTTTTATCAGCCCCTGATAGAACTGTAAAACAGCAGCAGCCAAGGGGAGTGCAAGGCTTTTCTTGTTATGCAGCAACCAAGGCAGCTTATACCTGAACCTAGGACTGGAACACAATCTGCATTCCAGGCAACACCATTTTGGTCATCGGCTTGGAAATTCATCTTGCAGATATCTTTCAACTGATTGCCCCTAATGACTCTGTGATAAAACAAATAAATGAACAACCAAGAGCAAGCTCCCCTCTAATTGCCTAAGGAAGGGCATTGTGAGGCTGCTGTAATGACTTGTTTCATTTTGCCCTGAGTTTCTATGGATTTAAACTGGGTTCAGATGACTGATCATCTATTTCTAGGATAGAAAAGAGATTTCAACCTAGTAGCTGCGTGCTTTAATGTGACCAAGCGTAGAACACACGGGCAAATGCATGGCAATGTAGAGTGAGGTCCATAAAGACATCTCATTATTTATTTTTTCCTACAAGAAGATTTTGTCTCTCAGTAGAAGAGGAGCTGCAGGAGCTTTTTGTTTTTCTTTTGTGTTTGATAAAAAAGTTTCTTCCTCCATGTTTCAGCCAAGTCTGAATCTCTTGAACTGATTTTTTAAAAAATCATTCTTGGCAGTACCCCTCAGGTTACAGAGAATGCTTCTCCATTTCAAACAGTGCAGCATCCGTCCACACAGTGCACTGAGCAATAATCTGCCTCCTCAAACTCTGTCAAAAAAGGGCAAAAACTCTGATACATGGCTCACAGCAGAAAAAAAAAATAATCCCATCACTGCTGCTGAGAGTAGCAGCAGGGAATGGACTCCTGATGGTATGCAGAGAAACCTGACTGTGAGACATTAGACTGCCTCTAGGAATTCACAGGATTACAGAAAGGTAGGGGTTGGAAGAGACCCAGAAAAATCATCCAAATTTCTCCTTCTGTTCCCATGGCACCTCCTCTGCTCTAGCTGCGTCCTCCCAATGCTGCTCTGCACATCTTTATCACAGCACTGAGGGCACCCTCAGGCTCCTCTGCTCCCACCCCCAGCTCCCTCAGCCTGTCCTCACAGGAGATGTTCACTGCCTGCAGCAGCTCTGGGGCTCTGCTCTGGATTCTCTCAAGCAGTTTGCTGAGGTCCTCCTTGATGTGAATGGCCCAGAACTGAACACAGTATTCCAAATGTGGCCTTACCAGGACAGATTAGAAAGGGCAGGAGAACCTCTCTGGACCTACTCACCATAGCCCTTCTAACCCACCCCAGGATACCCTTGGCCTTCTTGGTCACAAGGGCATATTGCTGGCCGATGGCCATCCTGTTGTCCATCAACATCTCTTTCTTGAGAGCTGCTCTCCAGTAGGTTAGTCTCAATGTCAGCCACCTCTGGCAGTCAGAACTTGGTGCAGTGTACTGTATCACATAAAATACAGTGAAGGTTTGTTAGGCAAATAGACCTGCAGGCTTCAGCCACCACTTCACCTTCCTTATATACTGGCATGTTTGAAAATAAATAGATGACAGATTTCTAGATGCAAGCATCAGTGACAAGCATCATTATGAGTGTAGCTTTGACTTCCCCCACTGTACACAGCCTTCTGAAACTGCATATCCTCTTCCACTACATTGGAAGAAGGAGAATAGATGGGAAATGCCCCACACTTTTCTCTTTGTTACAAGCCTGAGTCTACAGCACATCACTTGTGTCTGGACATCACTGACAGGAGGCTGGCCACAGACAGTCAATGGACATGCAGATTTCTAGCTAGAAAACCCCGTTGTGATTACAAACCCCTCTTATTTCATCCTGACCATTGTCAGGTTTCAGTGAGGAGGCAGTGAAGAAACAGCACATCTTGCATCAGTTGGGTAAGGTCCATGATGGAGCTCTGGTCTCTTTATGAAATTCATGGAGTTATGCATAGCTTGAAAATCCAGTTTTCTGAGATTCTCTGGGGCATCAGTCTGGCCATGGAGAGCTGCAGGCCAGAGCTCAGCTTGTTTAGGTCTGTCCTTACTTGCCTTATAAAGTCAGTGGTACCACGTGCCAGTCAGTGCAAGTCTGTAATAAATTGGGTGGGTGACAGGGCATGGGGAGCCTCTCCCTTTGCACTTCAGAGCTATAGTCCTAGCACGTTTTATAAACCCTACAGAAGATGCCACCAATTTTACTGGGCTCCGAATCAATTTAATGGAAAATTGTCGACCAGATCCTCCACTTTTAAAACCATATTTACTATACAGATAAAAGAATGTTTGAAGTGCAGAAGCAGGGCCTGCACAAAACCAGTTTAAAGGATCCTTATGACTCTGTTCCACCCAATTCTGTGATTCTTTGCAGAGTATTTTTTGTATGAGTAGTCCGAAAGGCTTTTGGTAGCTGCTTTCTCCCAAGTCTCAACAGCTATGCTCCATCATTTCCACTGGATAATTTAGTTTTCAATCCCCTTTCCAGAATTGCTTTAGTGTAGTGCTCCTGGCACAGAATTTCAGTGCTTTGAGAAGCAATCCAAGTGTTTGCAATCTGTACAGCACTTAGGGGACCTGTCAGGATGAGAGGTGCTATGCACTAGCAGGCCTTTTCCCCAAACAGTTAGATGACTCCAGTGTTGTCTTGGTTTTTAAGCAACAGAGGAAAAGACTTCCCAGTTCTGTCTGTATAAACTATAAAATTAAGGAAGTATTCTTATTTATTAATGTGGCATGATACTTTTCCTTAGAAATGAACATTATTTCACCTTTCAAAAGTTGGCATATCTGTATTTGTTGTTCATATGCTGATACAGTTAGTAACAGTTCACTCCTACTCTATTCGTATACAAAGGATTAAGTTAAACCTTGTTGTAAGTAAACCATAATTTGCTGCACATCTTTTGCTTGAAAGTGATATCAAAAACTCGTGTTAAGATTTAAAGAAAGCACAGAGTGAAATAATAATTATTGTAATTCCTGTTTTGAAGTGCTTGCACTGTATTGACATATTGAAGCAAAAGTCATTCCAACCTAGAAACGTGCTAAGGAGAGAATTCCTCCTTAGGAGCAGTGGAAGAGAAACAGGTGATTAAAGAGAGAGTGTGTCAAAATATCCAATGATACCAGTGAATTTGATTGAATGTAAAGTATATATTTACTCTAGGTTATAATATCATAAAGAGATGGATTCATGCCCTTAATAATGTAAGGTATGAATTAGTGAGGCTTGATCTTAATCCTTTTAACTATAACCAGCTGGGATCAAACCCAGGTGCTTTTGGTCTCCCACTTGATAAATCACGAAAAGTCTTTTATCAGACCACTTCTCATTTTCTCTTACACACATTTCTTTTCTATGGTTAGTAGAGAAAAAAGGGTGATTCACTTCTTCCTCAGAGAAAACTCTTGTGAAGCCACACGGCTGCTGCTGACACCTTTTCTGTGACAGCAGCTTTTCCTTGCAGCCAGCCCCAGAGCACTTCGTAGGCTCTAACCAGAGGCACTCTCCTCACACCACCCAAGGTCTGTGCCCACAGTTCAGTGGATGCTTAGCCACTGCTTCATTACTACAGTAAGTATTGAAACACCTTAGTTAAGGACTGCATAGGTGTGTGGATTTTGCCTTACAGCATCAGAAACAGGGCTTGGTGCCCTTTGCCAGCCAGCCAGCCTGAGAGGCGTCCTGCCCATGGTGGGGAGCTTGGAGAAGATGAGCTCTGAGGTGCCTTCCAACCCAAGCCATTCAAGGATGCTGTTAGTAACTGGGTTTTGGGTGTTATTTTTGAAGTTGGGTCTATTGTTGTGTGACCTGTAGAGCTGTGACATTCTGCAAGTTTAAAGAGGATTTCTGTGTTGGGTTTGTGGGGATTTGGTGTATTTTGTTTGGGTTTGATTTTGTTTTCAGTTTTTTCAGGTACCCCACCATTTCTTTCGTAAAAAGAAAGAAAGAAAAAAGAAATAGCCTTAATTATTACGGAGATCTTCACCTTACTTACCAGATTTCTCTCACCAAGCCTTAGCTTCCTATTCATCTCTGGTGCAGAACTGTTCCAATGCTAGCAGCAGGGCTCTCCGTGTCCTGGTGCTATGGGATATAACTAAATTGGATCCTGCCTCTTCTCACAGCTTTCTGAAAGAAGTCACAGGGTATTTTTGAAGTATTTGCCAAGTAGTTGCTAGCTGCATTTTCCCAGCCACGGACTGTGCTTCCTATTTTAGGGAAAAGGGATTCATTTGCAACAATTAAAAGAAATTGCTCCTTGTGGATGTGACTGAGAGCAGTGTGTTCATTCAGCCTGCTCACTGCCTGTTGTGTATTTATAGCTCTGGTCACTGTTTCCAGCATCTCGATGCAAGTTTTAATGAGCATTCTCCTGTTAGTTGCAGATCAGTATCAGTACTATGGAGTTTTGTTTCAGTGAGTGTTTATCAGTTGTTAGTTTTTCTCACCTTGGCTGCTGCTTCATGTGGCTTTAGAAATTTGCCCTTTTTGTCATGAAGTTTTTATTTCCTCAAAGAGTAATTATTATTCTCTGTAATGGAAAAGTGGGGAGGAAAAAAAAATAAATCCCACCTAAAAATGCTCTGTTTCTAAAGCTGTGAGCACTGACTCAGGAGAGCATGAAGCTGTGAGCAAGTTTGGGCTCACACTTCCTTAATTATTTTGTTGACTTAAATGAATGTAGGGTGATGTTTTCATGTAGTGATAAGAATTTCCAGTTTCATTTTGTTCATCACTGGGAAAAAAAAAAAAAGTAAAAAATTAAAGAAACCTCATTGAAGTCAGTGCCATCATGCTAATAAAAAATAGATCAAAGAATAAATCAGTCCCTTGGTGGGTTTAGAATAAAATCATATGAGGGAATGAATTTGAAAGCCTTGATATTATAACAAATTGTCTGTTTCTTTTGGAGATGGTCTTTTTCTTTGAACAGGATCGTGAAATATACTATGGAGGGAGCAGATCTGTGGATAAATAATTCGTTTGAAACTTTCTATAGTGTGAAAATGAGTTCAGATTGTTTGTTACCGTTTGTGCCTGGCCTTAAAAACTGAGGGGGATTCCTGGCAGCCAGCAGCTTTGTCGTGTTTCTGATGGGAAGAAACCAACCCCCAAACACTGCCCATGTGCAGCACCAGCACAGCAGCCCGGGTGTGCAGCACACCTCTGGAGCCACTGTCAGCAGCACTGAGGAGCTGACAGGCTCTGGCACAGAGCACAGACCTGCTGAATTGCAGTGGATGCTGTGAAGGGAGCAGCTTGCAGCAGCTGACTCCTGTGCAGCCACATCCGAACCATGGCATTGAGTGGCAGATGCAGCCCTTCTCTGCTCCGGGCAACGCAGGGATTTAAATGCTCCTCTTTAAGGTGGGTTAGCAGCAAATGTGAGGGATATTACATTAGAGAAGTAGAAAGTCCTAGTTAAATTTGTCCTAGATCTGTCCATATTCCTGGCTTTAGGAATGTGGAGATAAGAATGAGTTCTGTATTTCAGGGTTTCTTCTCTGTTCTGATTTTGATGTTTGGATATGGATGTATCTTTGGACTTCCATTCCTAAGGCTTTGAACTATTCTATGATACTTTTGTCCTAAAACTTGATACAGCAGTTACAGATTACCTCACTTTATTTACTCCTACTCTGAATCAAATCTGGTGTTTGGATATGGATGTATCTTTGGACTTCCATTCCTGAGGCTTTGAACTATTCTATGATACTTCTGTCCTAAAACTTGATACAGCAGTTACAGATTACCTCACTTTATTTACTCCTACTCTGAATCAAATCTGAACCCAGGGATCAAGAAATAATGTGGCTTTTTCATCTGAAGTGGACACCTGCACTGCATTTACTGCATTTCCCTGAGCCTCCAAAGTAGCAGTCAAGTCCTGTAATGAGCTACGAGAATTCTGACTCAGGTGGGACCAGAAAGAACCTTGTGTGTGAGAAACAGATTTAGATTCTACCTTCCCATCATACTCCATTAGGTAAAGTTTTTATATTCTGTCTGCTTTTCAAGTGTAATTTGACAGCTGCTAAATGAAGCTAATAATGAGCAGTGATAATATTTAAATGGTACCATTAATATTTAGCATATTTGACAAAAAGCAAGCAGGTACATTTGAGGGCACAGATACTCAGGCGAAGGCGTGCAAATCTAGCTTCTGTCTTTCCCTCCTGTCCTCTGGTCTGCCTGGGCCATTTGCCTTCATGTGTCTGAGTTACAGAAGTCAGCAGTACAGACTGCTGCTGACAGCTGGGAAGGTGTCTTGGCAAGCTAAATCTTACCTTCTGGGAAACAATGGCAGCTGGGGGTTGTTTGGGGGTTTGTTTATTTATTCATTTATTTTTAAAATTTATTATTATGTTTTTATTACAATGTTAGTGAGTGCTGGGGCCTGTGAAGGGTTCTTCACAGCTGTACTGCTGCCTTTAGCTTTCTGGACTCCTTTTGGTTTTTTTTGCTGTACTGCAGTGCCCAACAAAGGCTGTTGCCACACACTGTTCTGTGGCTGCTCTTCTGTCCAGTTCCCTTTTTTTTTTCTTCTGTATTTGTTTGTATATTTTGTTTATCTGTCTTTATCTGTGACTTTCCCCACCATCTGTTACCACTGACATGCTCTCTTTTGACACTCTTAAGTGTTCTCTTTTGCCTGACTCTGCCATTTATATCTGCAGTTTCTTTAGCCTTTCACTTTGGGATTTGTATTTACATTGCTTTCCCTTGCTGTGGTGTGTGTATTTGTGGTGTATAGACAAACCTGAGCGACAAATTCAGTCTTGTATGCCATTAGAAGTACTCTGATTTCACAAGCATCTTCCAGGGTGATGCTTGGTTGCTGGGCAGTACCTCGTGCTCTCCTTCTTCGCCCTGTGGTTGCCATAGAAGTGATCTCAGTGCTGTGTTACAAATGTCAGGCAGTGCACAGCTCTACCTAGATAAACAGGGTGCTGCTAAGAGCAGCCTCTCCTTCTCGGTGACAAGTGACAGGAGCAGTGGAGATGGTTCCAGGCTGCCCCAGGGGAGGTTTAGGCTGGATGTTAGGAAATATTTCTTCACTAGAAGGATTCTCATACATTGGAATGGTCTGCCCAAGGCGATGCTGGAGGCACCATCCCTGGGGGTGTTCAAGCAGCCTGTGTAGCTGGTGCTAAGGGACGTGGTTTAGTGCTGACTCTCCAGTGCTGGGTCAAGGATTGGACTGGATGAGCTTGGAGGTCTCTTCCAACCAGATGCGCTCTATGATTCTGTGGTCACAAGCTGCTTAAGAGCATGGCATAAGATATTCCACTGTCTGTCTGTGCAGAAACCTTGAGTCATGGGCTTGGGTTTTTTTTTTTTTTTTGTCCTTAAAACTGTATAGCTCTAGGTTAAAATTACTTACAAAGGCAGGTAAAGACCTCCTTAAAATAGTATATTCTATAGAAGTTCAAGAAGTATGAGCCATTGTTGGTTGTTTTTTCTACTTTGAGACCAAGCAGTCTTCTACTGAAACTCATCACCACCTATTTTGTGTCTGGATCCTTTATTAGCTCAGGAAAACACAGCAGTAAAAGGCACTATAAAAAATCATTAGCTTTTAACCTGACATGGTTTACAACAGTAATGTACTGTTATTGCCATGTTTTAATGTGTTTTCCTTAACATGACGCAGGAATAGTTTTAATAGACTGGTTCAAACTTTGTTTCTTTAAAAGAAAGCGAATAAAAGTATGCACAGTATTGTAATGCTGACGAGTTCCACCCTGCAGTTTTCCTCACAAACCTATTTCAGTCCTGCTGTTGCTGTTTTCTAAACCCTAGAAACTCCATTGTGCTTGTAGCTGGGACCATAGGAATGTTTATCAGTTCTTTTTAGTATAAATTACCTACTGGTACTCTCAAATTCCAGAATTGATTCTGGAAAGTTTTTAATGAACTCTTCAGATTGTTTGATTTGTAAGCTCATCCTCAAATTGCCTTATAAAACTTTATAGAGGAAACAAAGTGTTGGATAGACTGAGACTAAAGTTCCCAGTGTCTTCAAAGCTAGAGAGGGAGCATCAGAGAAGCATAATAATCAAACTGCTTTTAGTGGTGTAGTATTCTTTATTTACAAGGTATATATACACAACTATACAAGATTTGTATATTGCTGTAAATTACAGGCAACCCTCACATCAGTGTGGTTTAGAGTTTGACATAGGGACAAGCAGTGAATTGTAAGCTTAAAATATTAGCCTGTAAACATCAGGATATGAAGGCTTTTCTCTGCTGTTTTGCTGTTTCTCAGTTTGTGACACAAAGGAACTTGCTACCAGTCTGAAATTCTGATGTGGGGGACACACTGAAATAGCTGCCTTTCGTGTACCCATGTGTTTGCATTGGTGTTTTGCATTGAAGAAGTGTATCTATATCTGTCTTAATAATCATAGAATGGCTTAGGCTGGAAGGGACCTTAGTGATCATTTACTCCAACCTCCCCACCATGGATTCTGAGGTCCCCACAGAGTCTTCACTTCTCCAGGCTGAACAACTGGAGCAGGAGACGTGGGTCATATTTGTGGTCTCTGGACTCATTCAGCAGCTCTGTGTCCTTCTGCTGGGGACACAAAAGAGCTGGAGGCAGGATTGGAGATGGAATCTCAGCAGAGCAGAGTCAAAGAATCTCCTCTCTTGCCCTACTGCTTCCTGGGGCTGCATGAGGGCACTGCTGGCTCCTGGGGCACTTCTCAAACCAAAATGTGCTTTCCTGAAATGAGAGTTTCCTGCAGGTTCCATGTACGTGAGTAATTGCTTCAGTGGGGTGACAATTGCTGGAAATGTATTTACAGGAATATCAGCCAGTTCATAAGTAAACTCACCATAGCCATTGGTACAAGATGACTGCAGCTCTTGCATTAAACTCATGCTGCTACCCTAGTGTAAGCAGTCAGGAGAATCAGGATCTGCTGATGCCTCCCTTAGTTGCATATTGCAAGCTGAATATGAGAATGGGTTTATAAACTGTCTGTTAACAGTACACAGAGCGTTGCCTTGTTGCTTTCTTTGGATTAGTGAGGTACTGCATGGGAGTGAGTGCCTGAAATGCTGCAGCTGATGCGGTAAGCGCCACAGAAGCAGTGCACCCGGTTCTTGCCCCTGTCAGCAGTCTCGTGTGGGTTAATTGAATTACTCAATTGAGCAATGTTCATAAGGGAAGACTTGCAGGATTGGATTTTTAGTTCGTGTTGCTCCTTTTGTATAATCATAAAGGCAGAAAATGCTTTACAGTTAAATCATGCTGACGCGGGAAGATACACCTGGCAGATCGAGTTGCAGTGTGCTTTATCTGTGACTTACTCCCAGTCAAAAGCAGGGTGCAGAGTTGAAATGGAGTGGCAATATTAATTGGTCCTAATCTCTTTCCCTACAAAGTCAAATGTTTTAATTTAAATCACCCTGAAAATGGCCCTGCTGAATAGCTGTAACTAAAGGATGAAGACAATTACTGGCTTCAGTAATTTCTTCAAGCGCTGCAACTCGGTCTGCAGGAGTAAATCAATCCATGCTATGATATGGAATCAAAGCAGAACAGGCAGGGAAAGAGTGGCACAGTGAAGGGGATGTGGATGGCTTAGTGCAGGTGTATGGAATCATGCAGAGCTGGTGGGACACACGATTTCATTGACTAAAAAAAAAAAGTTTAGAGTGAAGCCCCTTGTAGAAATGCTGTCCTGGGTTATCTGAGATTCTGGAGGGGCAGAATTATGCAGAGATTAGGCAAAGCAACATGTTCTAGACCTGGGGGGAAAAAGTGTGTTTGCTCTCTAGAAGTCTGCAGCTGAAGGCTGTAGGTGGGTAGATATCTGTATGTACCTAAGTCATCTCTTTCTACTTCTTGAGGTTGTGAATAAGCTTTGGAGGTGAATGAATTGTTATTCAGAAACTAGGCTGAGAAGCACAGAGTTTGCTTGCTTTCAGCTGGGAGCAAATCTGTACCTCACTTCAGACGTATTGGTAACTGACAATATTGAGCTCATCTATGAGCTGATGTCACCAGGTTTAAAATTATGAGATTCCTTACACTTCTTTCTCCAGGAGATGAATTAGATGTTGGCTCATAGCAGAAGGGATTTTTTTTTTCTGCATAGGCTATCTTTTTTCATCTGTTCTTTCATTTTCCCCCTCCTGAAGTTGAAGAAAGCAAATGAAATTAATGACAAGTATTCACATGGAGATGATCTGGCAATGTGGTGGGTTGTTGGGCAGCTGAGAGGGTCGCAAGTGTACCCTGCCTGCAGGGAGCAGTATTTTAGCTTTAGTTCTGCACTGAAAGCTTTCAGTGTTCTCCTGTGGTGGAATTTGTCCACTGCTCTTTAGCCAGATAATCCAAATTGCAGTAAATTGAGTATCACTATTTGTTTTCCTCCAAGGCTCAACCCAAACCTTGTCATCTTAAAGGAAGGGACTGCTGTATGAGTATCCCTGTGCAATTTCCACCCACTGCTGCTGTTCACCGGACTGCACCTCAGTATTTTCCTGCTAGTTGAAGTTCCTGTGTTAAATACAACCAGGTTTGGTTGTTGATAACAAATATTACATAATTTTGTTGGGGGTAAAATGTAGACAGGTGTTCTTGGTTTCACATCTCTGAGCAAGAGGCATGAAAAGGTTTGGTTCTCAGCAGATGGCTGCTTGCAAGCTTCTTACCTACTTTTTTTCTTTGGAAACAAAAAAGCTGAGGACAATGTGGCAGAGGCTTCAAAGGAAGCATTTTTATCAAGGAGCAAAGGAAAAATCTCATGCTGTAAATAGAGATTTTTATATTTATTTATTTGTGCTCTCTGATCTAAGGTTCTTGCCTCTGTTTACAAAACAGTTTTAAGTAAAAGTTGTGTGTGAACTGGCAGACACAGTGGAGGATTGTTGCATCAAAGGTCGCTGCACTAACAGGGCTGTCAAAGGGCTCAGCTCATTTGCCATAGCAGAGGTGCTCCTTTCATGTCTCCATCGCTGCAAGGACACAACATTCTGGTCATTTTTCATAATTTTCTTTCTTTTCCTTTTGCAGCTACCCTTGGTGTTCTGCACAAATACTCATTAGTCATTCTGGAGATGGACTTGCTGTCTGGAACCTACCTCTTGGCAGTCTTAGTGGCCTGTATTGTATTTCAATCTGGCGCCCAGGAGAAGAATTACACCGTGCGGGAAGAACTGCCTGAAAATGTCCTCATTGGCAATTTGCTCAAGGATCTTAACCTAACGCTGGACCCAGATGTGCCCCTTTCCTCACCACTGCAGTTCAAGCTGGTGTACAAGACTGGGGATGTACCGTTAGTACGGGTGGAGGAGAACACAGGTGAGATATTCACCACTGCAAACCGCATAGACCGGGAGAAGCTGTGCTCCGGCATCCTCACTGAGAATCGCTGCTTCTACGAGGTGGAGGTTGCTGTTTTGCCTGACGAGGTTTTCAGATTGGTCAAGATCAGATTCCTAATAGAGGATATAAATGACAATGCCCCCCTCTTCCCCTCAACAGTTATTAACATCTCTATCCCTGAAAACACAGCCATTAACTCTCGCTATTCTGTGCCATCTGCCATCGACCCGGACATCGGGGTGAACGGGATCCAACATTATGAGCTCCTTAAGGTGGGTTTCTTCTGTTCTTCTCTGCTCCTGCCTGTGTTCATGTCTTCCCAGTGGTGTTTCCAGTCCTCATCAACCCATCAGAACTGTGAAGTTGTGTATCAGCAGTATGGTACACTGCAGAGAGCTGCCTTGGAGTATTGATCTATAGCCTGAGCGCATTCCAGTGTGTGATATCCTTACAGTGTGGAGAACTGTTTGTGTGTCTGAGTGTGTCTGCCTGTGCAACAGTGTGATGAAATACAAATGTCTTTGTGAGCTCTCCACCATCAAAGTGTTTGTGTGCTTAGGCTAACAGTCTTCTTAGCCTGTTAGAGACGTGTTCTGATGGCCACCAACCAAGTTTTACATTGGCTTTATGTGGCCCTTCTGCATGACTGTTAGATTGGAGCAGCAGCTTATGTGATGTGGTGCTTATCAGTGTGCTGATAAGTGGCTCCATCACAGGGGAGTCCATTTGTCAGAGCAGATTTGCTGTGTCCTGGCAGGAGAAGGTCCAAGATATGCATGGGTGAAGGAGAGCAGTGGCAATGCCCTTGTCGGAGCAGATGTTTTATATTCTTACTTCTACTCTTTCCAGCAAATAGCAGATTGCAGTTAGGGAGCACAAGAATGACTTTATGTGGTGTGTCAAGGTGTGTGATGGCTGAGTAAAGGATTGCTTCCACTGGAGCTGACTTAGGTAGGGAGCTTTGAACGAGGAAGAAACTTACCCTGAATCTGTTGGGTTATTATGTGGGAAGCTGAAGATGCTTTCACTTCTCTTGATTTGGAAGGGGTGAGTGCAGGGTGGTTTGCTCAGCAACCAGTCAGGCACCTTCATTACTGGCTAGAAGAACATAAACTGTGTTGGCCGATATAATGCTTGACTGCCTGGATTGCTGATATTCCCTGATACCAGGAGTCACTGGCAATTTAATAGCTTCTTTTAACAAAGGAATTTTTGCCTCATTTGAGCTCCGTTCTACTGCTCACAACCTGCACTAACTGTGGCAATGTGGGTACTAACTAGTGACCAAGGCAGAAAAACCTCTCAGAATGCTGCATCTGGCTGGACACTTTTGGTTAGCTGTCGACAAACACAACCTGCCCACGTGTTTGTCTGCCCTGAGTGTAGCCTAGGACTTTAAAACTTCTCAAGAGCTTACTACAAAGTCTGAGCACTTTGTAGTAGGCTCTTTAAAACTTTGAAATTGCTTGGCTATGCTGAGAGCAACAGGTCTACATGTGTGGGGTTTGTTTGTTGTCTGTAAATAGCTAACCAGATGCAGTCTTCTTGATTTGGCATTTGAAATGAGAAACCTGGGAATGGATAGCAGCATGTTAGATAAATAGTAGTAGCAATACGAAATAATAAAAAAGTCAGGGCTGCAGACAAACTGTGACAAAATAATCCATGGTCTGAATAGAGAAGCTGCTAGGTAATGAGTCTGAGAGAAATGTGCTGTTATTCTAGGAAATGGGGAAAATAGAAAGCAGCAAAATCAGGAGTCCCTGGGATTGAGTGAGCAACAGCTCAGATCACAATAGCAGTCTGGTGTTGAGAGTTTATTTTTGGGCTGTATGTTTAGAAAAAAGAATACAACAGCTCAGCAGAATGATAGCAAATTTGTAGTGCACAAGTGGGAGCTCATCTGAAATAGCAGCTACAGCTCTGTACTGAAAGTAGTGTAGGACTTCAGGCCTCAACTGGAGATGTCATGGGAGATGAGATGGGCTGCTGGAGAGCCAGGCTTCACCAGAGACCTGCAAATAACTTCAATAAAAGTAACCATCTGGGGTTTAAATTAGAGGAGGGGAAAAGAAAACAAAAGAGAAAGAACACCACATTTATTCATGTGTTGCTGAAAAACTGCTTCTTCCATGTCAGGGAAAGAGGGGGGATGAGGCTAAACACAGAGTGCTGTGGCCTGAAATTTCTGAGTTCTTATGCTAGGTATGCCACTAGCGACACCATTTGTAAGATCACAGCCCTAAGGACAGATCTCCTCAATGAATTAGTAGCATTTTGCTCCTGCTTGCCTGTTGTCTGTGTACTTTTTGAGTTATGAGTCCACTGCCTTTAAATAAGGCAGCAATTTCACACAGCTTGGCATGTGTCTGTGAAACTAAGGAGCAGTCGTTGCCAGCCAGCCAGTGTTTGGAATAGTAATGTCCTGGTGGTAACTCCATTGGTACTTTTTACAGTGTAGTACCAGAAGTGAGCATCTAAGAGAAAGAAAATGTAGAAATGAAGGATTGTAGTGAGCAGATAGGGAGTGTAACCAGTACAGAGACCCAGGCACTGTGGAGGAACAGGGAGATGAGAAAGGAAGGGAAGAGTGGTGGTGCCTGAGGACTCTTGTCTGGGTAGCAGGGAGAGTGACCAGAGCACAAGGGGAATGGTGCTTGCCTTTTCTCCCCAGAGGCTATTCTGTGCTGTTCTGGGGGGTGCTCTGCAGATACAAATGTCTTACAGCTGCTGCTGTGTGCTGACCTTTTGCTTCCTTTTATAAGCAGCATACAAAGAGTTGGGAGAGCTGCAGCACATGAACTGTCAGTGCGTTCTGCACAGAAGGAGTCTAGCAGGGCTGACATGACAGCTTTGTGGGGAATTTTGGGAAGCACCAGATATGAAGGTGATGGGCAGGGTGGAATACTCGGGGGCTGGCAGAGGAGTGGGAGATGACAAGCTAGGCAAGTCACTGTGCAGGAGCACAAAAGCTGATGCTTTAGTATGCGTGCGGCAACAGAGTGCTGTTACTGTAAAATACAGAGCAACACCTTTCAAACTGACAAGCTGTGCACTGAGAATAAACTTCTGCAGTTATATTTCACTTTTTAAAGTTCAGTTAAGATGTGCTTTTTTGCCTGTGTGACGCCAGGCCTGTTTGGCAGAAGATAAGAGGATGCTTGCCATGATTTGTAACTCAGGGTGGCCTTCTAAGCATGCCCTGTGCAGAGTGGTTTGCAGGGTTTAAGGCCTTTTCAACAGCTGTAGCTGACTGGAAAGCTAACATCAACCTGTTAACAATAGTTCCTGACTTGGTTACACTTCCCAGACTGCCCCTCTCAAACCGTGGGGAAAAGGTCACGTATCATTGTAGCATTCGGTTTGTTCTGCAGGGTTGATAAGTAATGATGAAGTCTATTAGCTATAAGAGAGGTTTTCATGGTATTTTCATCTCCCACCTCTTTCACAAAATCCTCTTTAAACAGAAGAAAACAAAGCAGTGTACAAAAGGTCTGCTTGTGTTTGGGCTGCAGCGTTACTTGGAAGGTTTGTGAGTTACTCAGTAGAGAAAGTGCCTTCAGCTGCTGCATAAAGAGCCTTCAGGTACCTTTTGCCCACCTGCATTTTCTGAAGTGTACCTCAAAGACAGCTTCTCTAGATGTAGATGTTTCATGGTACTGCAATACCAGCTTCTCCAGGTGTCTTTTTTTTCTGGTTATTTTTATCTTTTCATTGGAGAGATTTCCAGGGAACATTCACACAAGGCATCTTGCTGTCACCCAAAGGAACTGTGGTGCCCAGCGTTGCAAAATAGCTACTCTTTCTGCCGAGGTGCCCAAAGCTGCTCATGGGTAGAATGCCCTGAAGGGTTCAAAGGCAAACAGCAGGCTGTGTTTGAATAAGGCTAGGGAGGGAGACCTGAATTAGGTATGATTCAGAAAGAAAAGGAAAAGAATTTAGCATGAGAAACAGCACCAAGGCTAGACAAGGCAGTAAGACAGTGTAGCAGTTATAGTAAGAGATAGTAGAAGTGGCAGCTAAGACAAAACATGAAGTAGATCATAGAAAGAAATGTCCAGATGGAAACCCCATGACTTTTATCTCATTAACTACCTGAAGTGTGACCAGGGAATGACAGAGGAAAAGAGAGAAGCATTCAGCACAGAAGTAGCAGGTTAAAACAGCAGGAGCAAGTTTTAAGTGGAACTGTTAATAAGCTGTGATTTCTGATTTGGGACCAACCTACAAACACCAATGTTCTGGTTCAACCCTGGCAGTCAGCTAAGCCTGCAAATCTGTTGTGGTTCAACCCTAGCTGGCAGCTAAGACCCACACAGCGAATCACTTCCCCCTGCTGGAATGGAGAGAATCAGGAGGGTAGAATTGGGAAAACTCATGGGTGGAGATAACACCCGCACTCCAGATGTCTCCTCCTCCCAGCTCTGTATGCTGAGCACGATGCCATATGGTCTGGAATAGCCTTTAGGTCACTTGGGGTCATCTGTCCCAGCTGCATCTCCCCTCAACTTGTAGTGCACCACCGGCCTCTTTGCTGGAATGAAAGCTAGGAGGTAGTTCAATCAAAATGATAGAGTGAGACAGGATTTGTAGTAAAACCGAACTGAGCAAGCTTCATGAAATCACTGGATAATCACATTCAAACATGTATGAGTGGTAACATAGTCAAGAACCCACAAAGAGTGGAGGAGGGCAAACAAAGCTCTGTGGCCTGGTTGTGTTTTTGTATTGCACCAACACTGTCTGAGTAGTGCAGTGCAGAGAGAGAAGGGAGGAAAGCAAGGCTCATGTCCCTACAAACTTGGTGCACAGAGACACAGGCCAGCGTTTTCTTAACACAGGTGTCAACCAGACCAGCTTCACTATCCCAAGCATCACCTCTCAGTTCACTCTTTTTCATCCCTTCATTCCTCTAAGTGGAAGCAGAAGCAGCACCCCTTACTTTTACTCTCAAACTGCATTTGAATGCTGTCCACACTGAAATAAACCTGAGTGATTCTCCTATGTAGGCTCCAGCAGCAAGAGAGGACCACGAAGTGGTGTACTGGCCCTTTATATAGGTCACTGACAGCCTGGGGTGCTTGTTATCAACATCTGCCTTCTGTGGAAAAAAATGCCAGGATGAAGCTTTCTGTAAAGGGAAAGAGATATTCCTAATATTGTCAGGTCTTACTGAATATTGCAGCCAGTGGCTAATAAGATTAGGGAAATCCCAGTGTCATTGCTCTCCTCCTATCAAAAATCTGTGTTAAATTTAGGGTAACCCACTAGCAGCAAAGTGGTTTCACATTTTGTAATCTCTTTTTTACTAATATCCTCTTCTAGTAGTCTAAGGGTCATATGGCTGAATTGTAGGAGGTGGCTCTTCAAAATCCCATTTTACACACAGGAAAACAGAGGATTTGGCTAGGAAGGTTCTTGGCTCCCTGATAAGGCAACAGCAATAACTTGTCTGTATTTCTTGCCCCTGGAGGAGGGCTCTCTGGGCAGTAATACTTTGAGGATTCACAGACCCTGAAGCGAAAATGATATCCCAGGTAACAGCAGCAGCGAGGAACTGGAACTTGAACCTAAGGAATAATGAGTTTGGTGTCACAAAGCCCAGTTTGTAAGCCTTGTTATATGAGGTGGAAACAACCATTTCTGTCTTGGTTGGTTTGTTTGCTTGTGGGGTTTTATTTGTTGGGGATTTTGTTTGTTTGTTTCCCCTCCTACTGGTGTGTAGCTTCAGCTCGTGCTTTGAGTTTCTTTTTGGACTGGCTTGCTTTGATTACTTCACAGACTCCTGATTGAATTAGCAGTATGACTTTGCAGGACAAGTTCACTTCCACCTTCTTTGCCATGGCTCCATGGATTATCCTTCATATATTTGCTGAACAGGACTGTGTCTGTTTTCCCATTTCACGTGCCAGCATAGATGGAGAAGGTAGTAGATTTAGGGAGCTCAAAAGGATGTTTAGGGTTTTTTTTTTTTGTCCTGGAGTTGCACTTGTCAAGCTCTAAGGTCACCCTCTAGAGCCTGTAATTTAATAAATATGGAGAACTGGACAAGTTATGTTTCTGAGGTAACTTTTAGCTGCCCTTTATATAAGAGAGAGGTTTTCTAGGACAGACAGGCTGTCTCCTGAGTGATGCTGAGTGGTTTTGTTCCTGAGGCCACAGTGGCCTTGGGAATAGGGCAGACCTGGAGCAGCTTTCCCTTTCTCTGTTTCTGCTAGCAGATCAGTGCATTTGTTTGATGTTACAAAATAGCTTTGTTTTTTTCATGGGCTGGAGGGGTGGTGGTTCCCTGTCCTTGTCCTTTCCACTTGGATGTGGATAGTTGCCATCTGCAGTGACAAGCATTTCTTCAGTCCTTTGAAGATGTGCTGAGGTGGCCAACTTCACACACTGATGTTTGTAAAACTTAACTTCCTTTAATGCACTTCGCTAGAGCTTGAAGTGCCATTGCAGATTCCTGTGGAATCTTGATGTACCTTCCAAGTAATTTAGGCATTTCTGTTCTTTTTTTGCACCACTCAAGAAGCAGTGATGAGCTGCACAACAGGGCTGGATTTAAAAGGTAAGTCTTCAGCTACAGAACAGTCCAGGTGCTAGTAAAAAGGCTCATTGAACTATTGAGCTTCGCTGAGTCTAAAACTGCTCACAACTAGAAAACCCTCCCCACCTGTTATGTGATGCAGTTAATGTTGGCCTTAGCACTGTTGTGTGGGGATTCAGCTGCTGACTGACATATTTGTAGGTAGAATTCTTATCCTTACATTTGTTAGGTGAGATATAATTGCTTTTTAATGTTTTAAAATTACTGTAGGGAACAGAAGAATTTTAAAAAATAATTTAAAAAACCCTCTTCCCTTTGTCTCAGGATCTCTTCAGGCCATCTTTGCATCATAATAATATTTTCATTATTTTCATTAATGCAACAGCCCTCTTAAAAAGCCAGCCCCCCCATTACCTTTTTCTTATCCTCTGAAATAGCAAAATCTGTAATATATATGAAAAGGTTTTGTAGTAAAATAAAAATATTGTTCCATAGTAATTTGTCCCAAGAGATCTGGGCAGATAAATGGTCACTCCTGAACATGATTTGCAGAAAAAAACCACTGGGACTGATTTGTTTTTAAGGAGAAAATGCCTGATTTGCATTCTTAAAGCTGAGAGTTAGTGTCTCTAAGTAGATGAAATTCTACTCCTGGCTGGTGGTAGCAAGTCAAGAGTCAAGGTAATTGCTTCTTGTTGGTTGATACAAGGCTCCTTTAGGGTGGTTTATGGCATTATTACTGTAAAACTGTCAAGTTCCATTACCCTGACATCACTTTGGGGGATTGACTGAAGACTGGAGGAGAAAGTCTTGCTCGCAGGCACGGTAAGTTCAGTGAGTTAGGGTGAGGGACAAGCTGGTGTCTCTCTCTGCGTTCAAGGCTCTGGTTTTCACACTAGCTGTCATGGAACAATAATATATAACTTAGCATGACTCCGTGTGGGAGGGATGATAGACTCGAGCTGCAAGGCACGAATCTGTCAAATGGAGATCCTCACTTCGTCTGTCTTCCATGAATATTATCTTTTGCTGATGTCCAGACGGATCAGGATGCCAGTTAGCACAGCCGTGGTGATGCTTGCTGAGCCCAACAGGCTGAGGGCTTGTTTACATACTCCTTCTGGAACAGAGTCTGGGGACAACCAAATACATTGGCTAGAAACTCCAGTTTCATTCCTGTGAAAGACATCTCCAGTTACATTATCTCTAACACTCCCAACAGCAAACCACAGCAAAAATGGTAGCGCTCCCTCCTGCATCCCAATAAAATCCTGCTTTGGCTTGCATATATGCCTGAGACAGGAGCTTCAAATCTGCAGAACTGTGACGTTACACCAAGGCACCCTCACGTGCATGGTGAGCTTGGGTTTAGCATGGCAGTGCAAATCCACCTGGGAGGCAGACAGTTACTGACTGAACAGACGCCTCAGACAAACAAATTGTAGAGGAAGATCCCTGCGAAAGGTAAAACTGAATCCATGGTTGATTTTTGCTGGCCACTTGATCAAGACTTCACTTGATTTCAGTAGAAGCTGTTGTGAGTCTTGAACCTTCCATCTGGTTATGCTTGCCTTAAAATCCTCCTCAGTTTCAGAGAGTAAGTAAATTGCTATTTTTATTTGATTTGACTTTCTCTATTTCCTCCTTTCTACAAGATGCAAGCAGGAAAGACAACAATTTTAATGGGAAATTGCTGCTGAGTAGAGCTGCACACAGATTTCTTGTGTTTCAGTGTTTCTGCTTGGAAAATTCACTGGAGTTAGCATAGCAGGAATGTGCACTGTTTCCCACATATTTCACACCATTCCTAGGGGCTATATTGCAAAACATACGTAACAAAAAAATCCTAAAGTCACTTTAAAATTTTTCCAGCTATCATAAGCTTTCCTCATGGCAGTCAAGATGGAGGTGTCCCTGCTCACTGCAGAGGAGTTGGACAACTTGACCTGTTCAGTCTCTGCCAAGTCAGTGCCTTGACAGTGTGAAGTGAAATAAATTTATCAGTGCTTTTGAGGAGCAGATGCTTTTCTCAATTGTAAAAGCAGCTTCTGGTCACTGCTTAACCCTTACATAGAATGAGAACACATTTGAACTCTGTATATAGAAATGAAGCACAAATTTGCCACTGAAGTACCTAGGTGAAGAGGATGACATCGTTGCCTGCTTTCCTGATGTATTAAGATGCTCTTGATGCTTTACAGTGTAAGAAAAAGTGCAAGGGTGGAGAAGAGTGAGGAGTTACTGGATCTCTGCTAAGTCTTCATGATGATATTCAGACAACTTGCAAGATGTTCAGGCTCTTTGTTTTCATCCTTTGCTCCCATTTGCCATTGTCCTTATGGCTGCCTCTCCTGCGTGCTGTTCCAAAGAGGCAGCAGTTGCTTGCTACCAAATGTAGGTAGTAGGACACAGAGGGATCTTGGAGCCATGCAGTGAGAGGTGCATAAGCCTGGTTTTGACTCTGATGTCACCTGATTCCTTCTTGTCTCTGTTCCCTTGCTTTTGAACATTTATCTGCCCAGCCTGCTTTGTTCTGGGTCCTCCAGAACGCTCAAGGAAGGCTCCTGGCCATTATCTTTCCCCAGATCTGGTAGGTGAGAGCAGTGCTAACAAATTGCCTCTTCTGGGAACTTCTGAGCTGGAGTGGGAGAAATGGTGGCTTAGACTCTGTGTATTGAGCAGTTTTATATAGGGGACATCTTTTATTCTGGCAGGTTGCTAACACTGCACTTAAGACAAATTATGCTGCACTCATAATCTTCAGTGCTGTCTCAGAACTGACAATATTTTAAAGAGTTTGCATGTTGCTGGCACACAGGAATGTGCCTTTCCACAGTGCCCCAAGAGTTTAGCCTGATGGTGCTGGAGAGTTGTTTCAATATATTCCATGTCAGAATAAAGATGTTTCTCCTTGGCCTTTGTTTATCTTTAAAGAATGACCTGGGATAGATTTCTAAATTTCATAGAATCATCATGTAATCCCAGAATGGCTCAGATTGGAAGTGGCCTCAGAGGTCATCTCTTCCAGTCTCCCCATGGGCAGGGACACCTCTCAGCTGGACTTGGCTGCTCAAGGCCTCATCCATCCTGGCCTTGAACACCCTGGGAGGAAGCAGCCACAGTCTCCCTGGGCAGCCTGTTCCAGAGTCTCACCACCCTCCTACTGAAGAACTTCTTCCTCAGCTCCAGTCTAACCTTGCTCTGCCTCAGCTTCAAACTATTGCCCCTTTTGTCCTGTTCACCCTGAGGAAAAGTCCCTCTGCAGCCTTCCTGCAGGATCCTTTCAGGTACTTAAAGGCAGCTGTAAGGTCCCCCTGGAATCTTCTCAGGGCTGAACAAGCCCAGGTCCCTCAGCCTGTTCTCATAGCAGAGGTGCTCCAGCCCTTGAATCATCATTTATTAATTACTGACGTCAGTGGAAGTGACTTCTGCTTTCTGCTTGTGGTGGTAGTCATCACCAATATATTGACAGGTCATGTTCTTAGCCGAAACGTTTGTCACCGCCCTCATTTATTGCTAACCTTATCACTAGGGACAGCGAGGGCTAGGAGTATCTAAGCATAACGTCCACGAGGGCATTTGAAGAGCATTTTTTTTTTTCCCCCAAATTAAAAATAGTGATAGGAAATTGTAGAATAAAAGGGAAAGAATAAGGAAAGATGCATTGTAATAGGACAAACCTGAATGTTTTGTCACTTTCTCCTGCTTGCTTTCCTGCTACCTCTGGTTTTGGGAGAGGTGATTTCCAGTGCTTCAGACATGGTTTACCAACAGGAGAGATTGTTTCAAGTTTTTGTTTTTGTTTTTTTTTTTCCTGTGTTTAGTTATTATAAAGGTCATCATTAAAATACTGAAGAAGCTTTTACAGTAATATGTTCTTGATTTAAATTTTGCATTTAGCTCTCTAATATTATATTGATAGAGAATAATAAAAAAAAAAAAAATTGTTTTCCCCCCCTGTCCAAATCAACTCTGCAATTTTTTTTCTTTCTTGCAAGAGGAACTACAGGGATGAGAAAAATGTAACTTGAAAATTATATTCTTTTAGCTATTAAAGAGTGCATTAAAACTAGGTGTCAGCCATGGATCGTGCCACTTGACTGCATTAGTATGGTTATTTTTATTCCTGAAAGGTTTATTCCTAAGCACTTTATATTCTTTAGCCCAGAAACATAATTGTTCTGAACACTGAAGTCCTGTAGAGCTTTTGAAGCTGGGACATGTAGCAAAGAGCATTTCAGACAATTTTAAGGAAACAAAAAAGAAACATTAGTAAAAGGAATGAGTTCTGAGTCATCAACTGTCAGTGTTGAAATACATTTTTATCACATTGTGCTCTAATTGCTGACTCTATTAATGTGATGTATATGATTGCTTTGGCTATTGCTGGTGTTCCAAAGTCAAATAATTGCAGTTTTTTCTCTTTGCTTTATCAAGCAAATGGACATTTTCAGTGGCTTTTGTGTTATTTTACCCCCACCCTGCTTTTTCTACCAAGTGAGGATGTTCTCTGTGCTTTTTAGATGAGATATATGCCTTTTTCACTTGGGCATTACTTTTTTCTCTTTCACTTAGGCCATATAATAATTATTCTTGCTTCTTTTAGGCACTCTTCAGACCTATTTGTTGTAGCACATTAAAAGGTATAAACGCAATAGTACTTTCCTCTTACTTCCCGTGTGAGTTCAAAGACAGGGTTCTGGCAGTTATCCATCAGTATTTGGTTAGTGAGCTGACCTGTGTGTGAAAAGCCAGCTCCAAGTGTGAGTGCCTTGATCTGAGAGCTGCTCTGACAGACAGCCAGCAAAGGACTGATAGAACCTCCCTGCCTTCCCTCAGTGCTGCACACCTTCAGCTGTTTCACGTGTGTGAAACGTTCATCCAAGGTACTTGCTGTGTGTGTAAAATAGCAGAGCATGAATCAGTTCCTTCAAGTTTACAGATTACCTAAGTAAGAAAAGCACAAGCACATTCAGCCTGGTGAAGAGAAGGCTTCAAGGGGACCTAATAGCAGCCTTTCTGTACCTGAAGGGGCTACAAGGCGGTTGCAGAGGGACTGTTTGCAAAGTCCTGAAAAGGACAGGATGAGGGCAGTGGCTTGAAATGAGAGCAGAGCAGACTGAGATTGGATGTGAGGAACAAGTTCTGCACATGAGAGTGCTGGAACACTGCAGCAGGTTGCCCAGGGAGGTGGTTAAGGCCCCATCCCTGGAGATATTCAAGGTGAGGCTTGACAGAGCTCTGGGCAACCTGCTCTAGTGGAGGATGTCTCTGCTGACTGTAGGGGGGTTGGACTAGGTGACCTTTGGAGATCTCTTCCAACCCAAATCATTCTATGTTCTGTTTTCCATCCTTTTCCTGACTAATTTGAGGCTCACCAATTTCTTGCTCAGAAGCAGTGGTTATGGCATACCAACCTGGTTTTTTTTGTCGTTTTTGTTATCATATGTGCAGTTGCTTCAAGTGGGTTTGGAACCTATTTTGTAAAACTTGCAAATTGTAAAATTTGAGCAGTTGGAGTATGGGCGGATACAGAAACTACGTCATACAGCAAGCACTTACTTTAGCTTCTGCTTGCAGCAGTAGACTGATGCCATTTTTACACTACAAAAATAGCTTTGTCTTTAAATGTGGTTTGCAGTTGATGATGAAGGAATTAAAGTATACATTTTTGGTAGTCTGGTAGAGGAGATCAGAAACTGCAAATATGTTTTTCACAAATAAGCATGCCTGATATACTAGATCAAGTAGAAAAAACATATAAGTTGTTTCATGTTTGAAATGCTTGAGCTAAGGTGAGAAGTAAAGTCCAGAAATAGAAGCAGAATTTATTCTGCTAACTAGTGGCAGAACACTTTTTAATACTCAAGGAGCAAGGTCTTCCTTATCAGTTTTCTCATGTTGAGGAACTGGAGTAACAGTCAAGGCTCTTTAAGAAGTGAATGTACCTGTGTAGAATTAAAACCTGAGGCATTCAGATGCTTCCATATCAATGATTAGCTGCAATAATAACTCTAAAATTATTTGATGTGTGAGCATATGATTCAGTGTTCCATTTGGTTGGAAATCTCACTCCCAGAGTTATAACCATGTGTGAGTGTAACGTTTGGGTAATGTAAGAACTGCTCTTACAAATAGGAGTGAAGTCTTTCAGAAACTCTTAAATATTGGTTTGGAGTCACAGCACTGCATATGCTACAGGCTACTGAGCTTCCTGAGCTAGGTAAGAAAGAAAATGGTGTTTTGTTGCTCCTTGCTGGAGCAACTAATTTCACAGTTCTGCACAGTGGATTCTCCACACCACCACCCCAACTGTTTGCTCTATTTTTCTCTTTATACAAGTGGGCAGAATGAGTTTATGCAGCACAAAAGGTTTTAAGGTAGTAACTTACGTTGTGGTGATCAGTAATTTCTGACAGGATTTCCATCTGCAGTGCTTAGTGTCACTGCTCCAGTGACTGCATATATGCAAACTCCAGCACTTCTGTAGTTGAACAAGGTGAGGGGAGATTTAGACTGGATATTAGGAGGAAATTCCTTACAGTGAGGGTGGGTGAGACTCTGGGATAGTTTGCCCAGGGAGGTGGTGGATGACCCCCTCCTGGAGGTGCTGAAGACCAGGTTGGGTGAGGCCTTGAACAACCTCTTCTAGTGGGAGGTGTCCCTGCCCATGGCAGGGGAGTTGGAACTAGGTGATCTTGAAGGTCCTTTCCAACTCAACCCAGTCTATGAATTCATCCTGTAAATTCTGTAGATCAGAATTCTATAAATCACAACATGCAAGCTGATGCCATAGTGCTGTGTGCTACCTGGCTCTGAGATGTGCATTGCTGTGGAATGCTTGGTTGCCTTTCCCTGCTGAGCAGCTGCTGGAACTAAGCAGGTAGTGCCTAAGAGCATAATGAGGAAAGACTTCTGTCATGCTTAGCCCCCTTGAAGCTCTGCTGCTTCAGCTGCCTCACTTTCACTAGTTCAGTCTAGGTTGGCTGTTTTGTTAGGAGCCATCCTGCTGCATTTCAAACCAGAGTTCATTTAATTTCATGTTTTACAATGGGTTCTTCCCCATCTCTCCACAGTAGGTGGCCTCTTACGCTTGCAGAAACCTTAATTGAGGATGGAAGTGGAGCTTTGACTCTGTAGGTAAAATGCGAAACAAATTTATCAGCTTGCTTTTATCACCACCTGAATTTTGAGGTAGTGCTCTAAACTGTAAACTTATGGAGCAGCTACAAACTGCTGCAGATTGCTCTGAACAAATCGACTCATTCCTTTCTGGTCAGTACTTGCTTTGTCTTATTTCAGAACCTGTGTATTTGATGTCTGTTGACAGTTGTAGTAAGGTCCTAGGTATGTTTTAAAAACAGTGATGTGCCTGATGAGAATTTTGATTTGACAATGAACTGTTCATTTAACTCACTGCTTCATAAGCAAGAGAAACCAGGTTCTTGTCTGTAGTGTAATATCCTGACATTCAAGAACCCTAAAAATACCTTATACTCCTTAAAAGAAATAACCAGAAAATAAATAAGTATAAAAGGCAAGGTATAAGCTAAGGCCCTGTGTCTAAGGGGTATTCAAGTGGAATTGAGGCGTGTATTGTTTTCTGTGCTGATGGTCAGTTTCTCAGGGGGCAGACATAAGTTAACATGTTTTTACTGATGGTAGATTGATTTAATGGATTTGATTTGGTGGATTCAGTTGTTCACATAATGTTTTTAGAATACAAAGGCTAAACTTCACATTGAATTATTCAGAGGAAGTTCTGATCCCCAGAGGGTGCTTTCCTGCAGCCATCTTCCTAATTGTAACCTGTGTGTAGCTGAGAGGTGCAGTCTACTCTAGCAAGGGTCTCAAAGCAGGTTAATTCCGTGGGCATTGTGGCGGTTCTTTAACCTGGGGCTATCATCACAGCATGGTAGTTATGAAGGATTCAGGAAGAGTTTTCAGTTCTTGTTTGCCACACAGCTTGGTGGTTGAAATGGTGTTGGTTGCCCAAGAGCTCTTGGTACTTTTGGCTAAGGAAGAGGCTGCAGGGCTACTCTCTGTGTGCACATTATAGACTTCTCTTCATACGGGCAGCAGGCGTGCTGCTATTGAGAAACAGCTGGTTTAGGACAGTGACTGAGTTAATCTCACAAGGAATTGTGAGTGGATCCAGACCTGGGCTTGCTTTCTCTTAGACTTGGCTTACACCTGTCCTTACCAGGCAGAAATGGCTTCAGCTATCTTTGCTTAACCTGCTTTTTCTGTAGCAGTGTGTTGGTGTGAGGTCAGTCACAGTGCTAAGTAGCACATCAGCTGTTGTGTTTATTCTGCTGTGGGCTTTCCTGTGGAGATACTCCCCAGCAGTCACTTTACTGCTAGGATCAACTACTCTCTGCAGTTTTTCCCATGAATTGAGGAAGAGCTCATCTCAGCCTCAGAGAACAGATAGTTCATAGCTTATACCTGGTGGGATTAATCTAGGTCTTTGCCACAGGAGCTGCATATTATGTTTACCTACTAGAGCTGGTGTGCTTCCAGCTGAAATGTTGGTTTTTTGTGTTCTATGGTTCTAGGCTTTTTTTCCCCATCCTTTCCTTCTGGAGGAGAACCACTGACCTGTGTGTATTCAAAAGTGGACTGCTGGTATAAGCTATGAACAGTGAACAAAAGCTGAGCAGAAGAGCTGGAGTGGAATGCTGAGTGCTTGGTGTTTGCCCTGCCAATAGTATGATTTTCTTTCTTGCCAGTCAGTTGTATCAGTTGCATCATGGATTGTAAGCCTAAGATGTTAGCACAAGCACATACGGTTAGCATACAGTTGGGATTTTATTGTTGTTTTTAGAAAGGAACATATTGCTGAGTGTAACTACTTGTAGAAGTGGGTATCAGGTTTTTGATCCCAGTCAACTCACAGGGAGGCTCTTATTAGGAATGGAACTTGTTAACTAGTAAATCCTGGCAGTTTATACTCTAGAACCTTCAATACACACAGGCAGCGTGAGGTTGCTTTTCAGAAACAAGTTACTGCCTTATGATAGGGAAATGTTTCTTCCTTTGTATCTCACCTTTCTTCTACTGCAGATAAATAGGAGTCAGCAACACTGGAGGAGGAAGAGACAAGTTGTCCTCCTGATAAATCCAGCATCAGAAAATACATCTTTGTTTTATCCCCTGTATTCCCTGATCAACGTGGTGAAAGGACTTTTATTTAATGAGTTTTAGAATTCAGTCTCTCTGGAGCTATTTTTAGTACTTACTGTCACTCACTACATCTTCATGGCAATTCTGATTTATTACTATGAAATTGCAGTGTTATTTATTATCTTCTAGTGTGTAGTGAAGAGGCATCACAGGGTAGTTCTACTGCTATTTTCTCAGAGTAATACAAAAGGGATAAGTTTTCATTATTTGGAAAGGAAAAGGCACAGCTTCATTTCTTTCAAGAGCTAAAGTGATCCTGAGGGTGTTAAATGTCCCACAAACTTTCTCGTCGTTTGAGTTTTACAAAGAGCTTACTGCCAAGAGCGGAGGTCCTGAGGAAGGCTCAGCACTGGAAAGAGAGTGCTGGACAGATCCTGCTCTTCCTGTTCTAAGGGGATTTCCAGAAACGTCTCCGTTGTTTCTCCTTTCCTGTATACAAGTGGCTGTCAGTTTTAGTCTTCTTCTGCCCGAGAGTACTGATCTGGTTATAGAGCAGGTAGTGAAGAGGAAGGCACTGCAGGTTCACCCTGCTGCAACACGCAGTCAGCATCCATCAGAGGGCTCTAAAGTGTGTGCTCTGCAGGCGCTTGGTCCTGCTCCTGTTGCTGTTCTCAGCTGGGGAACTGAGCAAATGCCTCATTGTCACAACTGAGCCAACGAGTAATTGTCACCAAACAAAGCAAACGCAGCAATTCAGTTGCTGAATATTCAATTGCTAATACAAATCCTGGGTTTTTTCTTCATTCTATACCCATAGTGTGGTTCCAGGGACAGCTTAGTGAAGGACAGGTCAAGCTTCTGGAGCTCTTAGCTAGCTGCAGCAACGCAGGAGCTGGGAGCAAAGCTGAGCCATGTTCAGTACCTCAGTTGGAACCCTCCCAGGAGGGCTGGCAGTGTAGTTTCCTGTTCAGTGAGATGTCTGGGGATCTTTCTGAGAAACTGTAAGGGAGGAGGTGATGAGGGGAGGTTACTTGCCTAATTGCCTAACCCACAGCTATCCACCTTTCTTGTTTTGGGAAAAGGATCCCTAAATTTAGTTTACTTTCTAAAATATAAAGTTGTGAAGTTTAGTTTCAAGCCTTACTGGTGGTGCAGTGACACTTTGTGGAACTGATGAAATCTCTCCACACTCCCCTTTCCCATCTTCAGCTTGTGGTACAGCTAATTCTCTGGCAGGAGTATTGTGCTGTGGCTGCAAGAACTGGGATGTCTCAGCCACCCAGTACAGCCCTCCAAGGAGCAGGTGGGTGCAGGGAGGTGGACACGGGGCAGTGCAATCTTCTGTTACTCCATCCCATCATTCCTGCATCTCCCCTTTAGAAGTGGACGTTTCTCTCTGTTCTTCCTATCTCCCTCTCTCCTTCCAGTGCTGAGCTGGTGCCTCTCTGGTATGCCTGAGGGAGTTGAGGCTTTTTGGCCTTCAGCTTCACTCGGGCTTGGGTAGGGGGGTCTGGGGGGGATTGAGGCCTGGTTGGGAGGAGGCTTTGAAAGGTTTTGGGCTGTTGAGACAGAGGTAGGCCCAGGTCTGGAGCAGTGGGCCGAGGCTGAATGAATGCAAGTGTGTCTGTTGTGCATTTCTGTATATATTTTTGAGGAGCGTTTGCATTTAAGCTTCCAATCCCGTGTGGAGCATTCTTACTTAGTTCCCTTGGGAAGGGGTGGAACAGCTTCTGTCTGCTCAGAACCAGGGCAGTGAGGAATCCCTTCGGGCTGGTGGTGCAGCTGCGGATTTTGCTGATGCACAGCTCCATGCTTGTGGTCCAAGGCTGGACCTTGGCTCCAGAAATTGGCATTTCACATGCAAGGTATCACTTTTGAAAGAGAACTTGAAGTTTAGCTGTTTGGTTTTGCACTGCGTAACTGTTGCCCATCCGCCTGCCTTAGGAGCGGTGCTGCTGTGCTCCTGCCTTTGCGCCGCAGTCAGGCAGCAGCTCTCTGCCTGGCCAGCGGCGGCTGGCATTTAGCTTGTAGTCTTGCAGGAGACCTCCTAAGGTTTCCTGTGCTGCTACACCTGAAATAGCCAGCAGTCAGCAAAAGTCAGTTATTGTCTGGACTTTCTGGAAAGATGTTAGTGTCCTTGGCACAAAAGAGCGCATTGAGACAAAGGCTGCGTTAGTAGCTACCTCAGTGCACGATTGAATTCTTGCCAATGGGAAGCTGATCATTTAAACTTTATTGGCTGCTTCCCTTTAAATTTTTTTTTCCCTCTTTTTAACTGTTTTGTTCGTTGTATTTCCCAGTATTGCTGCATTTGGCATACTTGAATCAAGTCACTGAAGTCTGCATAGTTGAGATATCAGGCAGAGTGAGATTTTTAGAAATAACCTGTCTGGTTTTGAGAGGATTGGTGACGTGAAATAAATAATTGCACACATCTGGCTTGTTCCTCTTCTAGACTTGCACTATGCATTGACATGAGGTACAGTAGGAGGTCAGGAAAAGATGTCCTCGTGTTGTCTATCCCTTGACTTGTAGCTAGGCTCCCGTTGGACTGAAGGCACGGATCCTGTAATGTTTGCCATTTGCAGCCTGTGAAGAGAAGGGTTGGTTGGAAGCACAAAGGAAAGCTGTGGGCACAAAACAATGAGAGATCTTTCTCTAACGGTTCTGAGTACTCTTCTTGAAGGAAGGTTGAGGATGGTGTTGATCTGCTCATTGTCAGTTCCCAAAATATAGTTATTACAGACAATTAGACCATTTGTAATGTCTTAAGAAGTAATTGGTAACACACTGATTTCAGAGTCATTTTTATACAGTTATTTAGGACAATATTCTTTCCTATTTCTGAGAAATAAGTGCTGATGTTCTATCAGTCTACTGCTCTGCAGGTACAAGTCTGGGAGATGTTTTGAGCACAAAAGGCTGTGTCACTGTGATGAACATTAACCATTCCTCCTGACAATGTCCCAGAGGTCAGTACCCCATGGACTGAACCAAGTGCATCTAGACTGTGATGCCGTGACCTAACTATGATACAATGTCTAGAGGCCAGTTCTGTGGGGGTTTTAGGTGCACTGTCTTTTACATAGCACTAGAAGCTCTTCTGTCTTACCACGTTAAATGTCCATGTGTCGTTACTTCTGTATTGATTAATCTGCATAAATGTTACCATTTTAAAAAACATCTCCAATTTTTTATTTACATGACAGCCCAAAACAGCTCCGAAAAGGACCTTTGGATCCATTACAAATGATCAGGTAAATATACACAGGAAGTGTTCCACAAGATTAGCAGTTTGTTTATTTCAGAGACAACTGTGTGCAGGGATGCACTGAAAAGGATGTCCTGAAAACTGAATGAGGTAACAGAGTTGCTTATTGCCCTGATAAAGAATCTTGTGGTGAAGGCCAGAGCCTCTTAAAACTAATTCTGCCTCTGAGATAGGCATGACCTTGTTTTGCTTCAAGTAGTTAGGTTAAAATACTTGAACTGTCTTTTTAGATGTAAGAAGTCTACCTGTTTTGTTTATAACTTACAGCCTTATGCAGTGCTGGTGATAATCACTTAGCAGATTATTTTTGCCAGTCAGTGATTCAAATGGCAGAAGGTAGTAATTAAATGTTAACTGTCTGGTGTGCTTTTCCAATGCACTCATGCCCTTCCCAGTGTGAACCAAAGCTGCGGGTCACTGGAGTCGTGTGGCAACTGAGGCACAGTTCAGTCCAAATAACAATCTGACCCGAATGGAAATTGCCACTTCACTGAGGTCTTAATGATGGTAGAGCCATTCACTTTGACATCAAGGATTTTATGTTTCTCTCAGAATTTTTACCGCTCATTTTTTCACTCATAAGGTAGAGAATTGCATATTTAAGAACTTTAAAATGTGATATTGAATGCTTCTTCATTCTTTGAAGTCTTTAGAATGGGAGAACTGTCCATAATATCACATTTAACCTGATCCCTTAGACAACATGAAGCAGCCTTGCTTCAACTGGGAGACAGGATAATTTTCTGTAACTGGTGGGGGTTTTTTTGTTGTTGTTTTTTCATTTTGGGTTTTTTTGGTTGAGTGGTTTTGGGTTTTGTTGTTGTTTTGGTTGGTGGGATTTTTTTGGTGTGTTTTGGGGATTTTTTTTAATAGTTTAGAAGATGTATAAACCTGCACTGAATAGTGACAAATACTTGATAATATTTTTTCCATTGAAATCAAGTTTTTAAAATTAACTTGGAAGAGATCTTTGCATTCTTTTCTGTTTCTTTAGTAATTCACTGCTAGTGATAGGGAACTGAAGCCATGTATTTTATATCAAAATCCTGTGCTATAATGAAAAATATCCTTCTCATGCTTGATAGCTGAAGGAAAGCAGAAGTGGGTATGCATATGTATAGCTGCTTGTATTCAGAGACTATATAAAGGGTTTGTTGTAGCTGTGGGATCTAATGACAGAATAATCAGTGCCCATCTGTCAGCTTGTGTACAAATAAAGAAGTAAAAGATAGCTGACTTTTTTCCCCCCTCTTGCTTCTGTTTGTTTGTTTGTTGTGTTGGGTTTTTTTGTGGGACCCTGTGGTAAAGTCTAGAATGCATAATTCTGCATTTCTCAGTAATTATTACATTTGTAGGACATACCTTCTAGCCAGATTGAACACGAAGAGAAAACTCACACTCCACCTTCATGGAGAGATCAGCATAGAATTGCAATTCCAAAATTGGTTCTGAATCTAGATCTTTATTTAGAAATTATTTGCAAGGCTCAAATCTTCATATGCCTTCTGCTAAAGAAGATGAACTCATCTTGGTTTCTGTTGTTTCAAAATATGTTCCAGGGCACTTCAGACTCTCCTTAGTTGCAACTTAGTGTTGTCACAAACAGTGTGCAAGTGGCACTGTAGATTTTCCAATACAGGTGAATAGCTCTTTGCCATGAAATAAATCATTATTTATGTAGGGCCAAATTCTGGCTTTGAGAAAACAAATCAGTGAAAGAGTGTGGCCTCCTGCAGAAGGAGACCTATAAGTGCATTCACTCGTGCAATGAACACAGATCTTTTGTAATTAATGAGAAAAAAAGGAACCTTGCACCCTGGAAACATGCTCTTTCTCTTTGGTCTGAAGTGTCTCAAACCAGATCAGAATACAGATGCAATTACCTGAGTAAAATGGAAAGCTGAGCACAAGAAATGGAGCAGGAGTGAGGCTGGATGCAGTTGCCCGTTGTAACAAATATGACAGCACTATTGATACCTTCTTTTCCTGGTCACTTTATACATGCAGCTTTCATGATCTGCATTCTAGCTCTGCCCTCGTGGAAGATACAGCTGGGAAACTGCCTTTACAGCCTTTCTTCCTCTGAAGGGTGAGAGATGAGGAAAGAGGATAATTGTGTTGCTCGTAATCCCTGCTTTTCTGAAGAGCCAGCAGAAGAGAGAATTTAGTTCTAGATTCCAATCTTTATTTTTGTAGTGTGTGCTAGCACAGCGATGGTTTGAAAGCAGGCATGTCTGTGCAATACATAGCTTTATTCGCAGTTCCAGGGGTCTAAGATGGTCTGCAAACCACATGAAAAGATTTGATTATTTTCAAACCAAGCTGTTTGAAATGAATGGGGATCTTTTCTCAATGGGGTTGTAATTTTCACTACAAGTATAAGATATCTAAAAAGAAGGAAGAAATACATTAAATTAGAGTTTAAAATTTTCTTTCTAACAGACTTATGATGTACAGTCTTACCATCTAAGGCCTGAATTATGTAGTAATGGTCTGTACCATCTAAGGCCTGAATTATGTATTAAGCACCTCTTTGTGGTTTCAGATCATGTCCAAGGTTGCCTCACAACCAGCGCCTTCATCTTCTTTTCCTTGAACTTGAATATTGCTGCAGACCCTCCAGTGCATGCATACTGTCTTGCCTTTGCATGTGGCTGAACTTTGGCTTCATTCCTCTTCTCCACACTCATTCATATGAAAGAGAAGCCAAATTACATCCATCCATGAATTTAATAACTTCTCTTTAGAGAGACTGATTTAAAGAAACCCAAACAAACAATTAAAAAACCCAAACCCAAAAATCCTCCCCAAGGCCACCCCTTGAAACTGCTACTGCTGTCCCTCTTACTTGCTTTTCTCAAAGTAGCCATTTCTTCCCGTGTTTGCCTTGAAAATGTCTTAAGGCCCTGGGACTTAAAGCCAAAATTGATACTGCATAGTAAAGGCAAATATATAAGAGCAGATTCCTGTGTACAATGTGCATATATATAAATGAATATTGCAGGACACTTTCAGGACATTACTGAGCTTTTTTTCTGTTCAGATGTTCTGTCATGCTAAAGTGTGTTCCTTCTGTCTTGTAGGGTCAAAATGTGTTTGGTCTTGATATTATTGAGACGCCTGAGGGGGATAAGTGGCCTCAACTGATTGTCCAGCAGATCCTGGATAGGGAACAGAAGGATACCTATGTGATGAAAATTAAAGTTGAAGATGGTGGAAGCCCCCCGAGGTCTAGCACCGCCATCCTGCAAGTCACAGTGACTGATGTGAATGACAACCGCCCAGTCTTCAAGGAGAATGACATTGAAGTTAGCGTTCCAGAAAATGCTCCGGTGGGCACCTCTGTGTCACAGCTCCATGCCACTGATGCAGATCTGGGCTCAAATGCGCAAATCCACTTCTATTTCAGTAACCAGATCTCCAGTTTGGCCAAGAGGCTCTTTGCCATCGATAACACCACTGGCCTCATTACTATACGAGAACCACTGGACAGGGAGGAATCTCCTGTCCACAAATTAACCGTTTTGGCCAGCGATGGCAGCTCAACTCCGTCAAGAGCAACAGTGACTGTCAATGTCACAGACATCAATGACAACGTGCCATCAATAGACACGAGGTACATCATCAACCCGGTGAACGGCACGGTGCTGTTGTCTGAGAAGGCTCCTCTCAACACCAAAATCGCGCTGATCACGGTGATGGACAAGGACGCAGATCTGAACGGAAAGGTGACCTGTTTTACGGATCACGATGTCCCTTTCAGGCTGAAGCCGGTCTTTGATAACCAGTTCCTGCTGGAGACAGCCACCTTCCTGGATTATGAAGCCATGCGGGAATATGCCATTAAAATAGTGGCTTCGGATTCAGGGAAACCTCCCTTGAACCAGTCTGCAATGCTGCTGATCAGAATCAAAGATGAGAATGACAACGCTCCAGTCTTCACACAGCCCATCATCGGCCTCTCCATCCCCGAAAACAACGCCCCTGGGACGCAGCTGACCAAGATCAGCGCTACGGACGCCGACAGTGGGCGCAATGCTGAGATCAGCTATATCCTGGGTTCTGACGCACCTCCGATCTTTAACCTTGACCGCCGTACAGGCATCCTGACAGCAGTGAGAAAGCTGGACAGAGAAAAGCAAGACAGGTACTCCTTTACTGTGCTGGCTAAGGATAATGGGATGCCACCCTTGCAGACCAATGCTACCGTGACAGTGTCAGTCCTGGACCAGAACGATAACAGCCCTGCTTTCACACATAGTGAATATAATTTCTATGTGCCAGAAAACTTACCCATGTATGGCACGGTGGGGCTTATCACAGTTACAGATGCTGACTCGGGAGAGAATGCTGCAGTCACACTGTCTATATTAAATGGTAGAGATAATTTCATTATAGATCCACTTACTGGTGTTATAAGACCTAATATTACCTTTGATAGGGAACAGCAGGGGTCATACACTTTCCAGGTGAAGGCTGTGGATGGAGGAAGACTGCAGCGTTCCTCAACTGCCAAAGTGACCATCAATGTTGTTGATGTAAATGACAATAGGCCCGTTTTTGTCATTCCTTCTTCTAACTATTCGTATGAGTTGGTTCCAACATCCACCAGTCCAGGGTCTGTAGTCACTAAAGTCTTTGCGGTTGATAATGACACAGGAATGAATGCAGAGCTCCGCTATAGCATCATAGGTGGGAACTCGAGGGGCTTGTTTACAGTTGACCAATTAACAGGCAATATTACCTTGAAAGAGAAGGTAATTACGTCAGATCATGGCTTGCACAGGCTAGTGATAAAAGTCAATGACCTAGGACAGCCAGAGTCTCTTTATACTATTGCTCTGGTGCACTTGTTTGTGAACGAGACAGTCACCAACAGTTCCTATGTGCAGGAGCTAGTGCGCAGGAATATGGAAACTCCGGTTGGCCAGAATGTTGGGGATGGCGAGATAACCCCCCAGACCAATGATTATGTCAAGATCATCATTGCCATTATTGCAGGCACCATGACGGTGATTCTGGTAATTTTTGTTACTGCTTTAGTACGCTGCCGCCAGACACCTAGGCACAAGGTCGTCCAAAAAAACAAGCAGAGTGGCGAATGGGTCTCTCCAAACCAAGAGAACAGGCAGATCAAGAAAAAGAAGAAGAAGAAGAAGCGGTCACCAAAAAGTCTCCTCCTCAACTTTGTGACTATTGAAGAATCTAAGCCTGATGATCCTGGCCACGAGCACATAAATGGCACTTTAGACATTCCTGTAGAGTTAGAAGAACAGACTATGGGAAAATATAACTGGGCCACCACACCGACCACCTTTAAGCCCGACAGCCCGGATTTAGCAAAGCACTACAAGTCTGCTTCACCGCAGCCTACCTTTCAGATTAAACCTGAGACTCCTGTACCCCCCAAGAAGCACCATGTCATTCAGGAACTGCCTCTAGATAACACCTTTGTGGTGGGCTGTGACTCAATTTCCAAGTGCTCATCAAGCAGCTCGGACCCTTACAGTGTTTCTGAGTGCAGCTGTCAAGGAGGCTTCAAGACCCCAGGCCCCATACACACCAGACAGGTAATAGAAATTTTAAGGTGTCCTCTTCCTGCTTCCTTTTTCAGCTGGTCAGTCCTGTAGCTCTAGCTGCTGCTGTCCCGCCTGATGGAGGCCCCGAGCAGGAGGCAGCGTGAGGTTGGTGAGGGCTGAGGGAGGCCGGGGCGCAGTCTGTTGCTGCAGGACGCCGAGCGGAGGGCACTGCTGCCTGCAGGTGGCACTGTGGCACTTCCTGCGCCCCCGCAGCAGCCGCTCGGGCGGGCAGGGCTGGCGGTGCTGTCCCCGCGCTCTGTGCGCCGGGGCTGAAGCCACCGGGGCTGAAGGAAGGCAGCGAAGCTTTGCAGGAGCTGATAAGCGATTCTTAGCGGTAATGGAGTCTGCAACTGCAGCCTGCATTTGGGCATAGTTTTACTCCAGGAGCTTTAAAGCAGGCAAGGATTTTCCTGCGGGAATGCCGGTGCCATGTTCAGACTAGGAGCAGGCTGCACTGCTTAAACCTGGGGAACGACATAGGCCAAGTCCGGGGCACAGGATGAGCATCCCTGTGACGGCTCTCAGTTACTTGCTGCTCTGCCTGAAAAAACAGGTACTAAGTAATCAGAAATTCAGTACAGGTACGGAAATGTCTAAAGAATCCTCAGCTTAAAATTAAAAACAATTTGAGACCAAAGTACAGTACTTTTGTCATTCTCAAGACATGACAGAAAGGCTTTAGGACACTGGAAACTGATGCTCATGTCTATTAGTCTTCTGCATCATTTTGCTGAAAATAAAGCTTTGCTGTTTGTTTCTGTACTTTTCTTTCTTCACAGATAGCACAATTTTCAGTGAAATAGTTTTGCAGTTCAGTTTTCATTGACCAAGCGATTAGTAATAAAAAATCCCAATTTTTTTCAGAGGAGTTTTTTATATTGTTGGTAAGACATTGGAATGCTATTGCTGGAGAACAAATCCTCAGCATGACTAGGTCTGTTAACACTTTTTCCACCAAGTCAGTTTTGGACTTTTTTTCCTATGGTCTTTGTTTTATCACCAAAATTGTGATCACAAAATGTGCCTAGAAGAAGCTGCTCATTCAAAGTAGTCACCATAGTTTTGAAAATCACAGGATGGGTTTCTTTTAATCTGTGCTATCCCCCCTCCTAACACAGAGATGTGTGGCAGTTTGTATCATTTTGCTCTATAAAAATGTCATCTTTTTCTGAGGTGCATTAACAGAAGAAGTGAAGGAATTTTTTTTTTTTTTTACCTCAAAGACATAACAGCACTGCAAAATGTATAGCTTGCTGAGACAAGAATATTTTCTGTTAAAAGTACTTAAATGTGTTAATTTAAATCACACATTGGAAAAGCTTCTTCCTAGTTTGTTCTCTGTTTGACCTCTCATAACTCTGAGGAGGGTGCTGCTGTATTCAGCGTTTCTCTGGCCCTGATCTGAGTGATTTTGCAGTTAAGTTCTGGTACCACTCCTCTGAGCCAAAAAGGTTCTTCCATTGTCTGCTTAAATGCACTTTGTCATGCAGTAATGCTGCTAACAAAGAAAGTAAGCTCATGACTCCAGGTTTTCACAGTTCTTCCATCAGAAGGGGCTTTTTGAGTAGAAGGGAAAGCAGTTCTCTTCTGCAGCATTGCTGGGAGAAAAGAGCATTTTCTTTTCTCTTTACCTTAAAGGTCACTGACAGGGCTTTCCTATCCCGAAGAGCAAAATACAAGTGTTTGGAGTTCTTTGACACTCATTACCTGATATTAGTCTATCTTCATATACTGTAACTGAAAGTATAGTAGTATGATGTGAAAAATAGAGCAAAAAGAGATTCAAGTTCCTGTTTGTATTTGTTTCTGTTGAATCTACAGCTATCCTTCTTTTAAGATGAGTGCTCCTTTATGACAGTGATGACACCGTTAGAGAAAGTCTAACTGCTCACTACCAATGCTCCTTTACGTTGATGTGAGAACAACTTTTACATTGAAACATGAGAATTCACATTTCTATTACTTTCCTAAATTATAGTAATGTCATCAATGCATTCAGTTATATAAGCTGGGCAAGAAAGGCCATTGTGTTAAATTATTGGTCTTGAACTGGGGTCAGCCAGGCAGAATTCTTTCCTCATAAAGAAAAGCAAGCAAAATCTTCCTTAAACTTCTACAGATCTTATAAAAGTCAGTCTTACTCCTAACTTCTTTCCCTATATTGTAGTCTGGGTAGATTTGTCTCCTGTGGGACTGTAGAAGGTCAGATTGACTTGGAGTTGTCACTGTTAGCCAGCAAATAAATGAAGCAAACAGAAATAAGCTTCTGCCAGGGTGCCTCGGATGATGTCCCAGCACGCTGCAGCCTCCAAAGCTAACAGAAGTTTGTGCTTAGTGATGCATTTGTGTCATGTTCTCTGAATTTGCAGTGAACTGTAGGACAGCCTGGAGAATTGAAGTTCAGCTAGAAAGAGAGGTGCGCTCATTTGAAAAGCAGAAATGTGTAAAGCCCTGTACTTTGTCTTTGGGATCCGCTCCTGGTGCAAGCCAAAAGCTCTCTCAAGGAGGCCAGAGATGGTAGCGTTCATGGGGAAGATATCTCTTCAGTTTCTGCCAGGTGCTGATATTAATAGGCCATGCACCTCAACTGTTCTTACTTTCTTCCATGCAAGGCTTTCTACTCAGACAGTTGAACCAATGAGGAGTTAAAGCTCAAAATAGGAGTTTTCTTTGGAAACTGAATTTTGAGTATGTCTGAATGGTATTGATTCAGGCCTTTAAAGAAAGGAAGATATGCCTTTGCTTTACTGCTAAATTTGCCTCACAGAGCTGTAAAATGTCAGAAAGTTACGGTAACACTTGTACTCAAAAAGCACGCAAGAGAAGATGCAAAGGTTTTCCTACTGAAAACCAGAAAATCTCCTTAGAGGTTGTATGGGAAATAAAACACTACTGCTACAGATGATATTTTTGTGGAGAAGGAATCAGGGAGACACTCCTGATGCAGCTGAGGGCACCTTGAATCAGGAAGTAGAGGGAGTTAGTGAGAAAAAAGTATGGTCTTAATGTAATGTCCCCAGAGAGAGAGATTAAGCTTCTGTGTGTGAGAAGGGAAAGAGACTCATGGATTCATAGAATGGTTCAGGTTGGAAGAGGCCTTAAAGTTCAACCAATTGCAGCTCCCTTGCCATGGGTAGGGGCATCTCCCACTAGCCCAGGTTGCTCAAGGCCTCATCACCTGGCCTTGAACACCTCCACAGAGGGGGCATTCACATCCTCCCTGGGCAACCTGTTCCAGTGTCTTCCCACCCCTAGAGAATTTCTTCCTGATCTCCAGTCTCACAAGAGCAATTGCTGAACTCCAGTGGCAGACCTGCAAAATAAGAGCTTTCTCTTTGCATGGAGGAGAGAGAATTACTTTTAAAAAGTTTTACCATGTGATAAATTGTTGTGATGGTTCAGGAGTTCCCCGCCCCCCAACACGTTTGAATTCCTCCAGACTAGACTCAGCCAGATTGTAACTATCTGCCTGTATATGGTGCTATGTATTACGAATATTTACAGCTGTATACAGAAATATGCAAGTTAAAAGTAATACAGAAACACAATGCCCCTCCCAGAGATCAGAGTCCCCAAGAACGGTTCCCAACCACCCTTCCACCTTCTCCGCACTCTCTAATCTTATCCCAAAATTACCTTACATGCAAGGTAAACAGGAAAGATCAGCCATGGGGGGTTAGAAGCAGAATCGATTAGTTGGGTTACACAGATCCAGCTAGAAGCCAGGGAGAGAGAGATGAGACTCCACAGACAGAGAGCGACTCACACACTGTCTTGTCTGTGTTTATGTCCTTGCTTTTATTCATCTCAGCAAACCTATGAGATTGCTGTTTTGGTAGTCACAGGTCTCTTAAAGAGAGGCATTTCTTTGATGGAAAACCACAGATCTTCTTTATCTGCAAGGTTTGTAAGAGCCTAATTTTACTGTTATTTACCTTAATGAGAGCAGACTCTGTGAAATATTCCATACTGACTCAAGTTTATGGTTGTTTGTGTGGAATGCTGAAAAGCAAGGAGAGCTTTTTCCACTCTAGTTTTCACATAACACAATTCACAAATCTAGAACCTTAAACAACATTTACTGTGGTACCTTAAACAACATTTAGACAATTCAAATGCGCTCTGTTCAAAACATGCAGAGGGTACGATGTGTGATCTCTGGCAGCAGGGTGAAGAGGAGCTGCTGCCACAGAAGTTCCTTAGAACTTCACATCCATTGTCCCTTCTAATCGTATCTTTGTTACTTAATGCCACCTCAGATATGCCTTTCATATGAAGATAATGGATGCACACGGTAGTGACAGCAGAAGTCTTGGACAGGAAGCACTGGGTCACTCAGGAAGGCTCCTGTGGCCTTTTGTTAAGAGCAGGTTGTTGGTGGCCGGGTGCTGCCGAAGCCGTGCGAGTGTTGGTGAAAGCAGCCTCGCTGCTGGAGCTGCGAGGTGCCGTCACGCTCGACTCCAGCATTACATGCTTTTGGTGACTCTCCCTGCTGCACCTGGGGTGCATGCTCATTTAGCTCCACCGCCAGCACTATGCCATCGTGGGGAGGGTGCTGAGGGAGCGAACAGGCATGCAGATTGATTTTTCTCGTACTTACTAATGCTTTAGTTGAGCTTTACTTGCCAGGGCTCTGTCATCTGTGAACATAGCCATGCTTATAAGCAGAGATTTCAGATGACAACACTGGTCTCTGCTAAACTTGTTTCTAACAGAACTGATTGGAGATAGCCATTATATCCCTTCCAGAAACCTGAATGGGGAGCATACCTGATTTAAAGCATGTTGTATTTTGGAGCACTATCTCAGTTCTATGGTTCTGACACATTAGCAGCCACTTAGACCTGCTTAAGGTTAGGGTCTATTTGAGATTCTGATTTGAACTGTGGTGAAATCTCATTAGGGCCTCCCACTATGAGAACACTGTGCTTAGGATGTGAAATGCACCTGAACTTAATAGCTCTGAAAACTCATCTCTTGTGTAAATCTTTAGCTTCAGGACTTACTCTTCTGTTTGATGGCAGTGAGACCAGAGAGTGTAAGGTACTGCAGTGAGCAGCAGGCAGTTCTGATGCTTCTGCTGCGTCCAAGGATATAGAATAACATTGGCACCATGAATTGATACAGAGCAAATTACTCAACGTTTTTGTTCTAAATCTCAGTAAAACAGCTGTTGGTATAAGCCCATTACTCAGAATTGGGTTTTTTAGTATATATCTTTCACTGGAATAGCACGGGGAACGATACCTGGAAAGAACTCCCTCTGCCTTACAGTAGAGGACAAAAACAGAGTACAAATGGGAAGGAAAAAAAAAATATGTACAAATAGTGTTACAGTCAAAATATTTTTTAAAGTAAAAACTGATTTTGAGAGGCAAAGCCTTTTTTTTTCTTTGCCCAGTAAGAACTTGTGGACTGAGTTTGTACTGAAGTTGGCATATGAAGTTCCAGCAGTACTAAATGATGGGCTTTATGCAAGCCAGAATGATGCAGCTCTCTCAACAGCAGCTTGCCTTGGGGTGATAACAATATAACATTAGCCAAAGGTTCAGTGCAGTTCACCTCCATTTTCTCAGGGAGACAGATGTAAGGTTTACTGTTTTCTCTTCATGCCTCAGCTTTGGTTTTTTAATGACCTGTAGTGATAAACCATTGCCAGCAGTGCACTCTGCTTTGGCTGCAGTTAAGTTTGCACGTCTTCTTTTCCTATTCTCTCCCAAAGGTGTTGCAGTCAATAATCGACAGTGCTTAGCAATTTCCTGGCCAGCGAGGGGCTAGTGTCTGGGTGACACTGGTATTGTTAGCGCTTGCTTGCCTCTGAAAGCATTGATCAAAAGGGCTTCATTGCTGTGAAGTTCTAGGAGTCTAATCCTGATGATAAATATAGATTAAAAATGCAAACTAAGCCTTCAGGAGTGAATCTTAGGAATGATGCTCTTGAATGAAGTCTGCTAAAACCCTGCAGAATGTGGTTTTGGTACTGTGGTAGTCATCTGATAGCTCTAATCTGGCAACTACACTTGGGGGTTCGAGCTGCTAAAGCAAAAAGCCTAAAAGGTAAGAAACCTGGAAGAAGATACACAGAAGCCGTTGCTGTGGCTCCATGTGTTTCACCGTGTTTGGTGTGTGTGCATGGATGTGTGCAGGTCTTTGCTTGTCTGTAGAAACCCGGGAGTGTGCACACAGCCCAAGTGCCTCTTAGAACCGCAGGAGTTCAGCACTGCTCGAATCAGGCGGTGATTGAGGTGGTAGCAATGTGGAAGCAAAGTTGTCAGTGTATGGGGAGAATGCTGCAGGCAAGGGCTGTTCTCATGCTGTTTCTCTGTTTGCCAGCTCTGAAGGCCATCGCAGCTGATGTTATGTACTGAAGTCGTACGTGTACACAATGATGTTAAGCCAGCAAACATGAAAACAAGGAAATAGCACGAGAAAGCCCTTTGTCCTGTCTGATTGCCGAAGAACTTTATCGTCTGATCTCCAGAGGGGTTTGGAAGTGACCATGAACTGTTGAAGCTGCCCTACTGAAAGGTATCAAGGGCAAGAATTTTTTAAAAGGAAAAGACAAAGACGTTTTAGTACCTTGTGCTCTAGTGTTCTATACCGTAGTTTTGCTAAGAAAAAAGTAATGTGACCCATCCTTCTGCACAGCTGCTGATTATGGTACATCGAGTTTGCTTGTAATCATCTTCTTGTCCCAGAGTTTTGTCCTTATTTATTTTAGTTGGAGTAGTTAGGAACTTTTGTTTCTATAAATATATTAAAAGGGAGCAATAAATTTTATTCACACGTTAAAAAAGAGAATGTAAAGTTCTTTATACTCCCTGCATTTAAAAGAAAAAGAAATAAATTGTTGTCACTTATAGCACCATTATATATGTTAAGAATTGAGTGTTATTTATATCTATTCCATGATATTTTAAATGATGATATTGCTGCTATGGATCATAAATAGAATTGATCAAATCACTGCTTTCTTATTTATAGGCACAGTAGTAGTAGTGGAAAATGAGTACTTCCTGCTTTCTTAGCCACCACATTTTGTAAGAAATGATCACCTTTTAAAGAACTGGAAAGTATTAACTTTTAAAAAGAAAATTTAATTTTCAATTTGCTTGCTTGCTATTGTCTGTGTAACAGATGCCATGCACTTAACCTTCTGAAATAATTTAAAAAAAAAAACAGAAGTCACAAAGCCCATGGCTTGGGGTTTTTTCACTGTTAGCCAGCAGATGGGGAAAAATAAAAGGCCTACTGCTGTTTTTTTCTCAAGTGATTTCCCTGTGTAGTTCCCTTTCCCTTTCCCTTTCCCTTTCCCTTTCCCTTTCCCTTTCCCTTTCCCTTTCCCTTTCCCTCATTTTTTATTTAGCACGCCTCATTTTAAAAAAAAGTAATTGCCTCTCATAGCTTTGTTTGCAGTTTGGCAAGTTCCCATCTCTTGCCTCCCATTCGAGGCAGTAATACTTAGTGTGTATCATCCATAGTGTTAGAATATCATATGCAATGCAAAATCTATTAGGAAGCAATGGAGTATAAAGAACCTTTTTTCCTGCACTTATATGAAGACATGTAATATTAATTTGGTAGAATAAGATGAAATACAGCCACTGCTTTTAACTGGGATGTATAGACTATATTTAACTTTCTCTTAAAGGAAAGGTTGTGAATGGTTCATGGGTTAGACTACAACATGGAGTTCCTACACGTGACTGTATGTTTGATGTAAAAGCATTTATAGGCTTGTACTTAATGACGTTGCCTCAGTTCTTGGACTGCAGAGTATCTGCCATGACTGTTGCCTATGGTTTCCTCCACATTTGCTATCTGGCTCTTTTCAAAATGTGTATTTGGCTATTTGATCTGTAAAATAAATCCTGTTAATAACGAAGTCCATATTGTAATTCAGCATATTGTATTGCAGAATGATAGCTGTGACTGTTACAAAGAACTTTGCGTTTCTGATAATGAAAGCGTTGTCTTGGAAAGAAATTTGTATCTGTAGGGCAGTTTTTGCTATTCCTATTTATCACACCCTTGCAGCATTTATGCTTCAAAATAGGCCCCAACATTTTCAGTGGTTAGACATACGTTGATGATAATTTTTGACTCAGTAATACACTTCAGCCAGTTCCTCTGGGCTGCAGGTTCATTCCTAGAGAGTAAAGCATTCATCTGAGAAGGTACAGATTATTGTGATAGAGCTGGGTCCTGCCAGTTGCTACTGGAATTGTTTGCTTAGGTGCTTTGTGTGGAGGTGATGGGAAGCGTTGAAGAGTGATAACCCTGTGACCTAGTAGAGTTGCTTGTCAGGAAGACAGCAGGGTTCAGTTTTTGGGTTTTGCTTTTTGCATCTTCAGCATTCAGTCCCAAATGATTTCAATACCTACATCAACCTTTGTTTTCCTTTTAAATTGTAATTTGTTTTGGGGTTTGTTTGTTTTTTGAATGGAGAGATGCTGACTTGAGCTACTGGACTAGGTTAATTGACCTCAAGCATGAGTTTTTGTCATTTCTAGTTCACAAGCTAGTTGTCTTTGGAGTTTTCTCTGGCAGTGAAGGGGCATGGATATACTATAAAAGTGTATCCATTATATGAAGTCAGGTTATTTTGTCTTTAGGTCTGCACACCTCTACAAGTGCCTGCTTTGTTACACTGAGTGTGGAGACACCTTTGATAAGTACCTTTCCAATTCAAATGTGCTAGTTCTGTGCTGGCAGAGAAAACTATTTTTTGTGGCATTCCTAGTTCTTTTGCTTTTAACCTAGGTTTGGCTTCTTCCTAGTGTTTCCATGCCCATGTCCTTCTAGTCTATCAATAAATAATTTTAAACTTTAAACAAAAATTACATGTCTGAAATGGTACATTAAGTGATTGGATTATTGGCCCAAATCAGCGATCTCCCCCTTCTGGTTCTCTCACGAGTCAGCACCTGCCAAATACACTAAAGGAAAAGCCAGCAGCCTTTTAAGTGGTTCAGGCTTCTGTATTTCCTTTAGTGTGATTTTTATGTTCTTACATCTAAGTAAGTATTACTTTTTAAAAAGTAATTATTTCATAGACTGACATCAGACTTGTTCAAAGAGCTTGTTTCCTTCTGACAGTGAAAGGAGCTAATGAAAGCCTGATGTGTACTGACCAAATATCTTTGTGTGCCAAATAGAAATTTCTACACTTCCAGTGATGTGAAGGCTAAATAGGGGCCCATCAAAAAAAAAATCTATATTTAGTTTTGGGGGCTTTTAAAAATGGACATTAGCATCCTCAGTCAAAGCTAGGTGTAAATGTGCCCAAACAAACTCTGTTTCTCAAATGTTTTCACATACTGAAATGCTATTTCTTGACTGCACAGAAGTCAGAGAAAATGAAGAGCAAAAATCAGTTTGTTGAGCAAAAGCATCCTGATGCGTTCTTTGGAATGGTAATGGTACCTCCCAGGTTACTTTGTTATACTTAGGCCTCTGTTATTATTACACACTCTCAGTAAACTTCTCAAGAGACTCCTTTTATGTGGCACAGATTGTCACCTGTATCACCAGTGCAGACAGGTTTGTGCCTGTGGGTCAAATCTAGAGTCTGGGTGTGGTTAGTTGCAGTGCTTTTTGGCTCAGCAAACTCAACAGGTTCTTATTTGCTGCCAGTTTTGCAGAGGAATCCTATGGCTACTCCTAGCCTTGCAGTGCCAGCAGGCAGAGATGGCTCAGATTTGCTGTTCTGCATCCTGTCAGAGTGTCAGTACCTGGGTTTGATACGGGTCTTTTCTGCTACAGCTCAGTGCCACTCCCTCTCCAACCTGTCCTGGTACCAAGTGAGCCACTCCAAGTAAAAGCTATGGCACTCGATCTAGTTTGTGTATGAAAGCTGCCTATCAGGTCAGAAAATGTACTGGACTTGGGGGGTTTAAATCCTTCTGAATTTAACTGAGCACGGGACCGCTGAAGGGCAGCAGGGAGCTGTCAGGAACAAAGCTGGTTTGTAATGTGAATAGAGTATTATTTTTTTTTAACATAAACTGGAATGCTGCAGGGTTTTTCCTGTTAAACGTTTTCAGTGATTTCCCATTTTACCATAAAATATATTTATGGTATAGCCTGGTCTTAGGTATTATTTGTAAAATCTTTTTAACAAATATTTTTTTAATATATATCTTTACTTTCATATTGACTTATTGAGCACTGTTCCTTTTATGGCTTGTTTATCTATTTCTACAATAAATTTTATTTGAAGATTCTATTTCTGTACCTTCTGGAGAAGCACTCTTTTTGAATACATCTCTGGTCTGTTTGCTTAATGCATGCATGCCATCAAAGCTGTACATACACTGGTAGTTTTTACAGTGGCTAGGAGCTATAATTATTAAAATATCTGTACCACACAAAGTATCACCAAGCTTGCTTGAGGAATCTCTCTGAAGAAGTCTCCTTCTTTCAAAACTCCACACTCCTTAGCAATGCAATTCTTTTGTCTACGTTTTCTTCAAAGAAGTGTGCTCTGGGCAGGCATTCCAAGAGCTGCAGATCTTCCAGCAATATTTATGTGGATGTGGGTGCTTCTGCTGTGTTTAGAGCTAGGGAGAGTGAGAGGTAGTGCTCTACTATCTGTGTGTGTACCTGTTGTGTGTGCATGTGTATAGAGAGCAAGAGCCTGAGGATGGACGATGCATTTCTCACCTGTTCAGTTAGCAATGATGTGAGACAGGCCGGCTGCAGATGTCTGCTTGCCCCAGTGCCCAAGGTATCCTGCAAAGACAGGTAGCCAAGCACTGAGGTTTCACCAGACCACGTTAATCTGAAATGCTGAGAAGCTGAGCAGCCCTTGCAAGAATGTGCTGGCTTCTCACTGGCTTTTGATCACCTGGAGTTATGATCTGTAGGGGTTTGAATTCCAGTTTGTTCTCTCACTGGTTAACTTCCACTCATTCCAATTGTCTCACATTATTCCAAACTGCTGTTTTCTCCAGTGGTTTAGATTTGTTCTCTTGAATCTTGCCACTGAAAATTTTATGGAAAAGATGTTTCTCTATTTCCCCCAAATCATGAGCCTCTGCTTAGTCCATAAACAGACATCTGTACATCAAATTCAGCTACTTATATTCATACTTATATTCACCAGTAAGTGTGTTATCAGGAATTTTTTACTATTGGTTATCTGATCTCTTTTTAAAAAGTTTTATTAATTTGTATTTATCATGGCTTTTGTTTTTATGGAAAGTGTTCATTAAAGTTCAAATAACTTATTTCCAATAAAAAAATAATGATAATCTCAAAGTTGGGAGGTTTGATTTCCCCTTACTGAATTGCAGCCAAAAATGATGAGCTGGCTTTCCGTCTATTATCACAGAACTTTTTTCATCCTTTTCTGTTAAGAGGAGGTGTCCATGGCTGTCAGTTGGGTGAACCTGTGGTTATGTTCCGTTTCCTCCTGGGCTGTGATGTTTTTGGACTTTGATACAATCACCAATCTCATGTGAAATCTAAGGTCTTTCCTCAAAAGAATTTCCTACTTCTGTCCGGGCAGTTCAAATTCTTCCCTTTTATCTGTGTGCATCAATAGCAAACAAGTTGCAAGCAGATAAACACATTGACACTAATTTGTACCCAGAAGGCTCCAATTACAGATTCCCCCACCCTGCAAAATTCTTTTCCTAGATCCATATCTAAACAGAGTGGGCTGCTCCATCCTCCCTCTCTCCCTTCCTCTCTATTTAAAACAAAAACAAAACAACAAACACCAGTCTTGTACAGACAGTAGTGCAGGTGTGCTTCAGAGAGGCAATCAGCCCAAGTCCAGAAGTACTGCCACAGGTGGATGGAGTTTGAACCTCCTTTCCTCTTAGCTGTTGCAGTTAATAGCCTGGTATGCTATCCAAACAGTATCACAAGCTCTTTTGCTCTTGTTTGGTATTGAAGAGAGGCTTCACTCTTTTAAAATCTAAATGAATTACAGATGAATACAAAATAACTGCTTGGTACTTCCTGGCAGATGTTGAACTTCCAGCTTCTTATAAAATGAGAGTAGATGTGGATATTTGGTTAATTGTGAAGAGTGATGTCATTGTGAGGTACACCACAACTTCTGTCTGTTTGGGAATGTGCCATTGGGAATGTACTGGGAGAACAGAGCTGAAGTGGGCTTACATAGATGTGGTATGCTGGTTTTATTTGGGGGGGATTTGTTGATAAGGTTATTTGTGTGAACTTGGCTGCTTAGGTGCAAGAAAGCATCTTAAAGTAACTGAAAGAAACAAATAGAGTTCAACATGGACACTTGAGTTTGCCTCCTGGGCTAAATAGAAAGCACCTGTCTGGAAAGCAGTCCCCTGTGTCTTTGGTGATTATCTATCAGCCCAGGCTGCCGAGGTCTGCACGGACGAGGTCATGCTCACTGCAGGACCCAGGCAGAGGTCCTGTCCCTGCAGAAGTTGTACTGTGGAGAGACAGCTCTATCAGAATCTCAGAAGTCTTTGCAGATGTCATGTTGAGTCCCATTCTGATGCATTCTGTCACACTTTCTTAACTGGATTCATGTGGATTTCTGGTTACGGATAAAAGTGGCGGAATCATGGAGTCACGGAATGGCTTAGGTTGGAAGGGAGCTCGGAGCTCACCTGCGACTTCCCCAGCGTGGAACAGCTCTCAATTAGACTCAGCTGTTCAATGCCTGCTCTCAATTAGACTCAGCAGTTCAATGCCTGCTCTCAATTAGACTCAGCTGTTCAATGCCTGCTCACACCTGGCACTGAACACGCCCGGGGAGGAGCCACCCACAGCCTCCCTGGGCAGCCTGTGCCAGTCTCACCACCCTCCTACTGAAGAACTTCTTCCTCAGCTCCAGTCTACCCCTGCTCTCTCGGCGTTTGAAGTTATTCCCCCGAGTGCTGTCTCTTGACAGGCTGCTGGGCAGTGCCTGCGCCTTGCAGGGCCTGACAGCTGTGGCGGCTCTAAGGTAAGAGATCTTCCTTCTGCGGCCTGGCTTGTGGCGCCTGCTGCACGCTTTTGCCTCTCTCCTTTTGAACACTCCTGCCCTTGGAACTGGGAGTGAGAGAGCAGTGCAGCTTGGCTTGGGAACGAGCGCTGCGGTTTGCTTTGCTACCTGAACTGGGTGGAACGGTAGAGATTTTTCAGGGAAGCTGAGGGCATGGTCTGCCTTTTGCCCAGGTTTGAACTCACCTGAGGTAAAATGACAGTTTTCGTGTGACAATAAGCTGTCTGCTAGCTTTGTTGCATTTCATTGCTTTAAATATATTTAAAATGACAAAAAAGCAGGTACTTTAGCTTGCAAGTAGCCGGTTGGAATTCCTAAGCCGTGTAGGTACAGGTATCTAGAATTGCACACTGTGAAAGCAAAGCATTCCCTACCTTCTGTTTTCAAAAGCATCTGGTGTGTCTGTGGGGTTAACAACAAACTCTCTGTAGGAAGCATGCCAAGGAATCAGGCTGAAGCTGGGTAAGTGCTTTTCTGTTTTGAATAAGTGTGTTTGTAAACAAGCTTCAAGAGGGGAAGAAAACATTGAATTATGTTCTCAAGCTTAGCAGAAAGGAGGCAGCAGCCTCTACAGTCTGCTGAGGTTTTGATTGCTATTGATTTCCAGCTTCCCAGCCAAACCGCCGCACTCTCTACAGAAATGTTCCTCCTGACTCGCGTTAAGCTGAGCAGACAGGAGAGCTGCACCTAAGAGCTGCCTGGTAGTAGCAGCAGTGCTCAGCATGGTTTGAGTAGGGAGTCATCAGTAGTCCCTCCCCCATCAGCTTGAGCTGGGATATTTTTTAGACCTGAGAACAAGGGGTTTACCAAAACTCTACCTGGAAAGTCCTTTCTCTCCTTCCTCAGCTAGCAGAAAGCTGCTCTTCCAAAGTCAGATCTCTAGTGCTTCTCAGAAGGATGTCTGATGAGATACATTGGAGTAAGAGAATAAATAAATAAGTAAGTTAGATAAATATTTAACTTATGTTGTATCTTATAGTGCTGCGTCAGCTGATACCAAAACATAGGCACAGAACCAAGGTTGCTTCGTAACACATTTCAAATGTTCATTTTCTGTGTAAGGGATTATTCTAAGATATTGATTGCTGTTTAGTAGAGTGGCCAAATGCATTTTTGAGTGCCCCAAAGTAGATGTTAATTTTAATCTAGCAAAATGGATCCTCATGGGTGTGTAGGTGTCTCAGCTGAAACCAGAACCTGAATTATTTTTATGCGTCTACTACTTGTTTGCATAAATACCCAAATGAATTGGTTTTATTTAGAGATCTTAGTGTTTAAAATATGTATTTTCAGTGTAAACCTCAAAAGAACACAATGTTCTGCTCACTGGGGTGGCTCATCAGCTTTTTTGTCTGTCTCTACCTCATGTTGTGAGTTTTCATTTGGGTTCCATCTAGTTCTGTAAGTGGAGATGCTGGTGTTGCTGTAGACGTGACTGTTTCACTCACAAGGTGATCAGTTACACCTGTTCAGGAACTTTTCATGAAGGCTGGGTATTAAAAGGAGATAGAAATGACAGAATCGTTCTTTTGTTAGCAGTCAAAAAAAGGAAAATTTAGTTGGAGGGAAAAATGCTCCTTTGCTGTTTCATCTGTACAAGATGCATGGTGCTGCAGTGTGTGGTTTATTGGTTACAGTGTTGTGCCCTCCTAGTGCTGCACAGGGCTAAGACAGTGCTCAGCTCTTCTAAAGGCTCCAACATCTGTCCTGCCAATCCTCTTACAGAAAGGCTCTTTGGAATTAGCAAATGTCAACATGAATTCTGAAATGGCTATGAAAGGAATAGAGTAAATGAGGGGTGTGTGGGAGGGACTGGAAGAGAATATTTCATTATTTCATTGCCCCTCTTTAACACATTCACTGCTTGAACTACTTGTTTTTTTATGGTTCCAGATGGTAGCAAGATGCATATAAATGAACAAAATGAAATAGAACAAATCAAATACTTGGCTGGTGTTCAAGAGCAGCTAAGGCTAAGCTTTATTAAATTCACATGAGGATGTGATAACTGGAATTTCACAGAATGAGCTGCAGGAAGCTTGCTCATGAAGAATGTCCTTCTTCTTGAGATAGATGGGACAATCAACAGTTTTGTCATGGTAAAAAACAAAGGCAGAGCTTTATTTTCAGAAGGCATTCACTGCTTGAGTGAAAACTGGCTCTGCCTGTGGGGCAGGGACAGTGTGCACAGCCTATTTTTGAGGCTGTCCCTGCCCCACAGGCAGGGCCAGCATGCACAGCTTATTTGTAGTGGCTGAAGGTTCTGAGGGTTTGCTGTTTCCCAAGGCCATGCAGAGAACAATTCCAAGACAGTTTCATGTTCTGTGTTAAAACTCAAAAATTGCTGTTCAAAATTTCGTATGGAGGAGCAAATTGTTTTCCTGAATCCCCCTGAAATATATTTCCTGCCAATACTTACAGGATATATTTTGTTATTTTTTCCATTTACTTATGGTTCAAAATGAATCTAATTCAAGCAACTGCATTTGCAAACCCTGTATCTAAAATGGAGGAAAGAAATTGCTAAAACTGGAGGCAAAATGACTCAGCAGGCTGTTGAGGATCTGGTGAGGGAAGGGAAATCCAAAGTTGATTTTGTATTCCTGTTAGATTTCCTTGGCATCATTGTCCAGCCATGGTCCCTATGTGATACCTTCTTAGCAGATGAGAGGGTAGTAGCATGGGTGGAGATGGATGATTGGAGAAATGTTCACAGCACTGCACGGTGCCTGGAGATCCTTTCTCATAAGTGAAATGCAAACTCTTCACCGTGAGGCCTGGGCAGGTGTGCTGCCTGCTGGAGAGTGACTGCCCAATTCACAGCCTTTGCTAAATTTCATAGTTACAGGTAAGTGAAGTAACAAGTGACATAATTTACTGCTTGATAAACTGGAAGTATTCATCAAAGACACAAATGCAGAGTTTGCTTGAAGGCTGCCTACAGTTAATCCTGAAAGTAATAGTCCAATGGTCTATATAAAAAGTAATGGCTAGAAACAGCCTGACATATGTCATAACAGATAGATAACCTTTTCTCCTTGTGAAGCCATCCCAAAATAGCCACACTCAGATTTACCCAGAACTGGTTTTCCTTTGCCTGTGTCAGTCAAGCCTTTCCTACTGATAACCTGAACAAAATAGGTTTCAGAACACAAAGCCTACTTTTGTATTATTCAGATGAAAAGATTCTGCCAGGGTTTGATAACATTTGAGATGCAGAGGCTGTTACAGGACCATAATGAATATCAAATACATCTACAAAAAGGACTTTTTATCAAGATAAAATCCTGATGAAAAATGCCACTTATTCCTTATTTTCCATCAGGCAAGTTTAAAGACTGCAAGTCAAGAACGTAGATCTATATTTAATGGAGGTGTTTAGTTCAGTACTCTGCATGCTGAAATGTGAGCCTTGAATTCAGTTCTTTTCTCTGTGTGCTGCAGGAGAAAGCTTTACAAAACTCCTCTGGTTTTCACTGCAGCTTATGCAGAAGGTGGCCAACATGGAACAGGGAGGTTAACTGTGAATGCAAGTGTCACCCAAATGGCTGAAGTCAGGGATTACTCCATTACTGTCACTCTTTAGAATATATCAATATGATACTAGATAAAAGTACTTAATTTTTCACTGTTCTGTACAATACAGAGATCCATCTCTTCACTCCTATGCCAGACTGGCATGGAGAGCACTGAGAATTGATGACATTCTATCAAATCAGGTGATTCTGCCTGGATAAAGAAGCATTACATTAAGCTAATCTTAGCATTGCATTAAACTATAGATTCATTCTCGGGCTTGAAGCAGAATTGATGTGGCTTTGAACAATCAAGAGATGTGTGTGTACACATGCATTTCTTTCACTGCTTGAAGGAACAAAGTGTACTGAAATCTATGCTAGGAGACTTGGGCCGGGACTTGCATATCATACTAGCAACCTTCTTGCCCTTACCTCTTGTGGTATACACCCAGCTAAACAGAAGAGGTTTAAAAAGTCTGGAGGTGTCTGTCACTTATGTTCTGCTTCTGATAGATTTGTAATCCCTCGTATTCATAGTCCTGCAAAACAGGAATCTGCAGAGTCCTGCAGCTCTGTGTTCTTTAAAGCTTGGTTTGAGTAATGATTAGACTTAAACTGGCTTGGACTAGAAAGAGCCTGTTCAAAATAGTACTTTGCTTTAGTGTCAAGTGGATCTTGGTAAGTAACAGAGTGGGAAGTAGTGAGTGCAAGCCCACTGACAACCATCTAGAAGCCTGATCCAAAGCCTTCTCTTTGTTGGTAAATATTTCTTGCTTGAGTTAACTTCTCTACAGAAGCTGTCCCGAAGTAAAAGCACAGGAAATGGGCAAGTTAGTTTCAGTGCAGTGGAAGCTAGGTGAGGTCAGCCGTGTAGTGGGGCGTGACAGGCCTGGTTTGTCTGGCAGTCACAGCAGAGAGCATTGTCAGCTCATCTCTTACATGTGCTTGTTGCCTCCTGTGGCCAGTTTGATTCCTTAGAGCTGGATTTCTAATGTAAATCAACTGCTCAGCAGTGATAATTTTTTAGCAGTAGTAACTGATTCAGATGCATTAAAAGATTGGAAGTGCTCACCTTGTCTAGCACTTGCAGATGAACCACAGGTGAAGCTTGGGTTGGTAGAAGTGAAGTGCCTTTTCAGTCTAGCATGTAGCATGCTCTGTTGCTTATAGGGAAAAACTACTCCATTGTTTGTATCTCAACCTGCGGGTTTCCTTACCTCTACCCCAACAATTCTCTTGCTCAGACTTAGTGGTCTAGTCAGTGTGGTGGTGTTAGGTCATAGACTGGACGTGATCATCTCAGAGCCTCAATAATTCTGTGATTCTTGACTGTTTTCAAATGGTTTATTTCTAGCTTGTAAGAAGAATTTTTAAAGGACAGAGTGTCCCAGCAGGTAGCTCCCTGGTATTTCCCCGGTAATGGGTTGCAGTGGCTTACCCTGCCTTCCTTCCTCAGGAGTGTGGCTTTGCTGGAAGTCCTGACTCAGGAGTGCTGAACAGAATCCGTTGTGATTAGACACATTATTTTGAAAAAGCTTTAGGAGTGATGAACTGCACAGTTGCAGGATTGCTGTGTTACTTGATATTTAAGAAAGGCCAGTGAGATTTGGGGGCTTCCAAAAGAGCTAAATGGATAATAAGAACTATGTTCTCCTGGAGTTTTCCTGAAGGCACTTTCTCGTCTACTTCTGTCGTGCTCCAGAAAGTGTAAAATGTATTGTTAGAAACTAAATGACAACTGCAAGGAGAAGCCTTTTTGTCAGTGTAATGTAGGATGAAATCTTCTGAGAATTCCCGGGAAATACAGTGGATAAAAGATGAAAAAGCTAGCAACATTACAAACAAGGGAAAGGTCAGATGGGGCCATCACGCACACGCAGAGTGAATAATTCAGGAGTTTGCTCTGTGTGTCATCTGCAGAGCTCAAGCAGCTGAGGAAGTGCCGAATCATGGCTTGCCGAACCCCGGTGTTTGCACAGATGATGAAGGAGCGCTATTGCCACCCTGCTAATTAACCAGCACCGAGTCAGGCAGCTCGGGTCTTGTGGCTTCTGTCAATAGTTAAGCTGGTAGAAGGAAGGACAAAAGGCAGAGTCGGCTGCAGCCCTGGGCCGGCCGGCCCTGGCCGTGCTGCCTGCACCGGAGCGCCTTTGCAGACCTCAGACACTTCCAACTTGTGTTTTCCTTTGTTTGCATGCTAATTGGTGCTTTCTGTGCAGCGGGAGATGGAGGACATTAAATAGCAGTTGGGAGTGAAGCTCAGCGCTAGGCAGCCATGGGATAAGTAGTTAGGAGTGACAATGATTCTCTCCAGGGAATCGCGTACAGTGTGTCACCTGCTGGCTGCCACACAAAGGAGCCCCACGAGGAGACTGATAGGAAATAAAAAGCATACAATTAGGAAATACAAAAGCGAAAATTACTTTGAAACTCACTAGGGGTGCACAGCAATCCTCTGCTCAGAGGCAGATGAAAACTACCTAGGTCAGAATCAAGCTGTCCGAGTTCCGTGGAGCACTGCAGATAACGAGTCCATTGCCGGCAAATCTGTCAGTGCAAACCCACCCATTTAAAGTGCTAGAACGGCCGAGGACAGCTTGCACATCTCGGGGCAGTGTTGTGCCCGTGTCACAGCCACAAATTAAATTTGATCGCTCAAAAAGATGCTCTCAGATTGACAGCTGGTGTGTGAATCGATACGTGTGCGCATCTCCCAGAGAGGGATGCACCTTGATCCACGTTTGCAAGCTGTAGGCAATGGTCTGTTAATGCAATTACAGTCACACGTCAGGGGGGTGGAAATCAATATCTGCAAATGGGAGATGTTTGCTGTTTAAAATTAACTATTTCAAATAAACTAATAATTTTCCCTTCGCAGGCTCTGAGTTGCCATTTTCTGTTCTGCATACGGGGTCCCCAGAACCAGGAAATACTGGCTAAAAGTCTGGGAAGACATGAATTCCAAACCTTCATTAACATTACTGTCCTGTACACCACGGGAAAGGACTTAAATGCTCTGTGAAATGAGCTTGATTTATTGTTACTTGTCTTTACTTAGCTTTCAGGTAGGCTTGAAGTGCATCAGCACAGCGATGCCAGCTTATGGCAGGTTTGCTTAGCCACACTTCCAACAGTCTCGATGGAGGATTTGGATTCTTTCTCAGAGTAATTTTGAAGAAACACTAATTAAAGCTTCTCTATTGAATAATACATGTACTTCACCCTCCAAAGTTTAGCTTGAGGGATTCACATGGACAAAACTGTGTTATATTCCTTTCACTTAATTTCATTAGTGGGATTTCTGTGACTTTGTGGGAGCACACAGATTTTTTCCTCCAGAGCACGTTAGAGCACAGGATGATTAGCAGAGCATTAGGAGTAACCACAGCCCAGGAATAATGTCGGTGAGCCCCATGGCAGTGTGAGAGTTCCAGGGCAATTTGTAGATGTTCTGTTCAATGGTGTATGAAATAGGGATGCACCGCATTGTACTTGAGGCACTTTCTCTGGAACTCCAGCCAAGTCCGGGACACGAAATGAATCAGACTTATTTTCCCATTTAGTAAGCCACTATATTGGCAGCAGAAGAACTTCAGCTTAAAAAAGGGTTGGTCTTTTTGTATGCGGACCTTGAAGAGGTAGTTTGATTCTTGTGTGTATGCTACTGAAAAGCAGAACCATCCTTGCTGAAATCAAGAGGATTTTACTGGTGTAACGTTACATGGAGGAAGAAGAGAATCATGCCCTCACAAACCACTGAGAGGCTAGGGGGCCAGCAGAAAAGCATTGGTATTCCACTGTGAAACTAAGCTTCCTGCAATAATGAGTGCATAGCAGAGGCCAAACAGAAAGCAATACGTTTGGGTTCAACGTTGCATTCACCTTTTGTGGCCTGAGAGCACATGGGAACAAAAGGAAATACGAGCAATGATGCCAAATATTTCTTGTTACTCTTTTTTTTTTTTCCTTTACTGCTTTATATTCCTTCTGTCAGTTATCAGTGATCATCATTTTAAAACCACTTGTAGTTCTAGGAACAGTTCATGCTCCTTTGTTGAAGCACTTGTGATTGTCAGTACAACTTTTCAGGCTCACACTTTATTTGATATAAGCCAGTCTTACTCACTTGCAGGCTACTAGAAGCATTTTCCCTTTTCACCAGCAGTTAAGTTGCGTTGCTGTGCTGTGTGTGTGAGGCTTTGAATGAATGTTCTGAATGACATTGCACTCGTTCTCATTTTAAGGCAGGTCTGGCACAGCCTTGCTGTGTTGTGTATCTGCTCACTATTTGTAGGCAGTGTGCCAACGCTGACAGGAGTTCGTAGATGTGTGCTATTGTTCATAGAAATTGATTTTTAAGTGCTGCGTCTAATGAAGTGAATGCAGGGAACAGTCATTCAGAACTACCAATTGTGATACTTGTTCTGTTGGGTACAATTCACAGCATTCATGTTACACAGAGGTGAGCTAACCGTGCAGATTCTTTTCAAACAACAAGGAACTAGCCTGCAAAATACATTCTGAGTTTAAAATGTTAGTAGAAATTAGTTGGTAAAATAAAAGGCAAAACTGAGCGATTCAGTGAAGGATCTGCAATTGCAGCTACTGTTTTGCAGTACAAAGAGTTCAAAGGCTATCACAGTGCTGGTGATTCTCAGTTCCACACCCTTACTGTACATCAGTTATCTCCTGTAGACACTGAACTGCAGTGTAACAGAATTATGCCTCTTTTTTCCTAGCTTTGAGTACTAACTTTGGCTTTGCCATGTCCAGATTAGCAAGCTTTGAGGGTGGATACCAGGCAAAGCGCAAGCAGTGGAGCATGAACCCTGAAACAAACTGATGCTTTCCACGTCAAGTAAACAAAACCTTGCAGAAGGAACAGTGAAGGCTGCTGGAGAGATTTGGTCTTCATGTCTAAATGTGAATGAAGGCAGTAGCAGAACAAGAGACGTTTTTGTTTCAGGCTTGCAGACAAAGTTTAAGGCAAGGCTCCTATGCTCTCTGCTTGTTACATGAGGAATTGTATGTGAGCCCTGCACAGCAGCTAGTCAGCATTTCACAAGAGGGTCCTTTTTCTCTTGCCATCCTTCAGGACAAGAAATGTCTCCAACAGGAGGTTTCTGGTTTTACCATCAGTGCTCAGGGTGCAGCATTCTGATAGCGTAACTAACGGCTTCATTAACACAGTTAAGCCCTTCATGCAGCCTAGTTTATGACATTGCTTTTGCTATATCTTGAAGCAGGTTTCTTTTCAGGTTGCATTATGTGCTGATGTTTATATTCCTGTGGCTCTAGTTTCATCCTGTGGCTGCATCTCTCAGCCTGGGATTTACTCCATGTGCAATAGTATGAAGGAGTCATTGATAGTTCAGTGTCCTAAAGGCAGAGATATTCGTGTAGACATAGTACTTTGGCAGCAGCTGTATAGCTGATAGCTAATTATGGCAGTATGATATTATTTGAAGTGTGTTTTACTTACATTTAATTGATTCTTTGAAGGTTACAGCACCTGTAAGCAAACCACTTCCCCCTGATAGTCCATTCAGAAGCGTTTTGTGTTTGACTCCTACTGGTATGCTTTGATGCCCATAGATGAACTGTTTGGCTAATGGTTATGGGGTTGGTAGGTGTTGCTCTGTTGTTCATATTGCAGATATCCATTTAGTTCAAATGTGAGAATGTCTTGAAAGGGGGGAGTGACCTTTCACTTTAAACATAGGACATTATTAGAATTTCCATGCAGCAGATATGGCATTTTAAAAGCACAGGACTGTAAATAGTGAGTGGTACAAGTCTGATAACATTTGTCCTTTTTGTGCCTAGCAGCTTGGGCACATGATACTGGAGTGAGCACAACAGTCCCATCTCTTACAACGTTCTTCTCACTTTTTCCTCAAATGGGTAAAAATTCCTTGGTAGGCGATTAGATATAAATAGAAACACTTTACATTCTCTTCCTTTCAGCCAAGTTTTCACTTACAGTGTGTGGTTGATAATCAAAGTCCAGGAGCAGTGCTAATGTTTTCATTTCAGTGTTGAACAGTGAAACCTTTGTTTAGTTTCCTACGGATCCATGGAGGTCTCTGGCTTAGTTTTTGTGTTGTCCCATTTAGGCAGTGAATCTGCACAGAAGAGCTTGACTCAAGGAAATCCTCGCTGGGTGCTCTGATAGGGCAATGCTTCTCACAACAAAAGCATTCAGGTAGATTCAGAGGCAATTCAGTAAGAAGAGTCTGGATTTTCAGTAGCTCCGCTGGTTGATATAATATTGAGAAGAGGAAAGTTATGCAAACCCACTTGGTTAGTTTCTTCAGCCAAAATTATTGAGTAGAAAAATTGCAGAAGTTGTCTGAGTGAAACTGGAGAAGCAGCAATGTTGTTGAAGGTTTCAGGAAGAACATGCAGGTGAAGTGTAAGATGATGATGATGTATCCAGATGTAGAGCTGCTCTGCTATTGGTGCCATAACAATTTCTGTTACTCTGTGATCTTTCTTTTGATGGTTATAGGCTAGTTGGAAGGCTCATTTTGAGCTTCCTCACCTGGAAAAGCAACTAAAAAGGAGATTTTTCCCCATGCAGTTGATTCTGCTCCTTCATCCTCTGGAAATCTACCTTTGTAAAGCTGAAAAATCTCTTTAATGACTGTGTTAATCCCAGTAAACTTGACTCAAATGTCTTTGTTTACTTGCCAGAAAGTAAACTGTTGGATGTCAAATGTACTGGCCGTTACACTATCTAAGCCAGCTGTTTTTGTTGGATTCTTGCCCACACTTTTCATCTTCACTCAAATCCTTTCTTCTCTGGAATTAAAATTAAAAAAACAACCCCAAAACAGCTGTCTCAGGATTAAATGTTTGGGGTTTTTTATGCTTTATTTCTTGATTTTTAAAGCCCCCAGTTGATTGTAATCAACATTGTTCATTTCACTGCTTGACTTCCTAAATACTGGCGACTGGATTAGGAGCTTGGCTGTGGATAATCAGAAAAAGCCAAGAATTGCCTGTTTTGAAAATCCTTTCGACTGAGGGTAGGAATCTGTATCAAGCAAAGCTGATAGGAGATTTTAATTCCTGATTAGTGCCAGCTGAAAAGCTGCAGAAATTAACTAACCAGACAGTAATCAGAAAGCAGAGACAGACAGAGGCTGGGGGTGCTTGATGGATAAACTGTGATTATTAGCCTGACAGTGGACACCTTGCAATACTCAGAGAAAACAAGAATTTGAACTTGAAAGTGGAGTAATACATACAGGCAACCTGTATGTAATTGATAAGAAGCCTTTTTTGTGCTGGTTGTGCAACTGCCGCTAGCGGGAAGAGCTTTCACTGCACTAACTTTGGCAGTTCTCACTTCTAGAGCCCTTAGGGTACTTAACTTTGAGCTTGGCTTTGTTATGCTTGTGCCTAGGATTAACACCTAAGTGCTTCAGGATGTGTGAGTCATAGCATCATAGAATGGTTTGGATTGCAAGGGAATTTAAAGATCATCTGGTTCTAACTCCCATGCCATGGGCAGGGACACCTCTCACTAGCCCATGTCACTGAAGGCATTATCCAACCTGGCCTTGAACAGCTCCAGGCAGGGGGCATCCACAACCTCTCTGGGCAACCTGTGCCAGGGTCTCCCCACCACGGTACACCCACAAAGGAGAAAGGAGTGGACACCTATGGGTGTCCTTAGAACACAGGCTGCTTTTTCTTACCTTTCTTATACCGCAGAGTCCTGCCTACAAATACAGGAGATACCAAATTATTTAAATTATTTTTCTCTTTACTTTTTAAATTTTTTTTTTTGCTTCTTTGTGCCAAGCTGGTTCCCACCAGGCTGCATTTCATAACCCTAGGTGTTTATAGCTTGTTCTTGCTATAGCAGCCATGGCTGGAAGCAAATTCCTGACATCCTTAGGAATGTTCCAAGCTACATGTTGTTTTCCCCTCTGAACTGGTGAAGCATTGAGCAGCATACCTGCAATGCCTAAGGTGTGTGGCCTAGGTGCCTTGCTTGCTGAAGACCAACTGCACCTGCTCACTACATGCAGGAGTGGAGCTTTTACAAGCAGTCATTTGCAGTGTGTGGCACGATCAATGCATGGCTCCATGCATGGCTCCTTTAGTGCAGAGGGACACTTGAGCTGACTCACAGGTGATCTTTATGGTTTAATGTCCTCTGACTCTGTCACAGTAGCCCATTGGCTATGTGAATCCAGATGGGCAGGAAGACTCCAAAGGAGTAGGAAACTTTAGGTGTCTTTGGATGTGCCAAGCAGTGGGCTTCCAGCTTGAAGAATTTCAAATGTTTTGATGACTTTCACCTGCACTTGTCCCGTTGTTTAAACTCTTCATTCCCAGTTTTTTAGTTCTTTTGAGTCAGTGGTGACAGGAGCAGCCTAATTTCTCTCCTGTGAGCTTTTGTTATGACCACTGAGTTCTCCCTTTGCTCTCCAGCTATAAAGTATTGCATAACTTTATTTCTTAGTTAAAAAAAGGTGTCCTAGAGACTTGGCAAATAAATGTGGCTGTAATGCATTGAGTTGCCCCACCTGAAATAATGCAGTTTCCTGTATTTGTCAGTGGTTTTGAAAAAAAATCCCAATATTTGAAGCCTTCTAAGGCACTTGGTAACTCAGTGGAATGCAGAAGACTTGGAAGACAGGAGTGTAGTATTTTGGAGTATGCGTCAGCTGCAGGAGGAAGTGTTCTTGAGTGATGCATAATGAAGATTTCATATTAAGTTCAAGACTCTAAATGTGAAGAAAACAGTCAACTGAAATAATTGTAAATTCTTCGATCCTGACTATTTTCATTTCACCTCTGGGACATAGCTGAAATGCTTCCAAAAGTCAAAAGCAAATAGGAAATTCTGTGTGTCATCCAAACTGAATGTGCGATTCCTCACATCAGAAGCACTCAGAGCCGATGGCATTGAAGTGTGTGTGTATGGAAACAGATAGTGTGTGGTGCATGGAGGGCAGAAATGTTGAACATAAGGCAGGTCTGAGTCTTGATAAGATTGAGAGGCAAAGGCAAGAGCAAAAGACTGAAACATTGTGCAGAATATAAAGAGCTGAATCAACAGGAGAGTCGACAGAGGAAGAAACGTGAGAAGTCCTCACTGGTGAGTTAGAAGGTAGGTTAAAGATGCAGAAGCAATGGGAAGATGGAAGGTGCAGCTGCAGGCAGAACAAGAATTAGTTATGGGGAATTATGTGAACACTGCTCCTTGTGAATTAGCTTAAGCAAAGGAGTGTTTCATTTCCTACCAACCGTTGGTCTCCATAGGGAAAGAAGAGAGAAGGAAGTAGCTAAAATCAAAGAAGCGGCCAAAGATGTCCTCAGAAGTACCTCCATGGAACCTAAGAGGTGATCTTTGAGTTCTGTCAAGTGTAGTTAGAAGCTTCTGCGAGTAGAGGGAAGGGGAAGTAGGCAGCATGATACATCTGTGAGCTTGGGCAGTACTGAGCAGCCACTAATATTCATCAAGTCCTGCCCCTGTTAATTCATAGCTGGGGGACTGACAGACACCCTGCTAGTCATCCTTCTGTAATTCTTCTAGCAACTAATTTTCAATAAATGAATGAATAAATGAATAGATTTGGGAAGCAGAGAGCCCATTTTGATAAAGTGGAGGCATTCTGTAAGGCTGCAGTTGGAAACCAGAGGAGGTGATTGTGAGGTATCTGGGCTGTTCTCTTGGTCATTCTTCCTGGCTTTGATAGGAAGGGGACTGTTGTTTTTCATTAAATGGTCCATCCGTCTGCTGGCTAAGAGATAAGAGGATCACAGAAATAACTCTAATATCTATCAAACTCGAAGGGCTTTACTGGGTTTTAATTCTTTTCCTTCTTCCTTTGAATGAGGAGAGGTGCATTGCAGGGTTAGAATTTTTCTCATTAGTATGAGAAGATTTTCTCATGGTTAGCAAGTAAATTAAACAAATAATTGGCAGGACTTGATCACTCTCAGCCTAATTTTCCTGTGCAGTTTGGGGAGTGGATGTGCCCAGGGTAAAGTGATTTGTCTGGTGGATCAGTGCTTAAGTGCTGATGTTAATGTGGCCACGAAGGGGCTCGTTAGATGTGCAAAGCGAATCTGTTGTTAGCTAGATGTGAAATTGCTTACTTTGGATTCCCCTAGTTCAGCTTGGGGGACGGGCAAACAGGCTGCCTTTGTACTAATTTTGGTTTGCATCTATATTCCAGGAGCTTCAGACAAGGAGATGGGAAAATCAAGGAAATCTCGTTTAAAACCAGTGATGATAGGTGTAGGGAAATACAACCGCCTTTCTGATGGGGGTTTGGAAGACAGCATTTCACACAGTTCCTCTGCCAGGGTGTGCTTCAGGTTGTGTTTGAAGTGTCTTCAGCTGATGTCATTTTGGAAAAGAGCAAACTCCCATTTACTGCCCTGTCTTTGGGTTTTGGGTTCAGTTGTAGTAGTTGATTTCTTCAGCTGTCTCTCTCACCTAACTATTTTCTCATGCAAATATGACCTTTCTCTCATTTCATTGAATTAAATTAAATTATGGCTTTGCAAATACTTCAGGAAAGACGAAAAGGTTATCCAAGGAAAAGTGGACCTCTGGACTCATCCCCTGCTTCTTGCTTGACTTTTTGGAAAAAAACAATATTTAAAAAAAATCTTATTAATTTCTCATCTCTTCATTTTGCAGCTGGTACAGCTCTAATGTCCAAGAGCAGATTGCAAAGGTATCCTTAGCCATTTTAAGGCTTGCAGTAAATGTGTGGAGTCTTGTGTTCCTAACCGTACTTGAAGCCTGGCATGGTTTCCTAGATTTATTTTCTTATAATGCAATCCATTGTCAGGAGAGACTAACACTGGGAGCGATGTGCTGCAAGTAAGAGAGTGGCTGCTGTGCTGCTTTCACCCTTTGCACACTCTCTCACTTATTCCTCATTCCATGCAATCTACTTTTTTATCAGAAGAGACCAACTCTGGCATGCTATAGCAGCATGTTATGTCATGCAGCATGGCACTGCTGATTGCATGCTCCATACACTGTGCTACGGAAGAGCTTCCAGACACAGCATGCAATGGAAGCAGGCAGGGCAGAACTAGCACAAAGGGAGCATGCACTTTACTGTGTTTTACATAATAAATTGTATTTCTGGTTGTATTTTGTTCTTCAGTTACTATAGGAGACAAACAGAAGAGGTTGTTAATGATGACATTTCTGCCAAGGAGTGCTGTTATTAGAGGGAGGGATGCTGAACAGGTCCCTCATAGTTCCATTGCCTATAGGGTTTTTTCCTTTCTCTCCTTTTGATGCAAAGTTCTATTTCTATTGATGTGGGAGTGCTTGATAGGAGGCAGCAGACTAGATATGATTTCTGGTTTATTTGGTGCCATCATTTTGGATTATATTATTATGTATTTTTTGTAAGCTTCTTACTTGTAAAATAAAGATCAAAGCTGTTGCTTTTATCCATCAACTTTTTTTTCCCAAAGCCAGCTAAATCACAGAAGTTCAAGTCACTTAAAACAACTTAATACAAGTCTATTCATGATTGGAGAGAAAGCTAAGAATAGACTTTGTAATTTTTAAAAAGTAAAAATTGCAAAGTTTAAATATTGAATTCTTTAGTAGATTGTAGAGGATTTGAGAGCAGAGGGGGTGCTATGGCCTGTGTTCAGTGCTCTTAGGAAACAGTCTGATCTCAGAGACTCTGGTTTGCAGCAGACCCCCTCCCAGACAAATCTGTGCCTTTCTCCTTGAAGGTGTGTCCTGGTTTGCAGCTTGCTGTTCAGTATTTATCACAGGTGGCTGACACTCGACTGTGGCAGCTTTACAGGGGCACCTGTCAGTGCCCCTAATGAGCTGCAGCGGAGGGAAAGGGAGCTCTGCTTGCACTAGGCCCTCTTTGCCATGCTCGATTCGCTTTAGTGAGGAGCTGTTCATCTTGATATGCACTTAGGAAGATTTAAAAGGTACCTCTAATAATCTGCTGCTGTTTTGTCGTTTATCTTCATTTGCTATTGATGTTCTACTAATCTGATTTAATAGGTGGAGGCACAGAGCTTTGGCCGATGTTTTCTAGTGTGGCTGTTCCTTTATGCTTTTGTTTCACTTCTTTTAGAAGTAGACAGTTGAAGTAATCCACAAAGTTCTGTGAGAGTTTGTGTATCCCTCTGCCAGCATCCTCAGAGCTGTGCAGTTTGGAGTTTAGCAGTGGTGTCTCTGCTTCTGGCAGTGACTGTGCTGTCCGGTTCCATGCTACCTGCACAGCTCACAGCATCTCCTCTGCCGATTGGCAGGCAGTGTTGGTTTGGTTTCAGTTGTAGGTGTAGTGTTCATTGGCTGTGTAGAACTGTCACTATCCTCTTGGCTAGAGATGAGCCTGAAAACGATCTTAGATTGTCTCTCTGGTATATGTTTCTGTGGAAATACCTTCAGAGCTTGTATCTCTGAGATAACATGCTACATTATTGGGGGGGGGGGGGGGGGGAGGGGAAGAGGTATGTACAAAGAAGAGGCTAAATTTAATTCTCTAAGGTATTCTGAAAATGGCAGCAGTAGTTTTTCTGCCCAGGCTATTTTCTTCACCTCAGCATAGTCAGGCAGCTCTGTTCTCAGCAGTCTGCCAGAGGTGTTTTCCCTGTTGTGGTTCAGCAAGTGGCTCATACAGCACCCAAGCTGGTACTCTTGCCTGGGGTCTGCAGCTCCTCTTACAGCTGAGAGGAGAAAGAGAACGCTAAGCTGTGTTGCTGTCCTTGTTGAGCTCGGACTCATCTTGTTTACAGTGAGGCTACTAGTCAGAACAACAAATAACACTGAATGAATGAAGAGAGTCTGTGCCTGACTCCCAGTGCCTGACACATGGACTCCATGAAAAACTGATTCTTTGTTAAGTTTCTTAAAGCTGTTCATGTTGTCCTGTTATTGGTGAAGAGGGAGTGCAAGTTCATCTTACTTTCTAAAGGCTCAAGATTTTACTGGACAAAACATTGCTAAAAGCTATTCTCGAGCTCTTGCTCAGACACAGCTATGGTTAGAAAACCACAATGCTCAGGGAGAGCTCCACCTCTTGTGGTGTGTGATTGCTGCAGTCCCTTCTAGGGCAGTGGGAGCAGCCTGAATAAAACCAGGTTACAACTTGGGCTCAGTTTTCTCATCCACTCTACGTGTCAGGAGTTTGTCTTTATTACACAAGCAGTGCCCCTTTTTTTTTTTTNTTTTTTGGGTTTTTTTTTTTTTTGCATTGAGACCTTTTAAAATGGCTGCAGAAGTGGGGGGGAAGTGTCCCACTAATTTGAGGATCAGTATTTGGAAACTGTAAAAGCTTCAGTTATGAAATCAGAGCAGCAGCAGTGGGCAGCTTAAAATGTCAGTGTTTTAATGTACCCAAATGTACACCTGTCTTTTGCCAAGCTTTTGTCTCACTCTTGCTGTTAGAACTCTTGCAGTGCCATTTGTTAGAGCAGTGCTTTTCTCTTTCCACTGCAAGCACAATCTGTAATCACTTACAAGTTACACTGCCCTGAAGAAAATTCATCTGCGGCAGGATGGTTGAAGAAATAGAAAAAAACAAACCTGGGCAGATGGTAAAGGACAATAATGTATGATGGTTTATTTTACAAATTGTGATTAATTTCAATTTCATTATATGATCCTGGAAGGGGTGAGGCTTTTAAAGTCCAAAACCTGATTTTAATACGTATGGTGACTCTCCATATTCTGAAGTACAGCATCAGCTGATTTACTTTGCTGTGTGCATGCCATTACAATTAATTTAGCAGTTTGTAATTAGCACAGAAGATGTAAGATAATGCAAAAGAAGAGCTTTATTATTTAGTGGAATTAGACTATTAGCCTGCAAATGCTAACTCCAGCAAACATCACCTACCTCCCAGGTTCTTTCTCCTAGTTCTTTGATCTTCCACAACTACTAAAATTCATCACAATGGGAAATCAGAGGGGCTGCACAAACTGGAGATCTACCACTGTGGAACCTCTGCCTAGACTGGATCATCTGGTCTAAACAGACATACCAAGTCTCTGTCATATAGTTTTAAGGCCAACTCTGCACATGCTTCAAAAACGACATTTTATGTGTCCTGCAAGCCGGGAAGTAGCAGAGCTTTGACTTGTCTATATTAAAACTGAGGGGCAATTGTTATTGGTTCCTACATTTTAGAGAATGTCAAAGATTTAGGTACTGCACAAAATTTTAAGGTGTTCCTTTCAGCTGCTGCCAATCCTCCTCTTGTAGGTGTGCCTAATAAGGTCCTCATTTTGTTCCCTACATTTTTAACAATAGTATTGTAGTGTTCTGTTTCCAGTTAGGATGAAAACACCAGTGCTCTGTCACTGTTAGTTATCTAGTGCTAAGTCTGCTGCATTTTTTTCTTCCTAGTTGTCATAGTTTAATCCCAGCTGGCACCTAAGGCCCATAGAGCTATCACTCACTTCCCCCTGCTGGGATGGAGGAGAGAATCAGAAGGGTGAAAGTGAGAAAACCTGTGGGTGGAGATAAAGGCAGTGTCAGAGGTAAAGCTAAAGCCATGGGCACCAGCAAAGCACTTCCCACTGGCAGGCAGGTGTTCAGCCATCTCCAGGAGAGTCAGGCTCCATCACACACAGCAGTGACTCGGGGAGACAAACACCCTTGCTCCAGATGTCTCCTCCTCCCAGCTCTGTATGCTGGCATGATGCCATATGGTCTGGAATAGCCTTTAGGTTACTTGGGGTCATCTGTCCCAGCTGCATCTCCCCTCAACCAGCCTGGTTGCTGGTGGGATGGTGTGAGCAGAAGAGGTCTTGGCACAGTCTAAGCACTGTTCAGCAGTGACTAAAGCACAAAATTAATCCAAATTAGTCCCATACCAGCTACTGTGAAGAAGATTTACTCTATCCTAGTCAAAACCAGCACATTTGTGTTACAGAGAAACACAGGAAGGGGCATTAAAGGATGTCAGGATTGGAGAGAGACAGGGAATGAGTGAATGGATGGATGGACACTGGCTATATTCAATGCTGTATTGTGATCCAAGGGACCAGTCTTGGGGAGAAAGCTAACCTCAAAGCAACTATGATTATGTTGTACCAGTGTCTTTCAACTTTTAGCCTCTGCCTCTCCTCAATCACTTAGGAACTTTGTCACTCTCTAACAGCTGGTTCCTTGGCAGTGAAGGGCAGCACCCCCTGGCACTAAGTAACTTGTTAACCAATGCTGGCACTGATTTATCTGAGGCGAAGGAGTAGTTCCTTTGCAAGGGTTATGGCACTGGGTTGTTCTGAGGTACTTGGTGTTGCTGTAGGTAATTCCTGGGAGTGAGAAACCAGCAATTCTTGCCCAGGCCACAGCCATCATCTACATCCAGGAGACTGGACTTCTCTGATGGGGATCTGTTGAAGGGCTTGGGCACCTTTTGAATCCTGCCTAAGCCCTTAAGGACCCATGTTTTTGACTGAGGTTTGTTTGGGGGGTGGTGGTGGCAGTTGTTTTTTTTCTCTTTTTTGTCTGAGAAGTAGGTTTGGAGCAAAGCCTGTTACACTCCAGTTTACCACTTGAGGCAGAGACCTGAGCTTGAAGACAGTTACATCTTAAAAAAACCCCACCCATGAGACAAAACCAACGGAACAAAACCCAACCAACCAAGCACCCCACACCCCAAAATCTGCAGTGCTATCGAGTGAGGTCAGCCGTGGGAGGCTGAAATGTTTAAATATGGCTGTGGATTTGGCACTCTATTTGCTTAGGGAAATGGGGTAATGATGGCAGAGTGGAACTTGCCGTGGCACATTCAGCTGTGAATGGAGACAGAAATGCCTGCAGACCTTGGAGCTACGTCAGGGAATGAAACCAGAAGTTTGGAAACCTGAAATGGGTTTGAGGAAGGTTAGGACATCCTTACATGATTTTGTGGTACAAAATAATTCAGTGGTTTAATGAAAAGGTTTAAATATGTTGTGGCTATTCTACTTAGTGGAAATACTAAATCAGATGATGAAGTTAAAAAGTAAAAGTTGCATAAAGAGAAACTGCCTATTTTTATAAATACCTTGTGTTTGTGGCAGCTTTCAGAGAGGTGCTCACAGATCTTCTCTGTGTTCTTACAGGTGTTTTAAAAGCAAAAATACCTGCTTTCCTTACAGCTGTGTTGCAGTACTGTAGAAAAAAAAATAACCTTAACCTGTGTAATGCTGAAATGTTCCACAAAGGCTGTGCATTGGCGGTGATGCCTGCCACTTGAGCACAGGGAATTAAACTCTTTTTTTCAAGCACACAGGTTTTCCTGCAGGACTCAAACACGTTTCCTTGCTGAGAATCTCTATATAGCTTGGGTTTATTTCTCCCCTAATGCAGTAACAGAAATATTGGAGATTGTTTTATAGTTGTTCAATAGTACAGCAAGAGATGAGAATCAGAGGACTTCTCAGAAAAAGAGTACGCTCATACATCAAATAAGAACTTATCAGTGCTTCTGGGTGTTGGATAAATGTCAGGGCAGAATTGCCAATTACAAAGCAATTTGAAAATGCTTGCACATATATTTTATGCATCGCTACCTGCTGGATCTCTGCGACGTTAGAAATCCTGCATCGTTCCTAAATGCCGTCTTGGGTAGAATCCTGATCAGCTACATTAAGTAGAAACTCTTTAAATGAAATGAGTAATAGTGGAAAAGCTGTCATGAGGGTACTTGGTTGTATTAGGAAATGTCTTCAAAGTTACCTTTACCTTGTTCATCACACAAATCTCTTCAGTAATTATCAGTGTTACTCACTGGGGCTAGGCATTTAGCAGGCTTTAGCAGCAATTAAGTAGCTCGAAAAGCTAGCAGAGCTTTTGAGTGGTGTCTATTGACAGGATCTGATAGAATATTGATATGATCTGCAAACAGCTTGTAAAATCTCAGTGGAAGAGCAGCATGTGAGTACACATCCAGCTCATCCTCCAAAATGCAGCAGTGCTGAACTGATTTAAGCAGCATCTCACTTGTTAGCATTGTGCTGTGCACCACTTCCCTGTATGCCCATGCTCTTCTTTGTTGCTATTAAGTGAAAGCTAATGTCATTATATGCAGCAATCAAGATTGAAACGGAGAAGCACAACAGTAAAACCTTTCCCATAGTGAAAAGCATAGAATCCTAGAATGGCTCAGGTTAGAAAGGACCTCAGAGCTCATCTACTCCAACCTCACCACCATGGGCAGGGACACCTTTCAACTAGACTCAGCTGCTCAAGGCCTCATCCAGCCTGGCTTTCAACACCTGCAGGGAGAAGGCAGCCACAACCTCCTAGGGCAGCCTGTTTCCAGATTCTCATCACCGTCATACTGAAAAACTTCTTCTTGAGAACCAGACTAACCCTGATGTGCCTCAGCTTCAAACCATTGGCTTTGTGCTGTCTCTAGACACCCTCATGAAAAGTCCCTCTCCGATATGTGCCTCACTTTGAAGAGGCTGAAGAAGAGTGAATGACTGACAAATGTATGCCTTGAGTTGTTTCAGCCTCAATCAAACAGATTAAGCTGTTTCTGTGCTGAAATCCAAAGTTAAATTCAAGCTATACAAATCATCTTCTCTGATCAGTATTGAAGATTTGGGGTTATTTTATGTAGGAAATACCCAAATCTCAAAACTAAAATTTGTGCCAAGTGCTGATGACATGAAGGATCATCTGCTACTGCACAGAGCTTCAGTATTTTCCTCAGAGTTAGCACCAACCCATTTGAGGTTTGTTCTGACACATCTTAAGATTGGAGTGAAACCGAAGATGCTTCAGCCCAGAGAAGCCATCCTCTACTCCCCTTCACTTCATCCTTCCCTTGAGGAACATAAGTTGCTAGTGAGCTAAATGCCAAATGTCCTGCACAGTTGATACCTCTCCCACTCTATGAGACACAGCACTTAATTGCTTGCTTAGTCTCAGTCTATGTTGGTCCATTTTATCGCCTAATTAGATTGTGTTTGAAACACTATTTGGTAGTAACAATGCAATCTGCTTTGCCATTTGCTTCTTCACTAATTGACTTCCAAGGGTTTGTTTTGACTTGGGGGGGGGGAAAGAAGGGTTTTTTGTTTTTGTTTTGTTTTGGTTGGTTGGTTTTGGGTGTTTTTTTTAACCACAAAGTATCTAACATATTAGCAATTGAGCATTAAAGCTATGCTGGAGAAAACATCTCCCAAGTTATTGGGAGATGAGTTTTAAACTCCAATTTTGACCTTGCTATGTTTGTAGTTTGAGAGAGCTGACATACATATGTATGAAAAGCTGCCAGGAAGACTGGTGAGTAGTGAGGACAATTTAAAATGCATTTTGTTGTGTATTAGAATTCAGGCCTGCTGTATGCATGGACTCAGCATGGCTCAGGTTGGAAGGGACCTCTGAGATCATCTTCTCCAACTCCCCTGCCATGTGCAGGGAAACTTCTCAACTAGACTTGGGCTGCTCAAGGCCTTAAATGTCTTAAATGTCCCCAGGGACAGGCAGCTGCAGCCTATTCCAGAGTCTCACCACCCTCCTACTGAAGAACTTCTTCTTCAGCTCCAGCCTAACGTTCTGCCTCAGCTTCAAACCATTGGCCCTTGTCCTGTCTCCAGACATCCTCATGAGAAGTCCCTCTGCAGCCTTCCTGTAAGATCCCTTCAGGTACTGGCAGACAGCTCTAAAGTCCCCCTGGAGCCTTCTCTTCTCCAGGCTGCACACCCCCAGCTCCCTCAGCCTGTCCTCATAGCAGAGCTACTCCAGCCCTTGGATCATCCCTGTGGCCTGCTCTGGACTCGCTTGAGCCCTCTTTGTCCATTTCAGCTGCTTGTGCCTAGATGCTGTTTCCTGCTGAACTACCAGGAAATCAGAGTTGGGAGTAAAGGTATCTCTGACATTTAGATGGATGTTACCTGACAAGCAGATGAATTGGAAGTGAATGTTCCCTTGTGCTTTGACATGGTTTTTAAACACCTGCCTTGAGAAATAGCTGTATTTGTCCTTGCTGTATTTAGGTCTCAGATTTGAAATCAGAATTTCAACGGCACAATTAAAGACCATAATAATCTCTTAGGATACTCTAGATGAGTACCTTTAGTGTGACATGCTGGTGAATGTTATAGAGAGCTCCATATTGTAAGGAGAAGACTTAATGTTGACTTCAGAGGATTTAGAGTGAGGAAGTGATATGTGTGCTGCTTTTCTGTAGCAGACACTTGTATGGGCACGACAGCAGAAAAGCCACAGAAGACACTCCCTGGGACCGTGGCTGTAACTTGGGTTGATGTTGGTTTCAAAGTGGCCTGTTTCTGTGGTCAGAATACATCTTACTGTCTGGGCAGAGCAGGGACTCTGCATCTCTGGTTGGTGTTCTTCCTGCATGTCTGCTGGATTTGCTGGAGCTGACCTCCAAGCTTCAGAGCAGAGGCACAGAAAACACAAAGCAAACCCACCCAGAGCAAAAAGCATTTCAAAGTCAGCAAACTGCAGCAGCTGTTTGCCATGGACTACTGTGGAACAATCCTGTTGCAGACATTAAAACAGCAGGGCAGCAATTGTATCGATAGCACCAGTATCTAGTGGTGTGATTTTTCCCCAGGCAGGGAGAGGAAGTCTTTGTGCAGTTTCATCTTTAGTATATACCTTTCTCAAGAGAAAAACATTTTTGATATCTTAGACAAGGTTAATATTAAGGAAAAAAAAAGAGAGCATTGGCAATCAGCTATTTGGATTTATGTTTCTTTATATACGTTTTCTATTGATACTATGGCCACTAACCTGAAATTTTCCTTTGTGGGATTGACACAGCTCAGACTTTGCAAGGTTTCCAGACAGTGGTCCTAATTGCATGACTAAATATAGTTGAACTTCATCAGTGGAGGGTAATGAAACCCAGTAATTGTTCCAAGGAAATTAATTCAAATTTATGAAGACCTTTCTTTTTTTTTCTTCACTCCATGGTTAGAGACCCATAACTTATTTACCCTGAGCAGACCAATATTAACCTCTGCCTTCATGGATGAGTAGTCAAATGGATTTTCTAATTTTTTTCCAGCTCTTCATTCTTTTGGGACCAGGAAGGTGACAACTAGTGGGAAGCCATGACTTTAAATAACTTCTACATTTCAGCAAAAGGCTGAAGAGTCAGATCTGTGGGCTGTGCACAGATGCACATGTGCACACGTGCAGCTTTGTTAGGAGGTCAGCAAGACTAAACAAGAAACAGATTTAAGTTGTTTAAAACAGGAGAGGTTGAACACTTCAAAAAAGTGAAACTTGAGGCTTGCAATCTGTAATCTGCCATTGCTGTTCTTACAGTTGCTTAGCCAACAGTGACTAAGGTCGTGGGGCTGGTTTTAGACATTTTGCAAATTATGTAATAAAGGAAAGTTTGGGTTCAGTTTGCTTGATGTGTTTTGCCTGTCCTGTTTAGAACCTCTCATTAATGCTGCTTTCATGCAAATATGTCTTTCATTATTTATGCTGGAGGGGAAAATCTCAAATTTTCACATATGCTACAGACTTACCATGCTGAGATCTGAGTTTACAGGGAGTGATCAATTGAAAGCACGTCGTGCTGGTCATCTGCAGAAGTCTCAGCAGTAAATGGGGTGGAGTGATAGAATCTTTAAGCTTTATTTATTTTCAGTCAGGCTTCTCTCTCACAAACTGTTCAAACACACAGGCACAATCTTTTCATTTTGAAGGCTGTTGGTTTTGCCAGAAGGCATTTTAGCAGTGGGCCACCTTGAAGTGTTTTTACATCCCCTTAAAGCTATGTACAAGTTGTATTTGTCTTCTGAAGAACTATGCTTTGGGGATGTTCTGTCACAGCCCTGACAGAGAAAAATTGAATGAACATAAAATCCAAATAAGTTCTTTTCTCATAATCAACATATATGGAATCAAATCACAGCCTGCACTAATGCGATGAGATGGGAGCTGACAGCACACAAGCCTTTGTACTCTCTGACTCTGTGTTTGGGCATGCTCCATGCTGACTACTGAAAAAAAGGCTGAAGACGAAATTCTAATTGCTTTTTATCCTGGAATTTATGAAACATGCAAGAATGTTGCTTTGTGTCAGCACTAGACTCTTTCCCAAACAAATCTACAGATGGAGAGTGAGGGGAAAAAAGCTTTCTGCTGGTCTAGCTGCCGTGCATGCTTGCCTGCTGCACCTAGGATGTACACCTTTAGTTGCTCTCTTGCATGTTCCAGCTTCCAGCAAGACTTGGGTGATGGGTCTTACGAAAAAGCAGTTTTCCTCTCTATTTTCCTGGAAGAAATAGTTCTGTTATTTAGCTCTCCAGAGGATGGGATAGGCCACTCTGGTCTCCAGTGCAACTTACCTCTTCTTGAGTTGCTGCTGACAGTAAGGGTGAAAGGGGCTGGTGCTGGATGAGCAGCTTAAGCTGAGAAAAAGAGGAGTGATGCTTGGGAAGAAACATGAAGGAATTGCTAAGTATGAGGCTGCAGAGCTCCTTTCAACCGCTGTATCTGCTCTCCAAAGAGCTGTATGTCTCTGCCAAACTCACTATGTTGGATGCAAGTTAAAAGTTATTGTTAAATGTGGTGTTTGTTTGGCACCCGAGAGGTTAATGGAGAATATAATGCTATTTAATATATTTGTAAGCAAATATAGTAGAAACATATAAACATCCTTCCTGTTGTTTCAGATGATGTTTGAAGATGATAGGGAAATTGTCTTAGGGTAGTGAAAGCCTGGAAGTTGTCTCTAAGGGAGGTGCTCCAGGGGCTTGGAAGCCTGAAGGTTGACTCTTTCACATGTGAAGTGTGTGTTGTAATGTGAGTTTTCCCTCATCTCAGATGGTGGTAAAACTGAGATGTTGCTTAAAAACAAAACAAAAACCCAAACCAACAATCTGTGAATAGTAATTTTACTGCTGATTTAAATGTGAATGTATTTATTACAGTATAAGCTCTAAAGTCTGACGCTGTTCATAACAGATTGCTGTAAAGCCACAACTTGAATAAATATTTATTGGTTATTGATAGTTTTTTGTGAGTGTACAGAACTGCCATTCTGCCATTCTTCATTGTCCAAACACATTTTCTCAACCAACTGTAATCACAGGAAATAGCTGACAGACTGCATCTCCTGTTTGTGGATTGACATAAAACCATAAAATCCCTGCATTGGCCTATTTATTTATAGAAAATTCAAGATCTTACTAAAAGCTTCAGTAAAGCAAAATTAGTACTGCAAATTATATTAATTAGAGTATATCAAGCTGTATTAACCATCATAATTCACTTTTGCACTGGAGAGCTTTAAATGGTTGCACCAACACTAGTTAAAAGAAGTGTACAGAAGTCTCCTCCTTCTGCAGGTGTCAAGCCATGCAAAGAGATAAAAAGCAAAATACAGAAAAATACTGAAGTCAAATTTTAATATTGCTGAATACTGCTATATTTTATGGCTCATTAAATAGCCTCTTACAGCCAGCTTCATTGTGTCCTGCAGGATTTTGGATATGATGTCAGATACTGAGCTCAAAATAGAATAGGAATATTCCAAGCTTTGTTTCAAGTATGCAAACAAGAGCATTGCCTTGAATTTATTTCTGAGTACAGCAGCTCAAAGCTCTCATGTCGAATTTTAAAACAGTGTAGCAGAATTTTGAATACTGGGCTGGGAGGTTTAGTGAAGTTTAAATATCTGCTGAGCAGAAGGAATGGAGAAGGAGGAGAAGACTTGTGGAATTGTATTTAAACGTTTCACTGAGTGGTTGCTTGCTCCTTTCAGCACTCTTTCTACAAACCCAGTATATTTCAAGTGGCTGTTTGAATCTCTGGAGTGGGGCCTTGACCTGTGCCTGCATTACAGGGGTTGCAAATGCCTCTGCATCCTCACAGTGTGTCTTAGATGTTGTTCCCTGATCTCTGCATTTGATGCTGGAGAATCTGACCCAGGTGTGGCTGTGGTGGGGCAGGATGACAAAGGCCTGGGCTGCATTTTGACCAGATTTCATCAGTAGCACTCCTTGTTTTCTCTCATGCGATGTTGCTCTCTGTCTCTCAGCCAGTCCACTTTTGCCTTTTTTTGCACCATCTTCTATCCCATCCCACCACGGGAGTGTGTGTGGGGCATGTGTGTGAGCAGCTGCACAGGGCTCAGCTGCTGGCCCAGGCCCTAGGGCAGCCCTGCCTGCTTGAGCTGCATTGCTCTGGCTCACTGCAGCTGACAGCCCTGCCTGCTTGAGCTGCATTGCTCTGCCTCACTGCAGCTGACAGCCCTGCCTGCTTGAGCTGTATTGCTCTGGCTCACTGCAGCTAACAGCTCTGCCTGCTTGAGCTACATTGCTCTCACTTGCAGCTAAGAGCCCTGCCTGCTTGAGCTGCATTGCTCTGGCTCACAGAAACTACCAGGGGTAAACTCTAACGTTTATTTTTTTAACAGAAGCATTCTTCCAATTAAAGAAAAATTATCATAAAGTAATTCTAATTCTGCATTTTCCAGTCTATATTTCTTAATTGGAGAGCTTAACCTCTTAGCTCTTTTGTTTTGACCTAAAGGAATATATGTTCTTGGTTTTTCTAGATGGACTCTGAGGAGGGAGGCTTTGGAGGTTGGGTGTGTTTAGAGTTGATTAGAAAGTGGCTAATATTGAAAAGAGCTATTTCAGTGCCTGAGATTGCTTGATGTGGGGAGGAACTCTTTGGGAGCCTGTGGGCATTTGCAGTTGTTGCCACATGTCAATGCAGTTTAAGTGGTGGAACAGTTCTGAGCTGTGAAATGAGTGGCTAAGTGCAGAGACCTGGTTTGTTTTTAAGCGTTGGTCTTAGATAATGACATATTGGCAATTTCAAAAATCATTCTTTGTTAGTTTCAGCTGAATGCCAGTCAGACTGCATAGCCTAAGAAAGGGAAAAAAAATCCAGTGCCAACAGACTAGCTGCAGGAGGCTCTTGCTTCGTAGCATTGCTGAAAATGGTGTTATGAATGTTGGGAGGGTGTGGGAAGCCAAAGCAGAAAATCTGCTCTTGTCTGATCTGACACATAAATAAGTGGATTGATCTGACGTAAACAAGTGGATTAATGTGAGCTACAATGGTTTGCAGTCATCAATATGCTTTTGTAATAAACTGGTGCTTGTAGAAACGGGAGAAAAAACCCTCTACCTGCCCTTCACTGATTTCTATCAGAAAAGAAAACATTAAAGGAACAGCAGGACAAGATGTATATTTCAAGCAAACCAGAAGAGGCTTTCTTTTCTGTTTGATTTTGCACTTGGGGAATTTTACTTCATCTCTCCCTTCAAAGATAGCAGAGAATTCATTTACTGTAGCCTGAGGTTATGGTAGCAAAACAAAGGCTTGCAACTTAACATAGTTCAGAAAAAACAAAATAATTCAATTAGACCAACTCACTTGGCTGGTCTTGGGCATTGAGGAAGCTGCGAAGGACATGAAACTCCTCTTTTTAAAGGAGGCAGTCAGTTGACTACAAAGAAATTTGGAAAGCGAAGGACATGGACCTGAAGGAGAGGGTCCTGAGCGGGGGGGTACGGAAATGATCAGAGGATCACTGCTGAAGACAGGCTGAGAGGGTTGGGGTTGTTCAGCCTAGGGAAGGCTCTGGTGAGACCTTACAGCAGCCTGCCAGTAGCTGAAGTGGGCTACAGGAAATCTGAGAAGGGACTGTTCACCAGGGCACATAACAGTAGGACAAGGGTTGGTGGTTTGAAACTAGAGCAGACTAGAAGGAAGAAGTTCTTTACTGGGAGGCTGATGGAACACTGGGACATCTTGCCCAGAAAGGTGGTGAAGGGCCCATCCTTGCAGATACTGAGAGAGGGACCACTGGGCTTGCTCACTCAACTTGCTCCTCTTTCCCAGGTGAACAAGGTTTTAATGTGGAAGACCGAGAGAACTTGTTGGTTCTAAGGGCAATGGATGTGGTCAAGAAGATAAAAGTGTTCATTAAAGTTGAGGTAGCTGAACAGTGAAGGTCATGGGACCTTTCCCCTAGTGACAGCACAGCTGCTGCTTCCCTCTGTCAAGTTACCTGGCCTTACCTGAGTCGTTTGTCTTTGGGACTTGATGCGTCATCCTTTAAATGACTTTTTTTTTTTCTGCTGTTCTGAGATTTCATTGCCAGTTTTTGAAATCAGTTTTGAAATCAGCAGATGCCAGACAATGCTTTTGTTATTTTGGTTTGCTGTAGTAGAGCTAGTTAAGGCCCTGCTGTTGTTGCATGTGTTGATGTAAGTCTCATCATGTTGCTTAACTTAGTGACTCCAGCTTTCAGACCTACACAATGTCATACATGAGCTTCTAAGTTATTTTGGGAGATCACTTTTTTTGTGGATATAGAAGTCTGATAGATTTTAATGACTCCCTCAAACCAGGACCGATGTGTATCTGGTGTGCTTCTTGGCATGCTTGTGCAAGTGGACGCTTCCTTCTGCCTTCTTTGTGTAGCTCTCCAGATCTCACTGAAGATCTCCGCTGCTACCCAGTTTGCAAGTGTCAGCTCCACAGCACCAAGCTTACTTGTCCTTTGAAAGGTGAAGTTTTTAGTTGCTCTCAAATGCTGTGCTCCTTGGCTCCAGAGAAGAAGGAATATCAGCTGATCTCTGACTCATCTTCTTGGCTTCCTTATTTTTCAAGCTAACAATTCAAGGAGGCTTGTGAGAAGTCATCTCTTAACTTCTACAGGAAAATAAATGCCAATGGAAAATATTTCTCCATTGTTTCCATAGTACTTCATTTGGTCTTTCATACTCAGTCACCCTGGAGATACAACTCATAATTTTCAAAGTGTAAACAGCAGTTCCCATGGTGCTGAAATCAGTTAAAAATCCCTAGTTAAAAATAGATTTGAGCTCAATAAACAAGAAGCTGAAATAAAAAATATTTTTATGGGACAGGTGAGTCCATCTCTCGCTAATTTTCTGTGTGTTCAATTGCTTTCCAAATCCTCACAAGTAATCCTGCTTTTACAAACGTATTTGGCTTCTTTTGTGGAGATGAGAGTTGCAGATGGTGAGATTTTTATGAAGATATTTAATCTGGAAATAAACCAAAGAGGATTTAAAAGTGGGATGAGGGGAAAAAAACCCAACAAAAAAACAGATGAAGAAAGTAACCTTGAAGTGATCCACGAAGCTCACAAGATAGCTCAAAGCAGGTCTGTTTGGCACGGTACTGTCTGTTTGCATTGTGTATTTGTTCCTGTACAGAGTTACAAACATAAACTGAAGAACTCCTAGAATGATAGAATGGCTTGGGTTGAAGGGACCTCAAACCTTGTCCAGTTTCAACACCTGCAATGATAAGAGGCACTTTCAACTGGACCAGGTTGCTGAACCTGGCTTTCAACACCTCTAGGGAGGGGCATCCACAACCTCTCTGGGCAACCTATGCCAGTGTCTCACCGCCTGCACTGTTAACAATTTCTTTCTAACTCCCAGTCTGTCTCCCCTCTGCCAGCTTAAAGCCATTGCTTCTCATCCAGTCACTTCCAGCCCTTGCAAAAAGTTCTGCTCCAGCTTTTCTGTAGCCCCCTTCAGGTACTGGCAGGGTGCTCTAAGGTCTCCCTGGATGCTTCTCTTCTCCAGGCCGAACAGCCCCAACCCTGCCTCCATAGGGGAGGTTCTTTAGCCCTTTCTGATCATCTTTGTGGCCTTCTCTGGGCTCATTCCAGCAGCTCCATGTCCCTCTTGTGCTGGGGAGACCAGAAGTGGCCAGAGTGCTCCAGGTGAGGTCTCAGCAGAGCTGAGTAGAGGAGCAGAATCACCTCCCTGTCCAGTCTCCAAGGTCATCATCTTTGGCCTAACAGAGAGTCAGATGTAGGCAGAGGAACAGATAGCTGTGAAGTCAGAGCACTGATAGTCACAACAGGTGAGCTGCAGCCTAGGTCAGAAGCTGCTGCTTATTCCTCTGCAAGTACAGCTGGAATTCTTGTAAGTATTACTGATGCTGATGAGACTGATTCTGTCTGCAGTTTATTAGCTTCAGTTTTGAGCTGGGCTACAGCTAGGCACAGGCTCTATGTGCCTCTGCAAAGGGCAGTGTGAAATGGAGCCAAGCTTGGAAGGAAGGTGAGTTACCTGGACAGGTATTTGAAGTTGCAGAGGATGTAGCTTTTAAGTTATTAAGCTGATGATGAACACTGCAGTGGAAAGGGAAGGGAGACCTCACAGTGTGGAAAGTGTAGCTCAGTGTTTGAAATCTGTGCATTCATTAAAGGTAATGAGTATCCCAGACATGCAGCCCTGTCAGTTTTAATGGTAATGAATCAGGAGAGCAGAGTTTTCCATGGATCTGGATGTATTATTGTGAAAACAGCTTTAATGACTTCCTGACAAAATTTACACTGAAAACATAGTTCAGCTAATTAGTTTTGTTTATATTCCTTTGACAAGAGGGCTATGGCATGCGTTTGTAATTCCCCTTGGAGTGCAGTGTTAGGTTTTAATATGTACACTTTATTTCCCAGCATTTAGATGATAAAATAAGAACGAGTTTGCTACCTTAGCCTCTTCTTTCTCTGCTGCCTGCATCAAATGTACCAAAAAGATGCTCAGCAGAGACAATTTCTTGGAGAAAGAGATTTTTTTTTCCCCCCCTATAGAATCTGTATTTAGTATCTGGATGTTTTACTGCTTGCTTTATTCTCTATATCTTTCCCTTTCTCCTCGAGGTTAATCACCTTTACGTTTAAGTGGACCAGGCTTTGCTGTCCGATCACGTCTTGCCTTTTGTGCAGAGGAATAGCTGAAAAAGGAAGAGGAGGAAGAAATGCTTTTCCTTTATTGTATTGATTTAGAGGTGGGAGACTATAATGGGAATGTTAATATAACGTTATCCAAAGCAGCAGCAAAGCTGCAGTGCTTCGTGTGAGCAGACTAACAATCATACCTCTTTGAGAGTTACATCTGTGTTCTTTACAGGAAAGAAAGCTCCTGTGCTGAGGGAGAAAAGCAGCACCTAAGCTTGAATGAAAGCCTTCATATCTCTCGGGGTGTTTTTCTCTTAAATACATTTTTGTCCATGTTCTGGTTCTGAGGGAAGAAAGTAGAAAAAATATCCAGATACTAAATGCAAGTTTCCTGGAGGAAAAAAAACCCAACTCTTTGGTTGAGGTCCTTTGTAGAACTTCTTGGGCTGCAAAACCAAACAAAACCTCTGAGCTCCAAGGAACTTTATTTCCTTGCTATATTATTCAGTCAATATCTTTAGTTATTTGGAAATGTGTAGAGGTTCTCTAATAATATTAGAATTATGTTAATATTTAATTGTTTTGTCTTAAGGGTTCCTGCTAATGACTTACAGAAATGACCATTAAAAACTCAAGATCTGGGTCAGCACCACTTGTTCTGGTAGCTTTCAGTCACCTGGTTTAGCTCTGGTTGCCTGTGCATGCAAACACTCTTAGTGGTACAGATGGAAGAAAACAGGAGTGAGTCTTCAATTCCTGTTTGAAGGCAATTTTGGTATTCATGGTAATCTATTTGTGATTGCACATTATCAGTATTACAGAAGCATTGAGATGTTGTGAATAAGTGTTCAGTTATATCAGGCTCTATAGACATGCAAAGCAAGCAAAAGAAAGGCTATTCTCCAGCTCACTTACAGTCTGATAAGATAAAGATATGGGAGGAGGCAGGAAACTGCTCTGTCATCACTTTATGCAGGCTGAGCCTTTTCTCTTTCTGTCCTCACTCATTGTCTCTCTTGTTTAAAATATCTTGAACACTTAGAACACAACCAGCTTCATACAACAGGAGAGTTTCTTCCTGGGTGCCAAAATTGATTGGGTTACTATAAACCTAAGGCATGCTACAGAATACATGCCAGTAATGAGCAAATTTTTCAGCCCAATGGAGCTATCCATCATTTTGCCAAGGCAAGTAGTTGGTGATTGAGGGCAGTTCTCAACACCCTGATTGTGAGAGTGCTCCTGCCTGTAGAATGAGCACTGCAGAGTGTAATAAAATCTCTATTACTATTGCCATTTTTCACAGTTCTCTGCTAAGCTTCTTGTTTGATGAATTGCAAGGAATTATCAAATGCTGTACATGAAATGCTTCTGGGACACTGCTTTGTCTTCTGGCCGTGTGTGGAGCTATGTCCCGAGGAAACCTGAGGTTTGTTCAGGTTGACTTCTACTGAAATATGCTCAGATTCTTGGTGCTGATTCTTCAGTGGTAGCACCTGAAAAATACCTAACAGTTCTCTATTAAAAGTGTAACAAAGTTGAAGATGTTTGGGACAGTAAAACAGAGCATACAGGAGGAGTGACTGAAGGAATGGAATCTATAGGGAAAGAAGGGGAAAGTTATTTGCGTCAGTATTTTAGAAAGATGATCTTTAAGGTCCCTTCCAACCCAACCCACTCTATAAATCTATCACCATAGTTTCTAGTGAGTCTCTGGAGAGCACTGGCTGCTATTTCTTTGCTGTTTTATTCCCAACAATATCTTACTGAGTATTGTTTCCGTGGAAAGTAATATTTTGACTTTGTGCAGAGAACAGATTTGAATAATATAGGACTGCATCATTACAGCTGCAGATTCTTTTTTGCCTTTGTTGTTGGTGGTATTTTTTTCCCTAAAGCCTGCAAGGCAATTTACTTTACTTTTCCTTTTAATACAAACAAACCCTTTCTAATTATAGTAATCAGTTCACACGCAGTAATCGCATTAGCTGTGGTAATTATTGTATGCATCACCTGGACCCCTGCTTGGGTTGATAGACAAAATCAATATTTCTCAAGTAGACAGAAGTGAGAGGCTGATTATATGTTCAAGTGATCAGAGATCAGATTGCATTTGATTAAGTGAATTGCCCAGAGATTTTAGTAATTAATGTTCTTTGCTAAAATACAAAGGCCTGCACTGCAGTGACTGTGCACACAGAGGTGTCTGCATCACACCCAGCAGCCAGCTTCAGTCTGCAAGCTTGGAGCTGAATTTTCCCAACCTTTCTGTTACTCACCTCTTCTTTCCTGAAAACAGATGTTCACAAACATTTATTGTAGCTTCCTTTGGTACTGTCTTGTAGGACTTCCCCCCCCGCCCCAGAATATTAGAAGAGGAATGTGTTTGCAGCACTGCTGATTACTCATCTAACCAGCAGGGCTGAAGTAAAAAATCACTGTCTTGCAGTCTGCTTTCTGCTTAGTGCTTCGGGATAAAACATTTCCTGGGTAATGATTGATCATGCTAGTGGACAAGAGATTCAGCATCATTGTAAATGAGCAGCCTGGTCCAGTGAAGGATGTCTCTGCTGACTGCATGGAGGTTGGACTAGGTGACCTTTGGAGGTCACTTCTAACCCAACCCATTCTATGATTCCGTAAATACAAAGCATAGCAAGATAACTCTTATCACTTTTATGTAAAAAGCCCTCCTGAACAGGGTTACAAAGCTCAGAGCACAGTTCTAGGTTTCTTTTACCTAACCACCTATGTTTATCAAGAGCAACAACAAAAACCTCCCAGCCTGTGTCACGGAGTATTCCCACAGTGGGTGTTACACAATCTGTGCTGGATTTCAAGTTCCATGATACTTCTCTTTTCCTGAATTTCTGGTAGCTATGAAAGGCAAAGTCTGTAGACTGTAGGAAAACATTGCTCTAGTGCAGCATAGCTGGTATTTGGACTCTTCAGCTTTGACTTTTAACACTGCACTACGTAGATGAAGCTGGATATTTGCCACTTGAAAACTCCTTCATATCTGTAGCATTCTGGGTGTATGAATGTGCCTTGGTTTTCCTGGCTCAGCATCCTGGGCCAGCCATGGGCTGCAGGCCATTAGCAATTCTGAGTCAGCCAGGACAGCTGAACCGAGTTGGCTGCAGGAGAAGCTCAATGCATGAGCATCACACTCAGCTCACACCTAGCTCCGAGGAGTGAGTAAGTAAGCCTTGAAGTTCTCTCCTCACTGTAGTAGAAACAGGGCCAGTTACAGCAAAACATTGCTGAAAGTCTAGTTCTGCACCCCTGGAAGAAAGTTTCTGTGGTCCAAGCAGACACCTTGTGTTGCATCCATAGCCAAAGAGGACTGGATCCACCTGTGAAGAAGCATCCCAAGACCCAAGGTAAAAAGGCCAGAGTGAGGGAATAGCAGGCAGTGTCCTGTAGGCCAGGAAGTGCTATTTCTGCAGAACTTACTATGGAAGTATACACTTGGTCCTCTCAGCAAGGCCTGGCTTGGTGGAATTGCTGTTCTGCACATGGCACATTGCTGCACAACAGCACCAGCTGCAGAAATGGTGCTGCCTGGGGTGCTTCTGACTGCTTCTACTCTAGCCTCCAAAAGCATGGTAACGAACAGGATGTTGCAGGCAAGCTGAAAGAGTGACCAGGAGCACGGAAAGGGCACCTGTGACAGCTCTGTGAAGCCATGGCTCTAATGGGGGAGAAGGCTTGGGTGCAGCTGAGCCCTGCTTTCCTGAAGCAGTGCAGGTGGTGGTGGGGAGATTCAGAGCAGCAGCAATACTGTGGAGTGTTTTTGGCACACAGCATTGTGGACATCATGTTTGCCATGAGGTGATAAAAAATATCCCCTGGGAACTCCAGTACAAAATGCCAGCTCTTGTTCGGGACATGGCTGAGTTGGAGTGGGAAAATCTAGGGCTGTGTGTTGTGGGATCCATCCCCTGCTAATTGCTCTTAGGCATACAACAGGGGGTGTGAGGAAGCTTCACTCTTCTGTAGGGTGCAGTCCTTAAAAACATCAGACTATTTTGAAATGGTGGAGAAAACTGATCTTTGGATTGCAAGGTTTAGAGATTGATAAGTGAATAAGTGCTTCTCACAAGTCTAGCAGGTGGCCACAAGATCACTGAACCACAGCAGTTGTTGGGGATGGAACTCAGCTGGGTGTTGGTAATATTCAGGAGCTTGAAGCAGAATCATAAGGCCAGAACTTCCTGAAATAGACTGGGCAGCAAAGAAAATGTTGCATAAGTGCATGCTTGCTTGTATTTTTGTTTTTTTCCTGTGAAGCATCTTGCAAATGTTCCATAAAGAGTTTTTGAAGGACATCCAATATTATTTTCAATACTTAAATAAGCTGGACAAAAATTACATTGCAGTATATGGCAGGAGATATTTTTNAAAAAAAAAGAAGGAGGGAGGCGGGGGGGGGGGGGGGGGGAACCCCAAAAAACCTTAAGACTATCAGTGGAAGACTTTCTACGACCTTAACTTTTATGCAGCCAGATTGTGTCAGCAGGTTACCCTTCTCTTGGGGAACCATGTTTAGCACTTTCAGGGCCTGATTTTTTAATTTTTTTTTTTTTTTAAAACAGATGAAGATCTTTTGGGGGTCACCAAGGAGAGAGGGTAGGGCAGGCACTGCAGTATATTACCCTGTAAGTTTGCACCAAATGAGGAGGGGGAGGTCTCCAGTAGGCACGGTGAAGCTCAGCTGGTTCTCATGACAAAGAGGCAGCCTTGGCTGCCCCAGGGTACTGCACCAGCCTGCAGGACTGCTGCTGAAATTGATCAAACCTGGAACTGCTCCCGCGTTGACTACCACTGTCCTTGCTCTTCTATTCTTAGTTCTACTTGCAGTGTTCGTTCTTCATTTCCTTCCTGCCTAATTTTTACTTTGTTCAGCCCCCGAAGTTGGAAAAGGTAACAAAAGGAAGCAAAGAGGAAGTTTTAATTTCTGTGTTCTTTAGCTTATAAAATGCTCAAAATGTACAATTCTTAATTTTTTCGTTACAAATTCATCTGCACAGACTGTGAGGGATATGCAGCTTTGCAGTAGAAATGATGGTTTACTATGAACAGGAGTAAGCAGTACAAGAGGTTTTCCTTTCCACACATTTTTTCACCCTGACACATGTAGCTAATAGCAGTTTAAGGCTGGGCTCCTTTCAGAGCTCCCAACAGAAGGTAAGTTTAGTCCATACCAGTATCAAAGAGATGAGTTGATTACCCTGCTTCTAGACTGCAGTTTTTAAACTTTGTTTTCATTGTTTACTGTCTCTTAAATTACCAAAAAGGATTACTGGAACAGCAAGTCCGGTGCAAATCTCCAATTCTTTCTCATCTTCTGTTTCTTCTTGTTTAAAAGAAAATGACTCCTCCTGTTTACCAGAAGCAGAGGAGTTGTTTGGATTCACTTAAGGATTCCCTTCTGTCATTCCTCCTTCTTCAGCCTATTGAATTTGAACTGTGAAGCACTTTCAGAAAGCTACTTCTCAATTCTGTAGGAGAAATTGCTAAGAGCTGTCTTGGTTTTCCTCATTTCTTACTGTAAGTAGCAGTTTTCTGGAAGGTATTTGTGGATCTCGAATATTCTCACTCAAGTACTAGTGCTGCACCTGGAAACTCTGCATTAGCTTCAGCCACATCCTTCGTGGGTTTGCTCCACTTTAAAGCACCTTTAAAGTTTGTAACAATGGTCCCTAATGCTGCACAGGCAATGCTCATGGGGCTGAGAAAAGCAGTAACTGTGACCCAGGAGATCAGATCAAAGTACAGGCTTGGTGGCTCTGTGTACTTGGTAGCTACTTCTGTAACTAGCAATTAAAACATGTCTCACTCACGTGAACCTCTGAGTGTGCAGGGAATGGAGGAATTGTGCTGATGCACAGGGACTGAGAAATTAGTTTTGAAACTTGAAGAGGTAAGATTCAGCACCTTAGCTACTAGAGATAATGTTTAGACACAAATGTGTTATCTCTAGGCTATGTATTTTGTTTTTTTCAATATCTATTTTTAGCTATCAGTCCATTACCTGGTCACCAGAATTATGTATTCCAACCTGACACAAGTCATCTTTGTCAGTAATTATGTAGAAGAAAATGGAGTTGCATTTCAGGCACTGGAATGAGCTGCCCAGGGAGGTGGTGAAGTCACCCACCCTGGATGTGTCTAAGGGTCGCTTGGATGTGGTGCTTGGGGCTATGGTTGAAGATGAATCTTGTAGAGCAGGGTTTTAGGTTGGACTTGTTGATCTTCAGGGGCTTTGCCAACCTGCACCTTTCTGTGATTCTGTGAAGGACAGGACCAATGTTAATCTCCTCCTATGAACTGCTGTGTTCCTTACAGACCCTTCTGAAAAACATCTGATGTATGTAGGTGGTAATGTTCCAAACCACAGTGCTTATTGCTTTCCTGTTTTGTGTGTTCCACCTATAAATCCTTAACCTGGAGTTATGTTCTTTGAAGGACCATTTAAATGCAACTGTTCTACAGCAAGAAGGGAGAAAAATACCATGAACAAAATAAAAAGGATAAATCAGGACTTCATAGCTGATGTTGGGAGAGAAATAGGGAAATTAGCCAAAGGTGCAGGCTCTGAAGTTGGTCGTTTGGCTGTGGGTTTTGGCTGCATGATGAAGGAGGGCAGTAACTCTTTTGCATGGAGGAGAGAGGGAAGGCACTGCCTCCCATCTCAGGAGGAGAGAGGGAAGGCACTGCCTCCCGTCTCAGGAGGAGAGAGGGAAGGCACTGCCTCCCGTCTCAGGAGGAGAGAGGGAAGGCACTGCCTCCCGTCTCAGGAGGAGAGAGGGAAGGCACTGCCTCCCGTCTCAGGAGGAGAGAGGGAAGGCACTGCCTCTTGACACTCTGCTTGGTGTGCTGTGCTTCCAGATTTCCCAGTTAGATTTCATTCTTTATAGTCACATTGATGAGAAGATCTGGTTACGTGGAAGTAATGTGAAGGTCTGTAGGAAATTAGTGACCTTACCAGATCGTGAAGTGCAAAGTTACTTGAACCATTTCCAACATAGTGGTTTGCAGCTTTATGGAAAGTCCTTGATGGTTAGCAGTAATGGGTGTTATAGACAGGACCAACAGTTGTGGTAGATCTGCTTGAGAACCTATTCCCCTTTCTACTGCAGCACTCTCTCTAGTAACTGCTTCTCTGAATATGTGCTTCTGGCACAGGCTGAGAAGTTCCTACATGAATGTATTTAGTTTGCAATGTCTCACCTTTGCAGGAATGCTGTCTGCCTGCAATTAACACACGCAAAGTTTTTCTCACATTTTAAAACACCAAAGAGAAGAATAAAATCTGATACAGAATTAGTGAATTATCCTGGATAACCTTGTGGCTATCCAGCCACTTGGAAGTGTAAATACTCAAAAAACTATTTCCTATTGAGTCTGTAGATTCCTGAGAGCCTGTGAGCTGATGGTGTGATATGCTGAGCTGCTTGCAGGAAGGGCTGGGCTGCTGAGCTTGCATTACAGGACACATTCTTTTGGTCCGTCTCACACGGCCACACATGGCTCACAGGGAGAGCTGCTCTCTTACCTCAAGTCACACTGCCCTCTCGGCGGCGTGTGTGTGTGTGGCCCTAATTCCATTCCCCCTGTTGGGAGAATGTTCTAATAGAGAGCCAAAGGCCATCTCTAAGAAATGTTTTCAAAGGAAGGACTGACAAAGCACATCTGGGTTGTCTTCACCCTCCCATTTTGGGGAAGTTTTCGTAGGCATCTTTCACCAAGAGGCTCTACAAGCAGAATGTCCTCAGCATATGAGCACCTATTTACTGATTAATGCACACACAGCAGAGGTCATGGTAACAAGGCAACAGATTAAGGGTTGATATGCTCACTGGTCCCAGATCCACACCAGATGAGGCTTTACTGATGAGACAGTCATCATCTGGGTGGGGGATGGGTGCCCCCACCTTTGCTCCTGGAGCGCAGTGGTGCTGAGCTACCATCTTTGATGTTTACTACCCTGTAGACCCCCTTCCCCCATCTGAAAGCTCTTCAGATTTCATGCCTTGGTGGTGTTCTTCTGTCCTTGAGCCAGTAGCTATTTCCATCTCACCCTCTTCTTGGCTCCAGCTTATTTTCTCACACTTGCTTTCTAACAAGTGATCAATTTTCTCAGTAACCTGAGCCAAGGTCACTGGGCTGTGCCGCATCAGAACTAAGCCCTGGATCACAAGCAGCTGAACCCCTGGGTTGAGAGCTACATCTCTGGGATAACTGAAGTGCAACAGGTTTAAGAAATACATTTCCTGTGCAGATCAGCCTGGATTTGTGATTGGCACTTAAGTGACTATTTAAACATTTCTCTTGGCTTTACAGTATAGAGATAGAATTGGCCTAATCTTGGTTTTCCTAAATGGAGGTATTAGTTATAGAGTTGGAGGAATACTTAAAGTTTAGAAATTTTAAATTATCTTTGCCACAGACAGATCTTTAATACCCTAAATAAGTCTTCTTGCATCAAACAGCATTAGAGCTTAGAGGATTTCTTGTTGAAGATTTTCCAAGAGGCTGGATTTTTCAGGGAGCTGCATTTGGGTACTATAGAATTCTTCTGCAGTTTAGGTTTATCACAGGCTGTAACAAGCAAATGTCCTGCACTTGGGTGATTCTCAGTGGGCATACTTAAATAATTTCCTGTAAGTTCAAGTGTTAGACCCTCTTAGATAGTTGGTGAGATTGCAGTAATTTCAGTGGCAAAAGAAAATCTTCCTTCTTTCCTTCTTGTCTTAGCTAGTGAGTATTTGGAGGTGAGATGTAAAGAATTGGGTAAAAGTGTGACCCCTCTATCACTTTCTGTGTGTTTTGCAAAGTTGCCAGAGTTCATTTAAAAAATTGCTAGATGACTAAGTAGAGTTTCCTGAGTCTGTTTTGGTGAATCCCTGCTCCTAGGACTGGGGCCACTGGGGTCAGTGACTATGCAGGAAGCCACCAGCAAGGCTGGACTCACACTTCAGGAGTAGCTTAAGTGCTGTGCTTCCTGCTCCAAGCAGTTTACTCTCCTCTGTTTCCTTTAGTACTCCCTTCTTTGTGAATCAGCACCTTAACCATAATGGTTTACCCTCTGTCATGTTCAACACACATTGATTTTTTTGCATTCATTATTACTTTTTCAGTGTGGTTTTCAGTGATTTTGTGACTGTTAGGAGTGTTAGAGGCAGTGTGGAGCTTTTGTAGAAGGCAGAGGTTTAGCCACCTCCCTTTGTAAATCAGGGCCCAAAGAATGCTACTGGCTGGCTCTGTTTGTCACGTACTGGTGCATAAGGCTCTTTCATAAATGTTTCCTGGCTGGGTCATTAATGATGGTACAGTCCTTGACCAGAAGAAAATGATGGAGTAATAGGGCTCACACAAATGATGACAGGAGAGAGATGCAATCAAATAGATACATTTTTTTTATGACTATGTTCTTGCTTCTATTACAAATAGGTGGAGTAAGTGTAAATGCTAAGGCATTAGATCCTCATTTTTGCTGTGGAATTATACTTGGCATTCTCTGCTTATCTGAAAGGAAAGTGATAGTTCTTTGTTTCCATTTGATCTATTTTTTTCCCTCCAGCATAATGAAGAATAATGATACTTTTAGATGTTGACATTTCAGAAAGCTGAGATGGTATGTAGTAGACTACAAATGATGAAAGCTTAATGAAAGTTATTTTCTCATAATAGCTCTAAATTGGCTATTTTCACAGAGTGGAGTGGGTCCAGTGGATTGAGCTTGAACTTTTTACCCCTCTGTAATCCTGTGGTTACCAAAAGTAATGTGGAATGACTTCAGCTGTTCAGCTTTTTGAAATCCAGAGTTAAGAGAACTGATTCAACTTGAATTTTCACGTTACACCTATATGTAGGAATTTGTTCCTGTAAAGAGCTGAGGGATTGTTATTTTCTGACATACTGGCTTGCCAGCTTGGCACCTAAGCCCACAAACTGTTTTCATCATGTAAGGAAGTAGAAAATGGGGATTTTAAACTTCACATCTGAACTGAGCTGAAATAGGGAATAAAGTGAATAAAGCAGGCTTTAGTCACTTAATAGACATAGGACAGGAAGCCTCTTCAATCTTATTTTCCTCTAGAGAGTTAGGAAAATTGTTCCCAAATATATAATAAAATGAAAACTTGCCTAACCAATCCTTGCATTCCATCAGAGCCCCTTTTCCCAGTCTTTAAAACTGGAAATACCATCCTGATTGGTGCAGACAATGGGAGGGTGCAAGGATTTCTCACACTCCTTACAGCAGCTCAGAGGTCTAAGCTGATAAACCCGAGACATGCGAATTAATTTCTGAAACGTTGTGACTTTTCTGTCCCCAAATGCTGTATTTTTAGTTGCAATCTGTGTTACAGTAGCAGATTTTCAGGCCGTGTGGCTTTGGAAGAAAGGTTGGCTTGAGTTCTCCTGGTTGACTCAGGCTATAGATGGAGTTGTAACATTTTGACAGGCTTCAAATGTCAGCATCCTGAGCAAACACATTATCAGAAACACGAATGTTTTGAAACCTAATGTGGTTCTGGCAATTAAGCATAAGCTGCTATTTATAGGTGAGTGGTAGAATTAATGAGGAAAACTCTTCTTTTGCAAATCTCTGTTTTGCAAGCCTGAAGTTCCCAGTAAACTGTTTGTTCGCCCTACCAATTTAATAGTGTGTTGTTGAACTTCCTAAGGATATATCCTCGTTGCTTGGCAATGGGTTGTGAAACACTTCATTTAAAGTTCAATGAACACAGAACTAGACTAATTTATTCAAATCCACCACTTACTAAATCAGGATTTTACCTTTTTTTTTTTTTTTTTTCCCCCTTCTTGACTAATAAAATGGACTTGAAAAGAATTAGCTAAACCTCTGTGGAATTGTGACAAAGTAATTCTGATGACTCTGTTGTCTGTTGGTTTTCACTGCCAGTAAGTAATGCAAATGGAGGTGAATACATTTCCCATTGTTTTGTGAATTGTCAGAAAGGGATTTATTTTTAAACAGTTTATTGTCTCAACATCATCCTCCTTTCAAGATAAGCAACACAGAGATAATACACCTGCATTTTTATGAGGCATCTGAAGCAGCTATTGCACAGAAAAGGGTGAATTCTGTCCCTATCACCAGTCAACTGAGTAAAAAACCAGAGGCTGCCCGTGTTGGGTTGGGATAGGTTTCTAATGGCCATGAATAATTTAATTGCTTGCATTTAAAACATCCCCACCGTAAATGGATGGGAAGTGCCTGCTCTGGCCCAGCTCTGCTGCCGGGGGTGTTTCCGGGTGGGTGGTTGCTGCTGCTGCTTTCATCTCTACATGGATCCACAAATGGAACATGACATATGCTGGAAATGTCAGGCTCACCTGCAGTCACTGGGTATTACCCTGGAACTTCACGAGCTCTTGATCAGAGCCATAAAGCTTCTTTTATAATGCATTAGGACCTGAAAGAAGGGCAGATTCTGAGGGCTGTGTTGCTATAACATAGTGCACACGGTAAGTCAACTTGAGATCGAGGCACCAGAGCCCTCTGTCCTCTGGGGAAAAAACAGCAAGATGGACCCAGGAGTCTACAGACTTAGTATAAACCAGGATATAATTGCTGAAAAAAGAAATGCATTTCCTCGTGTCCCCAGAGAGGCAATATAGAGTTGAATGGTGCTTAGGTAAATATTCTATGGGATCTGCAGGTGTATGCAGCTCCAAGACATTTTTTCCCTACCTATCCTCTGGTTTAAGGGGATCTCAGACACGGACAGGATGCAGACTGCAGCTGAGAGGACGTGTCTGGGCAGCATCTGCCTGTATGTGTGTGACAATTCCCTCACCAGCAGCCTCTCAGACTCAGGCAGGTGCAGACAAGTCCATTTATCCTGCATGTTCTGCCCCTCCTGGCCAGCTGGCTCCATCCTGGGCTGAGGTGCCCAAAGAAGGCACACACATATGGTGTTGGGGCTCTTGAGGATATAACCAAGACAGAGCTCACAGCACAGCAGATTTTAGGCACAGAAGCCCTTCTTGCTAAGGATTTTGACATGTGCAGTCAGGATTTTGGAAATACCCTTGTGGTAGCATCCTGAATAGGAATCACCAGTGCAGGAGTGCATTTGGGAGAAGGCAGAAAGTACTCCTGAGACTCTTTCACAGACCAAATGTGAAAAGAAGTATACAGAAGTGTGAAACCCAAGCATTGCCTCAGTCTAGGCAGACTTGGACAAACTTTACAAATACTCATGATCCATGTTACACATGGCTGTGAAGAGTGATGGGAATGAATAAAAGCACAAGGAAAAGAATGGACTTCAGGGTTTGAAGAGAAGGAAGCTTGATGTAAAGCTGCCTCTGGTGACTTTACAAGCATCACCTTCCTAAGTGAAGTTCAGGATTTTTCTAAAGGAACAGAAATCAGCTTACATTTGTACATTTTAGAGTTAAATACAAAGGTTAATCCATATTGTCTGAAGGAAATCTGGGCACGTGTGTAAGCTTGTATGCATATGGGGGTCTGCAGTGGTCTGCAGATGACTTTTCTGTGCTTCTCTATGAGACCTCCTCTTTTGGGTCTTTCCAGCCTTGCTTCCAATACCACAGAATGCTTTCCATTTTTGCTTCATTGTTTCCTCTGCTGTGTTTTCAGAGCTGACTCTGTAAGAGTGCCTTTAGTTCTCAGTTAAGTTTCCATGGCTGAATCCTCACATGCTGTAGAATTCACAAGACACTTAATTACAGAAAGGGGCTTGATTTATGTGGTGTGTTTTTTTCTGTTTGGGGTTTTTCAACAGTGTAGTAAACTAAAGAATTCCTTCATTTGCATTCATATAGCTGCTCATCCTTCACTCCATTCACTTCCTTCAGTTTGTGTAGTTCACTGGCACAGTGTAATTAGAGTGAAAACTTCCTAAAAAGAAATAAAACCTTCATCTCATCTCCTCTACTCCAACCTCCCCACCACGGGCAGGAGCACCTCTCAATTAGCCTCAGCTGCTCAAGACCTTGTCCAGCCTGGCCTTCAACACCCCTAGGGAGGAGGCAGCTACAGCCTCCCTGAGCAGCCTATTCCAGTCTCACCACCCTCCTACTGAAGAACTTCTTCCTGAGAGCCAATGTAAAGGAAAAAGCCCCCTTGCATTCCCTATTAGAGATTTTTAAACTCATGTTGCTAGCAAAATTGAGTAGCACCTTGGAGAAATTCCCTAGCGGAGTCCAAGTAGCCTGGCGCAGCCCAGCGCGGCGGGAGGAGGCGACTGGCAGTGGGGGCTGCGGTGATCGCCGGTCCCGATTGCCTCATGGCCTTAGTTGGAGCTGGGCAATGCAGTCCTCTGGAGCTCCTCCTGACGCTGAGAATGGGAGGAGCTTTCTCTATACAGCTGCCTGCTGACTTCTGCTCGAGAGAAAATGATGCTGTGAACAGGAGTTGGAGGGCAGAGGTCAGGCAGCAATGCTGTGCATGTGTCTGCCAGCCCAGGAACGAGGTGGGGTCTGAGTTGCAGGAAAACTCAAGTGCCGCTCTCCTCTGTTACCTAATGACATCACCACACGATCTGAAAGTGATCTGAAAGGGGCTGCAGGATGTGGGGAGGAGGAACAACAGGCTCAGCTGGCGTTTGACAGTCTCCCTTCTCGAAGCCTTCATGTGACTTCTTTAAATGCCGTCTGAGCTCAAACAGTGCTTCGGTCACGGTTACGCTGCCTTGTGGTGGCTATGCTTTAGGTAAATAATGGAAAAGAGATTTTCTGGCTTAAAAGCAACATTTAAAATGTGCATGATTATATTTAGCTAGCATAATAGGTATAACAACTCAGCTCAGCGACAGAGTGGTGTCAGTTAAAGCTGATTTACCTTTCCGTACCACTGAGACCCTGCACAGGTTTTCTTTTGAAGGATGAGATAGTGTAGAGAGCTCTAAAAGGCAGAACTGTTGTTCTGTGCTGCATTTCTGCTGATGGTTTCATTAGGTCATTAAAAAGTTAGATACAAAGGGCAGCATTTCTTAGCAAGAAAATGAGATTTTAAAATAACTCCCATTAGTGGTCAACCCTTGTGCTGTCTGAGTTCTAACAGCTGTAATGATTTGTTTTAAAGGAGCCATATCAACCTGTGCTGATTTTTAAGCCTTTGCTGATTGATTTGACTTGTTTGATGTATTATAAATCACACAGCTATAAAGTCACAGTAAAAATTCCATTAAACTTGTGAGGTTTAAAAAAAAAATCCATAAATAAAGCAGTGTGGAATGCAAGACAGCAGCAAGAGTGCTATTTTTAAAAAATTCCCCCTCCCCCCTCCTTTTTGATATGTGTAAGTTACAGTTTACAGCCAAGGCCATTTTTGTGTGAAGCACACAATGGCACCAAGAACCTGCCAGGAGTCTCACTGCGTAGCTGTATTCTTCTTCTGTGCTTGAACTGGAAGTGCTACAATATTTTGGTCTCCTTCACTCTGCTGTTCCTTTTTCTCCCATTTGCTTGTTTCTTATTTGAAGTACTTTAATGAGTGTGTGGAGCAATCTTGTTAATCTGCTATCAGATCCACTCTGCTGATCTGTCATTTTGTCCACAGCTTCAGAATCCTGACAACAAGTGCTGTTCTTGACAGGTGGAATGTTGGTTCCAGAAAGCAAACTTTGCAAGTGTTTCCCTTCCATCTGTACACGCTCTTACAACTAAAGAGTAAAGGAGTTTTTGGTTTACTCAACTGTGTTGCTTTTTTTTTTCACACGTTGAAACTACTGCAGCAGAAGGAGTCATTGAGTAATTCTACCTTTCAGTAATTGAAATCTCATTTGCAGCCGTTGCAGCTGTGATATTTCAGATAATAGAGGGTAAGAAAGACCTGTTACTGCCTGCATTGGGGCTGAGACCATCTGGTTTTGCTAAAGACATTTTTGTGTGCCTTTTGACAGTACAACTGATAAATAACCACATGGGATTTGCAAGTAGCAGTGGTAGCAGTGTGAGGTTTGTCATGCCAGGAAATCTCAGAGACCACCTGGAATTACTACTGAACGAAGAAAAGAAATATGTTTTATTACTCCTAAGTACCTTTCCTTTAATCACCTTCTCTTTCCCCTACGCTGATGTCCAGCTACTTTATCTCATGTTCTTCCTGCAGCTCCTCAGTAACGCTTGGGCTTGTTCAGTGTTCTCCTTTGCAGTCAGGAGTTTAGCTTAAGTCAGCCACAAACTGCTGCAAGGTAACTGCTCCAAGATGACCATGAGTCTGCACAGACTTCCTGACAGGATTATAGTGGCCATTGCTGCTTCAGATAACAAAGGCAGGCTAGAGTGGTGAGCGTGCAGGCAGTTCAGAGGTGTGGGTGCTCATCAGAGGCATGGCAAGGCAGCCCTTGTATGGTCTGAAGGCAGAGCACAGGAACAGGCCAAGCACACACACGAAAATGAGGCCAGCATGCAGGCTGAGTGGTGGGAGGCACTGTGACGCCTGCAGTAGTTGCTGTGGCTGCAGGTGTTCACTGCAGCAGGTGTTTGTGGTACCAAGGCAAGCTGATGTCCTTGGTGCTCACAGCAGTGCCTGGCTCTGTGCTGGCTAAGCTGTGGGTGGCACTCACACGTGTGCCAAACTGACGTGCAAGAGAGCACAATGGCTGAGGAACCTGTGCTGCAACCACAGCCGTTGCTGGGCCGGCTGCTGCATGGCTGGCTGCCTGTCCAGGGGCCCTTGGCTGTCCAGAGATGTGCAGGGAAGCCTTCTGCAGTAGCTTTCCGTGTAGGCTGCCAGAGCTGCAGAGGAGCAAAGCCTGGGTGGGTGCATGCCTCTTACTGAGCTGAGCAGAGGATGGCAGGCTGCATTTTCTCTTTGATGTCTGCTGCCTTTGACAGAGTTTCCCGGGTGGCTGGGCTCCTTTCAGCCTTTCCTGCTAGAAACAGCTAATTCGGGAGGCATCAAATAGTTCCTTATTTAGCTTATTTTAAAGGAACTCGAAGGTGAAGTAGATGCCAGCAAGATACTTGAGAGCAGCAGGTGGGTAAATGTATGTGGGGTAAGAAAGCAAAGGAGCCTCAGAGTACTGAAAAAAGCTCCATTTGCCTTGCAGCCTTTTGGTTTCAGAGAGATGTCTTCTGAAGGTGTCACTGCCATGAGATTTCCCCACTGTTCTTCCACATGAAGAGCAGTACAGTCACTAGCTGCTTGTTAAGCAATGACTCTGGGAAGGCTGAGATCATTCAGGTACCCTAGGTACAGGTGTGAGATGTTACTTGGAGGATGTGACAGATGAAGGAATACCAAGTTTGGTTCTGAGCTAGTGCATGGATGTGTGCACCTCCCCTAGTTGAAAGTCCTGAAGAGAGATCCAGTTTCTTGAGAGGCTTTTACCACCTTGTGATGTGTAAGCTGTATCCAGGCCATGGATACAACCTTACCTGTAGCCTTCTCTTTTCCCAACATCCTTGAATGTTATTCGCACATCTGATGTCAAAGTGCCAGCTGGCTACTCTCTACTTATGCCTTCCCTCATAATGTGATGAGTTGCCTCTGTGGTTACAAGACCAGTGGTGACCTTGACTAAAGACCATTCCTGATCTACTAATCTGATTGAGACTAGAATCATATGAGATGCCTTGGTCTAGTAGGGGTGTCCTCCAGCTGCCCATCAAATGCCCCTTGCATATGCAGAGTGCAGGTGATTTACTCATGCATCAAGCTGATACTTTCCTAATAAGCCTGATTAGCTGCAGATCTCCTTGTTATGTGTATGCTGTAGGGAAGTGAGTGGCTTGCTTCAGTTGGAAGGTGCATTTCCAAGAGTGTGGAACTTTTACTCCATTGTATTCTATCCTGTGTATCTCCTTCAACAAAATAAAACATTCAAGGTCTTTAACACTGTAGTATTGCAAAATCTGTGTGCTGGACAGATAGCATTTAATCCCAATTCCCTGTGATGGTTGGAAGAAGATCCTCTTACCTTGACTGTTTTGCAGATACTGGAAGACATCTTCTAGTGCAGCACTGAGATTTGCCTTTGCTATTGAACTGAGCTGAAGTGTACGGAGAGGCTGAGCACTGCTGCTTGCACTCCTGGAGCAGCAGCACTATGCTGTTGGTGCAGTGCAGAATGGTTGCTTTTCTCCACTCTGAATGTTTTTCATGAGCTTTCTGATTTTCAGCATTACAGCTTCCACAAGTAGTTGGGAAATGTTTTTTCTCATAGTAATCAAACATCCAGTATGAGATTATAATAGCATATCTCTCTGATTACTATTTTACCTTTTTCCCTTCACAAGAAGATTGTCAAATGGGTGTAGTTGATGATACTTCACAAGCTGGCTGAACAAACCAGAAATCTAATTCTTTCATAGTGGCAATATTTGCATTGTATATATTACAGAGAAAGCAACTTCCTTGCAGTCCCACCTAGAACTTTGATTTATAGTTTGGGGCACTGCAATTAAGGAAACTGAATGCAAATAAGAAAAATCTGATATAGATGTTTGTGCTATCAAAAGGAGCATTAAAAAAATTCTGTACATTTGGCTGAAGTTTAAGGCAGGAAATGGTATCTTTATAATGGGCTTTAATGGCAGTAGTATTGAGATTTTTACTAGGACTCTTTCTGCTGAAAAGCTTAGGCCACCAGATTTATTGAGTGCTTTATTCCTTGCTCACACTGGCATCTATCTCCACGACATAAGCACATCAACTGAATGCATTACACACAGACAGAAAACTCTTCTCAGTGCTCAAGAATCAATTATTTTCATAGTTTCAGTGTCTGGTGCCACACAAGAAATGAAATGGGAGAAAATGCAAAGGCATGGTATTTCCAAGAATACCTTTGGATACTGCTTTCAGGACATGTTCCATCTATAAACAGCTTCTCAAAGAGGTGCTACAAACACTCTGCTTCTCATCTATGATGTTTCAAGGCATTTTTCTGGAAAAATACGTGATTAAATTCAAGGTGAGGAGTTAGAAGCTGTAGGAACATTCTGTTATCAATTTTTTCTGTAGTATAAACTCATGTACTGCATTCAGCAGAGTAGAATTTTAGGGACAGCAGCAATCTGCAACATAATCAAGGCACTCTTCAATTACATTCAGACCGCTTTGGTTCTCTGTAGGAGAATGGCACTTTCCTAGGCTGTTTCTGCATGCTCTCACTTCCACAAGCTTGGGAGATAATAAAATACTATTGCTAGCTTATGGCAGATGTTACACCCTGGAAAGAATGAGATGCAGCATACTGCTCAGGTGCATATCTGTATATTTATTTCTAAACATTTAAAGGTAGGTGTTTGCACTCCAGTCAGTGTGTAAATTAAGACTTTCTGGCTGGAGCTGTTTAATGGCAGTCTATGCAGTTTGTCCTTTCTAACATAATAGTTTTGGCTTTGGATAATTACAGGTGTAATAAAGTTATCATGGAACCATTGTGTTTTTCAGCAGTATTTTATCTTCACAGGTAAGGTGACCTATAGATTCTGCTTTGCAAGTGTGGCATTAAGTTAGCAGCAGTATTGAGTGGTGCTATTGAAGTAAACCTGGAAAATAGAGAGGCACAGGAAGACTTTATCAAAGCCATCTGTAATATTTAAGCAGATGAAATTAGCTGTGTAAGAATGAGATCAAAGCCTTAAGTGAGAGTAAAGAAAAGGCTGCAGTGGTGAATAGTGATTACTTGTAGCTAATTTAAACTTACTGGAAGATTTTAAGGATCAAAGTTGGGTCTTTTGAGGGAGGGGATTCTGCCAATTTCCTCTACTTATACTTTTCCAACATAAATTAATCTTNAGTTTTTTTTTTTTTTTTTTTTTTCTGTAGAGGCAGAAGCACTTTGACCACTTTGTGCTGAAACTGTTCAGCTTGTGTTGAAAGTTCACAGGAGTTTTGCTGTGGCTCACTCTGGTTTCAGAGCCCTCTGGGCTGGCTCTGGTCCTTCCCTGTGGTGCAGCACAGCAGTGCTCTCCTGGGGAGGACAAAGGTTGCATCTGCAAAGCTGTCTTGGGCCCAGGCAAATGTGGGTGCTCAGGATTGATGTGTGTCTTTGTAGGAAGCCCTTTGGTACCCATAACAAGTCAGCAGAAATATTTCCTTGATGTAGCTTATGAAGTTGAAATAATTTTACAAACAGTGTTATGTTTTACAAATGATACTTCGGGTACTTTTCCACCCTGCATAAGTTTCTTCAAGTGCTAAGCCAAGCTGTGCACTGCAGCACTGTTTGCAGCTTAGGGTGCTGGAGAAGCTAGCAGTGACTCAGCTCAGAACATGCACTCAAAAATATTCCTCAGCATTTTTTACTTACAAAAACCTGAAGCTGTTTGAGCTTTGAGTATGCAGTGTGGCCAAAACTGGCAATATTGTCATCTCAGGCAATCCCACTAAAGTGCTGTTGAGCCAGCATGCATTGTCCATTTCTGTTTGCTTCCTGTTTCGCATCCAGTGCTCCACAAAGGGATTGTGGCCACGGTGTGAACTCTATTTTAATCAACTCATTGTGTAACAGTGATAATAACAGATCTTACCTAATTTTCCTGATACCAATTGGGTAATCTGTGAAGGCAGCACATTGTTTAGCGTTGGCTCAGTATGTAGTTCCTTATTTGAAACTGAATGGCTCCCGGTACACCTTCAACACTAGTCTATTATTTTGCAATTAATTGTGGCTTCTGAAGCTCCACTCAGATGTTATGCTTCAGTGGTAAATCTGCTATGAAAGACAAATGCAACAGTTGGCCAGTAAAGCATTGTAACACAATGACAATATGCCTTTGGGGGAGCTTTCAAACTCTACTTTCTTGCTTAACTTTTGTCATCTGTGAAATTATCCCATCAGATAATGGTGTCCCATGACTTCTTTATCTTGTCTGTAAGTGTCAAAAGCCTCTGGAAACATTTCCCTGTGTTTATCTTGTGTTAGTGTTTGATAGCTATGGCAATATTAGGATATAATCCTGGTACATAGCTTAATGGCATTTTAAATCAATATGTTATGGCTTGGCCTGCTCTAAGGAGAAACTGACAATAACTGTGTAGAGAAAAAATAAGGGAAAGATTAATCAGACATTGAATGGGAATAAAAGTCTCTCAGAAATTGTTTGAAGGGATATTTAGCAGCAATTTTGCTTTCATTACATGTTTATGTATCAGAATTCATTTTTAAGGTACAAGTTGAAGCACTGTTTAGAAGCATGTTCACCCCAGACAGCTCTAGTATGTTCTAAGTAATCTTCCCCTCAGTGCAAGTCAAGAACTAGGGAATGTGTTACACTCCTCTCTACACCTGTGAGTGGAAAATCCAGAAAGAGATTGAAGAGATGTTGTGTAGGTTTCCAATCATTGTGTGTACCTGGTGCGTTGTCTTTAGGCTCAGACTCTCATAATGAGATTTCACCTGGTTGATGACACTGAAGAGCTGATGGCAGTGGGGACTCCTCTCTGAGCCTACCTGCATGCTGGAGCTGGATGTGGTGATCTCTGGGTGCTCTGATCACAAAGGGAACACAAAATGAGCCTAATTCGAAATGCAGCTTCCTTCATAGCTGGATGCAAGGGCATCCTTTGGCATCTCCCTGCTGTCCCCTGGGGACCCTGCTAATGCTAGGGACAGGGGCCTGAGGTCAGGTGCCAGGCCACACTGTTAGCAGCTTGGCACTGTGCACAGTGACAGAGCTGTCCTTGCAGCGAGACAATTGCCTCCATTCTTCTGGCCAAACCTGCAGGTGGCACGAAGCGTTGGTGGTGCTGAGCTCAACAAAACTGTCTCTGGTTTGAAGCAGGCGAGAATCTGACACTCTCAGTTTGGAATTTTTAATGCTTAAAAGTCTTGCTGAAGCATTGCTGGTGCCTGCTGCTGTCACCGGCGTTTACAGACACACTTTGTCTTGCTCTTCTGTGACAAGCTGGAGAGAAGTGGAGCTCTGATGGGGTTGATCTCCTGAGAGCAAAGATGGGCATATTGGGGATTTTCTTCCCTTTCAGGTGATATTATGAGCACGATTTATATCCCTCAGTTCCAAATGGCAGGCTTCTTAAACAATCTTCCGACTCACTGTACCTCTTCTGATGACAGCCTGTATACAAAAGCAGTCCTGCTGGGTCTACTGACTAATGTGTGTGAGCAAGTCTGTAAATCTCTTCATTCTGGCCTTTGTCATTTTCAAATATTATAGCTCTTAAACTGTGGGGATTTTGTCCTCCAAAGTGAATGGCAAAGCTTCAATACAACACTAGTGTAAGGATTATGAAAATCTTAGCTTTGAAATCTTTTTAGTCTAACCTTAATTTTCTTCTTCCTTTAATTTTGAGGCATGTTTAAAATTTTATCCTTACTTATGAAAATCACAATTGTTACATCTTCAATTCATGAGCTTCTTCCATTTACTAGTAATTGCAGCCTGGGGGAATATAAACTTTCTCGTTTCTTTAAAACCTGCAATAGAAAGCAAAGAGTTTGTGAAGAACTCTGTTCTTTCTCAATTAATACTTGGCTGTTAGCAGTGGTGCACCACCTTCTGTTGGGTCCATGAGGCTGTTAGTCGCTGTCAGGAAACAAGTCATGGTTTTTAAGCTTATGCACCTAAAATGCTGCCTCAGAACTGTGCTAGGACACTTCATCTCCCATGCATTACTTGCTGCATACAAAGAATTCTGAAAACCTGCTTCTGCTAAACAAAATCTGTAATTTTGCACATCAAATAGTTAACCCCACCGTGTAATGAGGAGAATCTTCCCTGCAAGCTCACCTGGAAGACTGGGCTAAGGTGAGTGTCTGAAGTTAGCCGAAACCAAACTGAGTCCCTCTTGTGCTGATTTAGATTCTGAAAGGTATGCAGGAAGGTGCATCTTGGAGTTAATGATATTTGATGTCTTTAAAGACATGAAAGTGTGCATCTCCATGGAAGACTTTTTGATGATATTACAACATTCCTTGAAGAGATTTAAATTCCAAAGCTCCTGTCACTTGAAAGTGACTTATCTCTCTCTAGTCTCGATGAAAAGGCTCATGGCATAACATGCACTTAATTTTGCTTGGCAGTTATCTAAAGGACAGTATGCACAGGCTGATGGAAAGTAAAAGTTCAGTGGCTGCAAACACTTTGCACTATCAGGTCTTTGATAGCCAGATGAGTAAGAGGGGAGAGCTTAGTAGCACAGCTTCTCACAGGGCCATCAGATCACTAACTGGCTGCTCAGTCAGTTGGAGAAGATGCCTGCTTGGGAGAACAGTGTTTGCACCTCAAAAGAGGAGTGAAATAATCAATATTTCGTTTATTTGGATACTTGTAATAACTATATCTCAGAGTAATTAAAACCAAGCATGTTTGGGGGGTGAGAACAAATGGAGGGGAGATGAATGTGTTAACTCTGCTCAGGCTCCATTTTCAAATGGACTTCTCTGACTGGAGAAACCTGAGGAAGATAGAGTCTCTCAGGAGGCTTTGTCAGGAAAGCATCTAAAGCAAGTCAGCTGCATACAGGAAGAGAGAGACCTTCAAGAGGTAATCTCAATGGTGGAGGTTAAATGTGGTTTCTCTGTCATTTGTTTTTTTCTTGCAGCTGTCTATTTTGGGTGGTGCAAGCAGTGGGTTTGTGTTCAGCTTGTTTAAAAGTAAGTCTGTGTTCAAACTTGGTGTAAGGTTTCCCCAGTCTTTATCAAACTGTCCACCAAAAGGTGTTCTCAGTAAATCAGGATCTGCAATCTGCACAAGCATTCAGCACTCATTAGTGCTTGACTCTGCGATATTTAAAGGGTAATGTTGTGCAGTCCCCTAGAAATTTCATAGGCCATTTGGTGATGTGCTGCTGAGGTGTGGAAGAAATGTCATCTAGAGAGCAGTTTGAACTGGGATGGGTCTCTGGAAAGCAAGAAGGCACTAATAGCTGCAGTCAGCAAGGCACCGTGATGTGCTTCCCAATCAAAGGGTAGGTTGGGTAGTAGATTTAATATCTGTAAACACTGAGATCCGTTACAAAAGTCTGGAGAGCCATGGCAAAGGTTTCTCGAGTGGTTTGTGGCTTGTGAACAGAGTACGTTTTAAATGAAGTAGTCTTCCTGCACGTGCTGGTGTCTGGGAAGATGTGTTCCATGAAAACAAATAAGATTCCTGCAGTTTGAAAATGCCAGAGTATTTACTTGCTAAATAAAATATAAAGAAAGCTGTAAATATGCTTCATTACAACACAGCCTGGTCTTTAGAGGATTTTGAATAGCTGTTGTGCACAGTGGAAGACAAATTAATCTCTCTGAATTTCTCTCAGCTGAAACATTCTAATGTTAACTAACAGTTTCTAGTGATCAAAGTGATTTAGTTAAATTATTTATTTGCATATGCATTTAAAAGTTTTTATTGTTGTAGCTCAAGGGAAAAGAAGGCAAGAGGAGGAAGAAGGAGGTCTTAAGATAATTACCTGAGGTTTAAGCACAGCTGGCCCTGCCTTGTCCTACTTTCAAAGCTGTGTAAGGCAGCCTTGGCCACCTAAGAGCTGCTGATTGCTGTGTGGTCTTTACTGTGCCTTCTCACAGTTAGAATCCCAGGCAGCTCTACCCTCTCTCTACTTTTAACTAGTGGTCAAAATGATAAAAAATAGGTATTTTCATCCACTAAAGATATGTTGTGTTGCATGCCACCCCAGTGCAATAGACTCCGCAGGAAAACTGAGCCTGTCTGTATGTTACTGCATTTTATTTGCTCTGTATTGATCTGTGTAACACAAAAAACATCAGCTTAGGTATCTCAAGCAGATTCTGTTTGGCACAGCAGAGAAATCAGTGGAAGGCTAAGGGCGTAATGTTGTGTTTGCTCGGGGTTTTAGTTTGGGTGGTTTTCCTCCCACTCTCAGTTAATTGGTTGCAATTGCATATTGGTGCTTTGTTAGTAGTTTTTGTTAGTAGTTTAGCCTCGGTCTGCTGTGCGCTAGTGCGTAGCCCCAGGAAACAAACTGATTAATGAAAGCTAATTGGGGTCCAAATTTGTTTGCATTGAAGTTTGGAGCCTGAAATCAATACTGTATAACAAACAAAGCAACTAAAGCATCAAATATTGTATAGCTCAGCTTCAAAATGAAAAAAAAAGAGGAACAATTTTGGGGGTTTAGAAACATGTGTTAGCAAAAACAACGCAGGGGCAAAACTGTCAGTTCTTAGGATTTTCACTATCATTCCTGTTTGAGTTCTGATGTCTTGGAAACTTTCAAAAGAACACCACCCCCCACACTCCCCCTCGAAAATCGTTTAGAAAGGTTGAGGCAAACTGCTTTTTGTCTTACCACCCTTACATCTGTGGAGACACTAATTTTAGAACTCATAGGAGGAAGCTTCTGTTGTGGCTTTAAAAACGGAATAAATGTAAACAGAAGAGCACTGTGCACATCCTCTGCAGGAGGCATCAATCTGTGTGCTTTGGCAGGCTTTGCTTTCCTTTTGCTGTCCTCAGAGCCGCATTGTGAATGATTGCCTTTGCATACCTGCGTAATAGACAGGGGGCAGACTCTGAAATGGTAATTAAGAGATCTGTGATTATTCTTCTGTAGAATAGAAGTGCCTGATAAAGTAGGAAGTTGCACTAATCTTTTCATTTTTAAGCTATTCTTTACAATGAACTGTCCCAAAATGAATTCTAGAACATCCTGTGAGCCACATAGGTGTGGTGTGTGCCGGGTTTCAGCAGGTAGGTCAGGTACTCCCACACAGAGAGGAGATTCCATAGTAGGAAGCTTGAGGGCAGGGTGCCCTTGATTATTTGTTTGGTTTTCTGTTTTCCTACCAAACACAGCAATGTGGTGAAAACAGAAACTCTTCCTTCAGGTGGCAAGTCACAAATCAGCTACGGCTGAACTTTAACAAGAAGTGAAGCTGGTTAATTACGCTGCCTCTGATCTACTTTGAGCAAAACCTTTCTTCACTGCTTGTGAATGAAAACGTATTAAATTGCTAATTGTTGCAGTTACTCTTTATGGAAGAATCAGTAAATGAAAGATTCCAAGATGAGTTTGTGGTCTGTCCTGCATTATGGCATTCTGCAGACAAGACACTGTTCCATTAAAATCACACTCTTTCATTTGGCTCGTTTGCACATGGCATTGAGTTTTTTAAAAGAGATGAGGTGTGACCTAGTTGCCCCCACTGGATTTGGCCGTGCTCTGTGATTCTGTGATTTTATACTGAAATCACTTTTTATTTTGTTTTTCAGCTTGCCTTCAGCCCAAAGAAAAGATAATGCATTAAAGTAAATGGCACTGATAAAATCTGGAGATTAAAAACCTTCAGAAGACTTGCAAGTCTCTCTTTAAATTGTAAATTAATCTGATATCTGACCTGACTGACACCTTTTTTCCCAGTTCTGGCTGTAGACTGCTTGTGATGTTGTCAATTATTTATATGGGCCAGATGAAGACTTTGAAACATCTTTGCAGTGCTAGTTAACTGCTGAAGAGGGATTAGAGTCAAAGTCCCCTGAGCACAGAAGTCATTTCACATTGTTTTTCACTAGAGTTCAGCAGGAGCAGTTGTTGCCTGTTTCAGTGGCAGCTGTTGTGTGCTGACTTGTAGATCCATCCACAAACACTTGGAAATGGGACCCTCACAGTATGGTGGAGTCTGTATCTGACTGTACGTGTGGGGGTGTCCTCAACACAGAGCAAAACAGCTGCAGGGAAAAAAAGGCAAAGGAGAACAGAACCCCAAACACTTTTTCATCTCTACAATTTTCCATTTTCCACTGCATTACTTCTTTCGGTTGCGCCATTCAGAGCTCAGAATCCTTTTTCTGTGTAAAGAATCCCACTGCTGTCTTTCTCTGCTTGTGTATCTCTTCATGTCAGACACACCTAGCATTTTCACGTTTCCAAGTTTGCTTCTGGATGATCATTTTTAGGTTCATTTGGGGTTTTGTGGGGTGTGTTTTTCTTTTCACATGTTCTCATTTTCATGCCTGCATTGAGTCTGGGTAATGTATATGGGATGCTTCTCTCCTTTTTTCCAACCTTTAGACATTTTTTGATTGAATAGCTGCATAATGGTAATGACAGCAGTTCTCTAACTCAAGCTATCTGCAGAAGTAGTATCTCCCTGGAAATGTGTCAACCTGATCTAGTGGGAGTAAGGGAGTGTTTTATTGTTTTTCCAAAAGACTCATTTGAAGGGGTAAACTAGTGTCTGCATGCTTAGCTTTGATTTTCAAAAGCACTCCTAATACATGAAGCTTTGAGGGTGGAGTTTGAGAGTATAAATTGTTGAAATAGATGGACTGGGGATTCTGATTCCTTCCATGACAATTTCAAGGGCTGTGAAAGCAAGTCCCAAAGGCAGATCCAGCTCACCTGAGTACCCACTAGTACAAGGCTTTAGTTAGGATGATCATTTTCTGCCGGTCAGTGATTTTCGAAGCCTCGTGTAGGTGAGCACACACAAACTGTCTCACAGCCTTTGCTGTTCTGCTGGGTTTGTGAATTCCCAACACAGATCACTGCTGATAAACAAGATCAGGAATAGACTTACAGTAACTACATGGTAATGCTTATTAGTTAAGATCTGTAATTATATAGCCAGAAGTCCTAAAGGCTGTGGTGAGCTGTGCTCTCTGTGATGTTGAATTGCACAGCAGCTGATGCTGGTTCGCCTAAGAGCTCACTGTTTTAGCTCAAATTGCCTGTTAAAAGGCCTCTCTTTTCATTATGCCAGATCTGACTTACCTTGACAAATTACTCTGGGATACCAAGGTCATGATGCATTCTAATATTGCTTTTAATTAATGATCTCTAATAAAGATAATGAGTCAGCTTTCATTCTACCAGATTAATTTAAAAATGAACTTCAAACTGCAGTTTAAGGGACTAAGCCAGGCAGAGAGTGGTGGAAGGAATCTGGCTATATTAAGGTGTTGATTGAAGACTGAGATCTTAACTGAGTGGCAGCACTCAGCACGCTCCCTGCCAGGACAGGACCATTCTGCTGCCCTTTGGACTTGTCATCAAGTTTTCCACAATGTATTTTGTGATCATTTGGTTATTCTCCTGTTGTGACCATTTCCTGCAGCGCCTTCTCCTCACCTCACACAGGCTCCTCTGTTCAGCAGGACACGCACCCACTTTTGCTTTTCATCTGACTCCCTTCCATGCCTGCCTTTCTGTATGCAATTAATGTTATATCTATATATTATGTATTTGATCTAGATGTACATATTCATACCACTGAATTGAAACTCTGAAGTAGCCTAGCATGTGATACCTATAAATTATTCAAATTCTAGTCATGAATTTTAATTTGATTCTGAACAACATACTAATCTAAGGAGATGTTAAGTAACCTCTGCAATAGCTGTTGATAGATAAATAGTGGCATTAATGCCTCCAAACATTTCAATAAGTGTTTCATAATCTCATGCACTCTCCATCTCCCTCAGTTCTAAAAGCCATTGTTAGCATACATAAATTTCTTCCTGAATTCAGATTCTGGTCCCATATAGAACTGCTCCACCACCTCCACTTTCTCCTGTTCATTTTGCTCACCTGAGATGTAGGATTGTGTGTGGAGGGGTTAGGAACCTTCCTTTGCCTTGTTGTCATGGAGTCATCTGTGCCATGCAGGATCTCTGGACGTCTTGTCTAAACCCCAGTCAAAGCTGAGCAAACCTTGAGATTGTGTTAGGTTACTCAGGGCCTCTTCCAGTTGTTCTGAAGTATTCCTGAGAATGATGATTTAATAAGTTCTGTGACATTCCCACATAAAGTTTGGAATAAGTTGCCCAGAGTCAAAACCAAATAAAAATGAGTTTGAAGTATTATGATTAACACATTATAGTTGTCCTGTAACTTTAAGAGGGGCTGGTAGCAAGAATCACAGAAGTTAGTTTGTCACAGAATCAGAAAATCAGCAGCAGCACTACAGAATCATAGAAAATTAGCATGAGATCCTGCATGAAATGTGGAAGCCTGTAATGAATATTGTCTCTTGACCAGTGGCATTTTAGTGTCAATTATGACTACTTTGTTATCATACTTATCATTTAAAGAGAACAGCTATCAGGTACTCGGCATCAAAATGCTGCATGGGAGTGCAGAAGATTTTGTCTTTTGGTTATGAGTATGAAGTGATCTCTGATTTAAAAATTAAACTTCCTTGTGAATTGCTGTGGACTGAAAAAGAAGTTTACTATTTTGTAGTATGATTTAGTGTGAAAAGATTGAATAAAGCACAGGAGGAGCTAGTGGCAAGAGGAAGAGGTAACCTGAAGGTTTCATATTTGAAGTATGGTCAGTAAAAGCAGATCTGGGAGGCCTGCAGTGTACCTGCTGGGAAGCATGGCTCAGGCTGCACCAGCTGCTAATGCACTGGGCTGAGCAGTGCACGCCACAGCAATTGCTCTGTCAATAATTACTGAGACATGGTGAAAAGCAGTGTACTCTGCTGGCTGTACCCAGCCAAATGGGAGCCCAATAATTATCTGCTGCATCAAACCCTACAGTATAATGACTCCTGAAGGTTGAAGTTTATGAGGGCAGTTCATTATGTGTTCCAAACAATGCTTTATTTTGCTATTGTTTCTTCATTATGTGGATAGGAAGTACTGTAGCAGAAATTGGGCTCGAGGGAAACAGTGTCTACCAGTAGTTTAACCTTGTGACATTGCACTAAAAAGCAGAGGTTCCTCTGAAATACATAATACATGAACTCCTCTGATTGTTCAGCATTGATCAGTACTCAAGTAAATTGAGTTACTATCTTATTAGCATAAACAGCAAGGCTTTAGTGATCCTCTTCACCCTCCTGTGGTATATCAAGTGGCTTAGGGATTTTTGCTTCTTTGAAATGGAACTCAATTAAAAAAACCCACGTAGCTAGAGTGCACTTTAACGAAGGCAGAACAGTGTTTGGAGGCTGCAGATGCATCCATTGTAACTTTGCTATTCAGCTTTCAGCACAGTTCTCAGACTCCTTGTCTTGTACTGTCAGGTCTGTCATTCCATTCTTCTCTCCCTCCATAGTGTATAGAGATGTTACACAGAACTCCATGGGCACAACAGACTGTGGAGTTCTGTCCTGACATAATTAGGCTGTGTTTCAGTCAAAGAATCCTAGAATGGTTCCGGTTGGAAAGGACCTCAGAGATCATTTAAGGTGAATCTTGTAGAGTTGGAGTTGGTGATCTTGAGGGTCATTTCCAACCTGGATGTTTCTCTGATTCTCTCATCATCTGCTCCAACCTCCCCATCACGGGCAGGGACACCTCTCAACTGGACTCAGCTGCTCAAAGCCTCATTCAATCTGTTCTTGTACACTCCTAGGTAGGAGGCATCCATAACCTCCCTCTTTCTCCAGTCTCTCCACCCTACTACTGAAGAACTTCTTCCTAAGATCCAGCCTAACCCTGCTTTGCTTCAGCTTCAACCTATTGCCCCTTGTCCTGTCTTTAGCAACCCTGATGAAAAGCCCCACTCCAGCCTTCCTGTCGGATCCCTTTAAGCATTTGAAGGCAGCTTTAAGGTCCTCTCTGAGTCTTCTCCAGGCTGAACAATCCCATCTCACTCAGCCTGTCCTCATAGCAGAGGTGTTCCAGCCCTTGGATCGTCTTTGTGGCCTCCCCTGGACTTTATCCAGAAGTTTTGTGTCATTCTTATGCTGAGGACACCAGAACTGGAGGTAGTATTTGAGGTGGGGGTCTCAGCAGAGCAGAGTCAAGGAGCAGAATCTCCTCTTGGTGGCAAAGTTACTACAATTTCTCCCCTTTAGGACCTGGCGAAGCAGAATGTTAACTACGCCTGCGTTCCTCAGAGAGCAAGCAGTGAGGGCAGGCTTTGGAAGCATGGTGTCCTTTTAATGAACGTGCACACACAGGGGACGCTCTGAAAAGCCAACAGTTGCTCACTGAAGGCATTTCCCCTTTGCCTTGTTAACTTCTCATTTCTCCTTCCTTTCACCTTCCCAGGCACAGAAAGCAAGCAGGCCAGCACGAGGTGCAATGTTTCCAGTATAAAGCAGGTTGAGTGATTCTACTTTTATCTCCATTTTTACACAATTGTAATTGTCAGCATTTAGTTTTCTCTCTGCATTCTGACCTTTGTCTGAATAGTATGTTGGATGAGGGAACAAGCAAGACTAAGGCTAATTGTGTATTAAGAGCATTTCTACTCTGAGGGAGGCATTTCTGTCTAAAGTTTGCTGTGGTGAGAACTAACTTTGGTTTCATCATGTTATGAGCCAGTTGTCCAGATCATCAAAGGTAATTTCCCTTTAAGCAAAGCACATCACAAAGAACCCTTTCCAAGGCTATCTCTTCAAGCTGTAGTTGTCTAGCATCTCTGACACTCTGGAGTTCCTCCTGGCCACGGACAGCCCCAGCTGCTGCTTGATTATCTGCCTGTGCAGGAGCGCAGGACTGTAAGGCTGTGCCAGGCTGCAACACCCCAGTGTTTGTGGCTGCTCCGTTTCCTGCACACTGATGGTGTTGAGGCTACTCTGATAAAACTAGCAATGTGGGTAGCTCACTGCTAAGGGCAAATGTAGTATAGGTTCTGCTTAAGCAGACTGAAACTTTTACATAGCCAATGTTAGCAGAGCGCTCAAGGCGGTGAGTGCACACTTGACAGAAGGTGTTACATGGTGCTGGATGGTACTGGAGCAGGGAGTTTGGTGCCTGGCTCCTTGTTCCTTTATTCTGGCACTTTTCTCATTCCGTCCTTCAGTATCTTTTGGTTGTTAACTCTTTCATTATCCTGCATATAAGTCAACACTCCAGCAGTGACATACTGATTTCTGGGTGCATAAAACCTCCCTCATGGTTCTGTGAGATGAGCTGGGACCTGTAACTTTTTTGGGTTTGCTGCAGTTAATGTTCATTTAGAGGATGTGCAAATTCAAGCTGTCATCTTGGCCAAGGGCAAAGCACACAACCCTGAGAAGTTGTAAAACTGGAAACTGTTTCTAGTCTGCACTAAGAGCAAGTGATCCCACCCTGGGAATTCATATTTGTCCAAAGAAGCCATTCGTCTGCACTTTCCTTAGCCTAGAGCTTCACCTTGGCTCTCTATATCCTTATTAGAGAAGAGATCCATTTAGGATCCCTGAGCTTCTTATGGATGTTCCCTTTCTCCTTCAAAACATGATCTCAACTTTCTATTATTCCATTATTTCTGACCCAGAGGAATCTGTAACCACCTGAGAAGTTGTTGCAGGCAATTGACCTGCAACAGGTACAACTTGGACACAAACTTGATGTACTGGTCAGGAGCTTGTAGACTTCAGCTGGGCTGAAGATTATGTCAGGAGACAGGTACCCAGGTGCAGGAGCAACTGTAAGCAGAGGGCTGTGTGCTGTGGAGGGTAATTGCAGTTAGCATTATACTTGGAAACATGGCAAGGTGATGCTCTTAATGCAATTGCTGTACACTGAGACCACACTGTGGGGGAGCTCTGAGAGCTCCTGACTTAGCTGGATGCACACGTCTGGAACTGGCGTTCACACAGATCGTGATCATTGTTGGACAAGAACTTCAGCAGTTAAATTTCCTCTCTAACACAATGAACCTTTTGTTTTCCTTTCCAAGTGATAAAATAACAGTTATTATCTGTAGTATCTTTTTCCTCTAGGATGCGGTATCTTACCCATCTGGCCACAAAATATTCTATCATCCAGTTCCATTTGTTTTGCTTCAGCCTAGCACCTCTGTTTCTCACCACCCAGCATCTGAATACCACAGAACCCTAGAGTGGCTCAGGTTGGAAGGGACCTTGGAGCTCATGTACTCCAACCTCCCTGCCATGGATAGGGACACATCTCCACTGGACTCAGCTGCTCAAGGCCTCGTTCAGCCTGGCCTTGAACACCCCCAGGGAGGAGGCTGCAGCCCTCGGATCATCTTTGTGGCCCTCCTTTGGACTCGCTCCAATAGCTCTGTGACCCCAGTGCTGGAAGTGGTTGTTGGAGGTGGGGTCTCAAAGATGCTGAGTTTGTTGTGCCACAGGGTAATAGGCCTAATTTCCATAATTCAGTCCCTTTGACTGGGGCTGAAAGGTTAAATTACTGCTGCTGTTGTTTTCAGACCTCCTGAAACATTTTAGCTCTGTTAGGCATTTTTCTTACTCAGTTTGTAAAGAATGAAGTCGGAGCAATGTCACAGTAGCAGATGTCGCTTGGCTGAAGTTTTTGGGCTTTCTTGACACGTTTCTGAAGTGGCTGTGGCTGAACTTGTTCATAGCAGACAGAGATGATCTAGATACATTAATTGCCAAACCCTGGTCCGTACAGATGGGTTGTTTTTGCCGGAGTGAAAGCCTTCACTCTGCGCTGAACGCAGCTTTCTCAGCTAGCGCCTCCGTGCCTCTGTGTGTAGCCTCTTGTTTAGAGATGCAGCTCGGTGGCCACAACAGGAGGGCCTTGCATTTCCTGTCACAGACGAGTGGCAGGACCCTTGTGTTCTGTCTGGAAATGCAGATACATAGGAGAGAGACAAATTCTTGTGGTGTTTTTACTCTGTAGAATAAGCAGCTTCTTCCCAACAGGTTAATTTCAGCAGCCTTAGTATGAATTCACTTCAGTGGCAAGCACTTAGGAAGTTCCTGATTTTATTATGACTGTCTAAGTCCCAGGGGATTTATAGATGAGTTCTTCCAGATAGGACAGAAAATAAACAGCTATTGGGAATGTGCTAATAATATAGGCAGATTACTGCCTGCATGCCAATGTTCTCCTCATCTGTACAGAGGCAATAATCAGCCTCATCAGCACAGTAATATTTATCAGAGCAACTGACACTGTTGCAATCTGTGTATGGCCTCTCATAGGGAGAGCTGAGAAATGCTGCCAAATGCTGATTGATTAGGAGGCAGGAAAGATCATACTGAAGAATCCTATTTTTGTTATTTGCTTACTCAAAGTCTCAGCCTGTTCTGTACATCCTTGGCTTTAAAAAACAGACAAGATCTTATGAATATTTTTGCTTTGCACATATACTTTGGAAGAGTAAATGGTATGAATTGTCTGTCCGAAGATCTCAGGATGGGATTGTTCTTTCCAATTGCATGTGAAAGGAATCCAAACTCTGCAAGTGTCTTGACACACTATTTTACTGGACTAAAATCTAAACCAGTGACTTCTCATTTATGCTTGCTGGTCATTAATGTATGCTGAGGGGTGATGTAATCCAAGTACCCACAGCAGACAACTGCATCAAGGCAGCTGCCTGCCCTTAGGTATGCAGGTTCTGAGAGACAAATATCCTGCCTGCCACCATAACTCCTGGCAGTGTAGAAGGGAAGCATGCTGCTGGACCACCAACCCTGAGTCTAGCAGAGCTGGGCTGTAAGGCCTGCCGCTGGCCCTCTTTATAGCTCTTGAGGAAAGTAACAGATGGAAAGAAGAATCAGATTGATGCCTTCACCCTTGCAATGCAGTCTTCCAAAAGCTAATTGATTGAAGATTTTAAATAATCAAAGGACATAAAAATCATGCATTTTAAAAAGGAATCCAATCAGAGAGTTCTCATTCTGGCCATAGGGATGTACATCTGCACACACCTCCCTACAGCAGCTGTGTGTCTAAGGTGTACAATCAGCTCTGCTAAGAACACTGATGACGCTTGCAGAGAAAGGTGGAAGTTTCAGACCTAATTAGCAGCAATGTGAGCAGAAAATGGATTGGAAGGTAGGTGTTAAGGCAGAGCTCACACTACAGAGGAGCATACAGTGCTAAGGAAGCACCTGCTGCCGTAGCCTTTGTCAGGGGGATCACTCTTAGTGGCTCTTGCCCAAAGGGCAGTTAGCTTAGTTCTTCTGAAGTCAAAGTAGCTGAACTTTCAGAAGAGTTTGTTTGTTGTGCTAGGTGGGCAGACAGAGAGACACCATATAAAGGCTTATGGAGACACCATCAGTCTGCCTTTCCTGGCAGCTTTCACAGCACACCACATAATCCAGGTTACCTCCATGGTGGTTGGCTCAAGGGCAGGGACAAGTTTCTGAGATATCAACTGCCCAAGAAGCTGTTGCTGCTGGTGTCCAAGATATTTGCACCAGGTATCGGCAGCCCTGCAGAGGTCACTTGAGAATTACTGATAATTTGTCATTTCTTACATCTGAACGCTGAAGGAAGGGTTCCCCTTACCTCTCTGGTATCCATCCGAACCAGGAATTATTAATATACCTTAGAAATCTCAAGCTATTTGAGACGGATCTGCATTTTCCATTTATATATTTGCCCTGTTCATCTAGACATGTTTAAATTATTTTTTTTGTACCTAAAGCACAGCAAGAAATCCTTTATAGTCTTCTTAGTTCTTTGATGTAACATTTGGTGTCTACCAATCTCAAGTATTACGGCTTTCAGCTTCTTTCAACTGAAAGGAGTGTTTTCAGGGGCATATTTGTTTTATTTGTGTCTGCAATATTTTGTGATAGGTGAGTCCCCATGGATTCAAATTATGTGATACATCATGCTACAAACATGCAAACAATCAGAGCTGGTTTTGGAACACTTAATAGATTAATTTTCTATTAATCATCTTTTTGCTTGAACTGCTGAAGTCAGCAGTGTTTTCCTTGCACACAAGGAGATTCTTCAGATACCAATAAGAAGCTGTCAAAGCCATATTTAGATCTGAAGTCCACCTTTGTTTGCCAGTCTTCAAACCAACTCTTTTAGAGTGGGATAGAATTAATACCTGCTCTGCTGGTAAATTTCTCAGGCAAGACCTACAGATCAAGTTCCTATGTCTGTTCTTACTCTTTGTTACTTGGATTGTATTTATTTGTAGCTCTCACCTAACACCAGCAAAAGGTTTCAGTATTTTTCCATATCTTGGTTGTCATCAAAGGGTCTCCTGTCTTTGTTTCCCATCTCCCTTCTTCACAAGGTGCAGGTGGCTACATCATCCCTGTCCCTTCTTAAGAGAGAATCTTCCTCAGAACTGAACTTGCTGTCCACCAGCACTCCAAGATCTTTCCCCATAGAACTGCTTTCTAGCAGGATGACTCCTAGTCTGAACTGGTTCCTTCCCAGCTGCAGGACTCTGCACTTGTCCTTACTGAGCTTCATGAGGTTCCCCTTTGCCCAGCTCTGCAGCCTGTCCAGGTCTTGTAGGGTGGCAGGCAGCACAGCCCAGTTTGGGGTGTACCCAAGCCACTCCATGACAAGCAAAAGACCTGCCTAGCTCTTTAAATGATGCCTTAATCAGAGCTCTGTGGCTCTTGTACATTTACCACATTCGATTTCCAGGAAATTAACTACAGCTGAGGATTGTGGTGTTTGTGGTAAAGATAAGGTGAGGAACTCTTCCACTGGTGACACAAATGTCCCTGATTATAGGCTTGCAGTGCTGGCACTGATAGCGAAGCACACACCAAAATGTTACAGTACTTTTGAACAACTTGTCCTGCCTGAAAGCTTGCTCCTTATGAAACAGGCAATCAGAAGAGGGGGAAGTGAGCATAAATTAACCAATAGTGCAAGAACAGAGAAGAACTCTTCATCAGTGTTTCTCAAACCAGTGGAGTTTCTGGGTGCCTCGGCAGCCCCTTCCAGCAAAGATGTGTTTGTCTGCTGTTGGAAGTGCAAAAGCCAGGTAACTGGTGCAGCCAAATTGCCCCCATTCATCGGCCTGCTCCCTGTTCCTCTGCTCCCGTGCTGTATTTGTCTCTCACAAGCCTTGGCACAAATACAGTGAGATCACTGACCCATGGTTTTCACCTTTCTTTAAACCCTAAGAGAAACAAAGAGCAAGACATATATTAGAAAGCTAAATTGGTAGTTCTTGCTGACCTGAAGCCTAACCCTGCCTCATTGGTCTCATCATGAAGTAGAGATACTTAACTCCATTAGATCTTTCCAGCTCGGTGGGTAACTTAATCACTGAAGGGAGAAGCACATCCTTTTCTCTGCCTAGACCCCAGTGGTAAGATCAGCTGTTCTTCCAGAGGTGGCTTCTGTGTGACCAGTGACTTGTTTGTCACACAACCCCAGTCAGTTTAGGTGGGGTGAGTGCTGCAGCAGGAGCTGTGCTGAGAAGAGGCTCAGGTAGCACAAGGAATGTTTTGTTCTTATTATCAAGCCAAGATTAAGCTGGTTTAAAAAAAAAAAGTGCATGTCAAGGAAGCTGGAGAAAAGTGTTAACAAGTGTTGTCTTGTAGGCCTTGCAGTCCCTGTGTCACTTTATTCCAGTGTACATCTGCTGGTGGGCTCCTGTCAGACTGAGTGAAGTCTTCAAGTCTCCTTATTTGAACAAGTAAAGGAGTTACTCTTGGTAAGTGTCATGGGCTCTGAGTTTAGTCAGTGACGTCTTTTAAGTCATTTCTCCCAGCTGAATGCCTCACTGTAGGTAAGAGGATGGCACAGATGTGAAGCTTTGAAGCTGTTGTGAGGAGCAAGCAGGTTAAGTAATTTGGCTGCTCAGCAAATCATTCCTTTGTCCAACAGTACCAGGGGAGAAGGCTCTGCACAGGGATCTGGCCAGGCAGGAGCACTTCTGGTGGAGCTGGTGGAGGAGGAATCAAATAGGCAGTAGCACAGGGTGTGGTAGTCTCAGGCTTACCTGAATGATTTAGGAGGAATCTTATACTGAATTCAAGGGCTCTCTCTCACGGTTCTGTAAAGTTCTCCAGAGTCTGAGACTGTTGTGGTTGCTTGCTGTGTTTCCCTCTCCTCCTTCAGGTACACTGGCTCTGTTACAAGTCACTGAAGTTCTGGAGGTAATTTTATGTTTCATACAAACCATAGAAGTTTTATAATTAGCTGCAGAGAAGAGCAAAAGTGGAAACCAACAGATAATTAGCTAGAAAGAATGACTCCCCATTAGCAGTTGAAGGATTTGGTGGAGTTTCAGTTGGAAGCCATGCTGGCAGCTGTGTGCCAGTTCTGCTGAACATTGTGCTTCTGAAAAGGGAAACTCTGGCAAGTGGCTTCCACGAAACAGCCAACTTCAGAGCCAGCTTGGTCCAGCTGGGCCATGTGGAACCAGCAGCAGTGGCAGCCCTACCCTCCTCTCCTGTCCTCAATCCATATGGAACGGGAAGAAGCCAAGCTGCAGCAGAACTGGTGTGCTAGCTTTGGTACCTAGCAAAGCTGTGCTACCTGGGGCATCGCTGTGTCTGACCAGCTCGTCCACAAGCTGCCTAATGCCTCTCTGGAGAGCAGTGCTCTTGGGAGGGGCTGGAGCCATGCTCTCGGCTGGGCAAGTCGCAGAGCAGGACAACAGCCCAAGAGTGCAAGCATGCCTTCCTCTAGCTGCTAAAAGCAGGGCATCCTCCTGTGCCTGCCGCCGCATCTGTGGCTTGTCAGAGAAGCTGCAGTTATCAGCCTGAGGTCAGTTATGCTGTAGGTGCCTGAGGAATTTCATCCAAAACACTGAGACTGGTCTGCAACACTCAGCTAACTGACCTGTTGTGTGTGCCAACAGGAAGATGTGAGGAAAAAGATTCTTACACGTTAGTTCAGCATTGAAAATACTTGTTAATAAGGTGTAAGGACGTTACCTGTGAAGAGTGTCAGAGTGCAGGGGGTGAGGGAGCCTTCGTCTCACCTCAGGCAGAGCAGAGTTGCTCTGCATGGCAGATCAAGGGGCTGTGTGCTGCACTCGGCAGTACTGCTTCTGGTCAGCTCCTCAGCTTTTGGTCCTGCTGCTTACATTTTGCATCGTATCATTATCTCGTCAAAGAAGCACCTTGCTGCAACGGGCAAAAGCTCAGATACGTCTTTAACAACTTTCCAGCTCATCTCTTTGGCAGAAAGTAGCCTAACAGAAGAGACCTTTCTAAAGAGTGATGGTCCTTACTGAGTGCATCTGTACTGCTCTGTATTGAGGTCTTCCAATTTTTAGATCCCTCTGTATCAGGGGATCTAAATGTATCTATCTCTGTTTATTTGCTGTCTGAAGGCAGCTTTGGGAGTTGGATTTAGAATGAAAACCTGAATATATCTAAGAATCAGCTTCATTTTTATCCCCTGCCTATCCAGGCAAGGATAGGATACCTGCTAGTCCATCTGTCCTTACAGAAGATGAGGGGGAATGTGTGGGAGTATTGCCCTGGTGGGTCTTGGCATCGGTGCAGTTTGCAAGCAGGAGCCTGCACACTAGTGAAAGCATGCTGGAAAGGAGTGGGGAGGGAAGGGCTGTCTCCTTCACTCGGGGGAATCTGCAGGAGCAGAGAGCTTAGCCAACAGGAACAGCAGCAGTGGGTTCCTAACAGGAAGGGAGCCACTTGGGGTTGAACAGCTGCTACCCTGCACAGCATCCAAAGGAAGCTTGCTGCTTAGACTGCTCTGCTGGGCAGAGTTGTTGCTAGCCCTACAAGCTTCTATTTATGCTTCAGGAACCAGTTTCTCACTTAAGAAATGTATGGGCTGAAAATTTTCATCAATTCTAAAAGGACATGAAGATCAGAGAAACTTTAGTCTCTCCAAATGAGGCTAATTGGGATATCAGTAGCTGCTTTTCCGGTGTAGCTGCAGTAAGCAACATGGGAAATTAGGGAGATAATTATGGGAATTGTTGCCTGGTGAATTTGACTGCTCTTTTGGCAAAGAGTCCAAAAATCTGTCATGACTTGCTTGGAGCTGTGTTCTACCCTTCTCATCAAAGACCTTCTCAGGTTCTGGTGTTTTGCACCCAGCTCCCCAAATATTTTAATTATTTAAACTCTTATATGTAAAGGAGAGAGGAAGGGTTCAAGCAAGGTACTGCCAAAGCAAGGGAAGGATTTGTGCCATTTAGGGGTTTGTGTTTTGGTTTGGGTTTTTATGTGTGTGTTTGTGGTTTGGTGGGTTGGTTTTTCTGGTTTGGGGTTGGTTGGTGGGTTGGATTTTCTGGTTTTGGTCTTTCCTTTTCGTTCTTGGTGGTCAATGCACAATCTTTATTTTCACAGATTTTTAACAGAAGACACTGCTTTAAAAATGGTGATGCATGCACATATTGCCCAGAGGATCTTTTTTGTTATCTTCACTTTTTATTTGCTGGTGAAAGATGGATTAGTTTAGAAACACACATTGCAAGTACACAAACTGCAATTTCTGGAGAAGCACTTGGCAGAAATAATTCCAGACATAAGCTTTCTGTAAAAAGAAATGAAAGCAAAGGATGAGGTGGGGCCAGAGCTTATCTTCATATGCATCTCTTCTTATTCTCCTTTTTTTCCCCCTTCTGTAGGGCAGGCATAGAATGGGTACAACACTAAACTCTTTTCATCTAATTGAGTAGATATATTTTGCCTGTTTTTCTCCTGTCTCTGTCCTTTTAGCATAGTTTTGATTTTACAATTACTGCTTTCTCTCTTGTGCTAAGAGATGATTAATGGTATATGCAAGGGGGAAAAAAAAGAGAGGTACTGTATGAAGTTTGCCTCTCAAAAGGAGTCTTACAAACCATGGCTGTGCCAGAAGCATGCACTTAGTGTTACTGTGCTGTACTTCTTTAAAAGCTGCCAGTCTGCCAGTGAGGTTGGTACCATCCCCAGAGAAGGGGAGCTTTATGCCATTGCCAAGTAGCATCTCTTTGATTAAACACATCAATTAATTCTGCTGTGATCGAACAAAATGGAGCCCTTTTGACTTGACCTTTCTTAACGTGGCATGTCTGTTGCAGACAAGCATGTTTTTAACTGAGGGAATAATGCTGTGCACAGCAAAGGAGAATACTTTTTCTAGATAGAGCAAACTAATCCTTTCAAGTCCCTTGGTGTGTTCTGGAGTGGGTTTAGATAGCACTATTAGCCAAGAACTTGCATTCAGCACTGCTAACTGGTGTCATTGGAAGAGTTGTAGGACTCAGGCTGTGCTGCTCCAGCGGCATTTGAAGACCCACATTCAACCTGGAAGCACTCAGCAGGAAATTTCATAGCACTTCATCCTCTGACACTTCACACCTTAACCCTGCATCACTGGTGACAACAAAGACCAGTTGACTATGGTGCTGTATCCATGGTGTTTGTGTCTATGATGGACTGAGTCGCTAAGAAGTTGCTGTGCAGCTCCAGCCACGTGAGACCTGGAGCTATCTCGATGAAGGGACACCACTTCCCAAAGTTCTGGGATCCTTCCCAGTGTAAGATGTCACTCGAATGTGCCCAGATAACTGTTGGAAATCCAGCATTAAGGGTTAGGAAAACACTCTGCTGGTTCCTTTTTTTATCTTCTTGAGTTGCTTGAAAGCAGAGAGAATTAATGACTGAGACAAGCCAGCATGGAATTTGTAAACCTACAGTAAAGTTACATGATGTGGTGAGGCATTAATTAGAATTTACAAGCAGGACCAGCTTTCCTGTTTCTGTTTCTGAAAGCTGGGATGTTCTGTTAGCTTTTTGCTTTGCTTTTTTTTTAAACAGTAGGCTTCCCTGCAGGCTCCAGAAAGGCAATAAAAGCCTAAATAATGTTTTAAATAAATATCCAAGCTAATAAGTTAAATGAAAATAATTGAAATACCAAACTCAGATTCTTCAGTATTTCTGTTCATGAAGTGCTACAGTGATAAATTAAGTCAACTCTAGGGTGACAGAGAAAAATGTACATAAAAATTGCCTTTTTCATTGTAATCTAAAGAAATACTGAAGAAAAAGCTGCCTCCCAATGCCTGAAGAGAGCCTACAGGAAGGCTGCAGAGGGACTAGAGACAGGGCGAGGGGAATGGTTTGAAGCTGAGGGAGAGCAGGGTTAGATGGGATCTCAAGAAGAAGTTACTTCTGCATTTCAGGCCAGCTCAGCATCTCCAGTCTTTAGTGCACATTCTCCCTGAGGCAGTGGTGCTTTCATTTTGCCTGGTTTAGAATAACAGAAACGGTTTGATTAAAAGGACCAGCCAGACCTGACTCGGGTGTTCACCCTGCAGCACGATGCCTGCGAGCACACAGGGTTTATTCACCCAACCATTGCAGAAAATGCTCCTAAAAACCCACTGACTCCACGGTAAGTGAAGGCCCACAGCCTGCCCTCTGGGCCTGCCAGCACAAAGGAAGGTACAGACTGAAGAAGAGATGAGGACTTCTGTGTCTCAGACATGTCAAGCATTCACTTCCTTGCTGCTGAAGAATAATGCAGTTAATTAGGCTGTGGCTGTGACAAATTGGTTGTGATGAGGTCGTCCATCTCAGGAGAGTGATGCTAATCTTTTGTGTAGTAAAGGCTCTCCTGTGTTGGCATGCAATAGATAAGTAATCTTTCTGAGGCTGTGGGAAAACTAGAATTTCTTCCTATTAGAAGTGATTGGATCCCTCAATTGCTTTCTGGGTGTATTTCCCTTGAAATGAGAAAAGGAGCTGTCGAGTCTGAGGGGCTGGATCCCACTTATGCCCTAGGCACTGCAGAACTCCCTTTGGGAAGGTCTCCCTCTGGCCCTGTAACGGAATTTCAGACTTCCAGTTTGTCTCCCATGCAGTAAGAAGAGGGCTATGCAGCTGCAAAAGCTGGTCCAGAGCATCACCTGCTGACTGAAGAGTGGTCTTGGATGAGCTGAGAGGAGTTGCAGTGTGGCACGAGTGAGGCACTTGCTGAGCACTGAGTGCACCTGTTGCTACTTCTGCTCTGTGAAACAGACTCCTCCCCTAAGAGAAGGCACTGACAAGTTTCTTTTGCAGCATTCAGCATGCCAGTTTCATTTCAGAGTGTGGCTTGCACTATGCCACCTCCAAATACTAAGCAGTGTAGCAGGCAAAATCTTCACTAATCTCTCTGATCCCGTTTTATACTCCAGGGCTTGGCCGAGAGAGCAATAAAGCATTTTCTGCTGCACTCACAGATAATTTGAAATGCTTGCTTTACACTGACAGGGGCGTCCTATAGGATCCTGTGAAGTTCAATAAAAATAAACCCTGCTGCCAAGGCTGTTGCAGATAATGCTGAACTGATAGAGTTTGGCATGAAAAGGGGAAGACCAAAGATGTCATCAGCCTTTGGTACAGCAGACACAGTCCTGGGACATGGCTGTTTCCTAAAGACAAAGATTTTGCTATTCCCAATGTTCTTTGCTAAAGGATAGCAGGGCTCTTAGTTTCCCCTGTCCCTTACAATATTTTGTTTCCTAAACTGTTGACTCTTTACCTCTGGTCTGTCTCTTCTGCTCCTCCTGAGGTCTCACTGGAGCTGGATAAAGGTCTTCTGTCTTTCATGTACAGCTTTGGTGGTTTTGAAGCTCCACGTTGCAGATAATCATATTTTTACATTTTAGACAGTTATTTCCATGTCTTTTTCATTTTTATGTATCTTTCAAAAGTCCTGCCCGGTGTTACGTCTGCCCACAGCAAGGTTCTCTGGGCAGGCAACTGCATAACATCAACCTGGAAACCGAAAGAGCAGGAACATATGAAAGAGGGCATTGACTGATAAGTGTTACCCTGAGTTGATCCAAGTGCCCCAATACCCTGGAGAAGAGGCCGGGGTGGGGACATGGCTTGTTGCTAGCTCCTTGGGCACTGTGGATGCTCCTCTGGGGAAGCTGTGCCTGAACTTGCCATCCAGGATGGGCTGGTGGCACCTAGCCAGTGGGTGCCTTTCACTCCTTCATTGCAAGCACGAGCTGCAAACACCTGTATGGTACAGCTGGGGCATGGGAAGAGGAGGATGCTGTGCTGGAATGTTAATTAGCTCTTGTAAGTAGCTAAACTCCATTAAACTGACAACCACGGTGCAAAAAGCACTAAAGGTCGTGGGAGCCTGGTGGATGCGTGCTAATTATTTCCTAGGGCTGCACACTGAAGTGTCAGCTGTACCTATAGGAATCAGTGAGATTGTGTCTCCAGAAAGAGCTGCTCCTGCTCTGCCTGCAGGTTTACCCTCAGTGGCAGTGCAACAAAGAATCTGCAAGGACTTTACTTGTTTACAAGGTGAAGATGTATTGAATAAGGTCTCTTATTCCAACCAGTTAAAAAAAAATCTTGTAAACCCAAAGTTTCTATTGATGAACAATCAGATGAGGAGTCTGCTCACCAACCCACCACATAAAGCAAGAGAGTCTTGGGGAAATCATTATGTATCTGGACAAGTGACATCACAGAAGGAATCTATTTGTTGCTACTGTAATTGAAGTAGCCCCCAGGACACGGTGAAGATAATGCTCATGCACACTGATATTAACTTCCAAATGCGCAGGCTAAGTGTGGGTCTTCCACACTGCTGGCCCTGGCAGTGAGCTGCTGGGTCAGATAAGCAGCTGGAGCTGCCCTGTGCTTGCAGGAGCTGTGATGAACCCCACCTGGGTCGTAGCTAGCAATCAAACGGTGTCATTTTGCTTCGGTCAGTGTGTTGAATAGAATGGGTGTGTATGTGACAGTAAGAAGCTTGGAGCACCTTATTTTTCAGACCGAGACAGCTCTTTCTCACCAAGGTCAGATCCAGGGCTTGAGAAGCCTGGCCAGCTACCTCACATGGTGCTGGCACTACCTCAAGTGAAGCTATGTGCTAGGAGAATTTCTAGCTAGGAGTATACCATTTTCCACTGGTGGTTTCAGAAATCAAGCTGTGTTCATGTGTCCTGTGTGAGGAGGAATGTTGCTGTCTTGTGTCTCAGGGAGTGCTGTTCTCCCCAGCACATGCTGGTGTTTGGTATGCTGGCAGACTGATCTCGTTTGCTGCAGTCAGAGGTTAGTTGATATTCCAGAATATGCAAACATCTGCTTAATGAGATCTGATTACTATAATCCTAGTTCAGTGACTGAACTTTGGCAATGATTCTTTAGGCTGTGGCGTATCTTGATACTAATCGAGTGGTTATGTCCGGAGGCACACTTCCATTTTTGAGGGAGATGTAATCACTATCTAAAGAGCTGCCTCTGCTCTTCCCCTCCCCATATCCTAGAAAATAGACTTGGGCACTCGCAAATGAGAGTTCTTCTCCCTTTCTTCTGCATACTGCACACATGGTATTTGCATATTGTACTGCCCTGATTCTTCCCCAGTTCCCTGCTGAAGTGGTAGTGCCACTTTTGGCAAAGTGGACTTTTACTCTTCTCTAGCAAGTGCAGGAGGTTTGTGTGAGGAGATCTGGCAAGTTGAGGTTTGTTGAAGACTCTGGCCAGTTACAGGTTACCCGGTGAGAAATGGGCCAAAGCTGCAGCAAGAGGATGAAGGTTGCTGCCTACAAGAGATGGTGAAGTGGTGGTACTGCTGCTTCGTGGTTCCAAGCATTTCAGAGTCAGAGGCACAGTAATTCCTGGCACCAGAGGGCTTTGGGAAGGTAGTTGTTGATTACCAACAGATCATCTGGAGACAAACTGCAATGTCATTGACCTGCAGCAGGCCAGGGTCTGACAGGGAAGTTGTCAAAGATTTAGTTTGTTTGTTAGAAGGTTCATTTGAGTTTGCGACAAGTTTGGTTGGCTTGTAGCAGGGGGAAAGGTTCCAATAAAAGCTGGTTAAGACTGTCCCTGGGTTTCTGTGCTGGTGGGTAACACAATTTTTAATTCCCCCTTTTCTTTCTCTTGCTCTTTCTTTTCTTTTTCATGAATGCTGATCACCTGGCAGGCAAATAAATGACCTTATCAAACAACGTGCTTTTCACTGGGTGCTTTCATCCAGGCTGGGACACTTAATTTAAATAGATAGAAGTTATTTATTTGTGCATTGATCTGAAATTTTCAGAGTAATTTCCATTTTCCCAATTAACCTCAGTGTGATGTCGTCGTCTCCACAGTGTTTGATATAATCACACTAGAGATGTGCATCTCCTTTCTTTCCCTTGGCTTTGGGTGGTGTTTTGCCAAGCAGATGATTGCAGATCGAAGTCAGGTCTGCTTTCATGCTGTTGTATTGCCCATTGTGTCATCCTGTCTCATGCTTTGTTTGTATGTTTGCATGCAGACTTAGCTTCTAAACTTGAACCTGACCTTTAAACAAGCAGCCCAAATGAGTCCAAGGGTTGGACTGCTCCTGTAGAGACACAGGAGCAGTGATAAAACGCGGTCGTTGCCGCGCACTGGAAGAACCCATCGCTAGGATTCTGATCCCGAGGAAGGCTATCAGGGAAGTGTCACACAACATCTTGGATGCTAAGTAAATGATGTGTATCACCACTATCTGCTTGCTTCACATGGTTTGTGTTTGGAGTAGCACAAATTCCCAGCTTCTGCCCAAGAGTGTTTCCAAAGCTTTTGTTGTTTTACTTTTTTTTTTTTTTCATTCTGAAGGGAAGTTTTTTCTTTTCCTCCCTGTCAGAAGCAGAACTTAGAGCTGCAAAGGCTGTCTGCTTCCAACAACTTCTGTTCTTGGGTAATGGGAGGACAAACAGCTCATCATTTATTCTTCTTCCCCTGACAGGTCTCCAAGCTGGAGTTTGCTAGACACTTGTGTTTTCCAAACTATCTACTGCAATAAGCATGCATCTGTGCATCATGATCAGAGAATACATTGTTTAACAGTCAGCACAAGGAATCCAATAGCAAAGAACTTTCTTTTACTAGAAAATCCTCCTCGTTATTCAAGCAGGCTACTGGAATACAGTAGCTGTGCAGGCTCTGTCATTCCTCTTGTCTTTCACAACAGAGGGCACAAGCTGGCCAGTCAGGATACAGCACCAGGAGTTGTTGGGCTGTGCTCAGTGCGAGGGAAGCTGCCTGGTGTGGCTGAAGCCAGCAGCATTTTGGTCTGTGCAGCCCAGACCTCAATTCGTGTTTAACTGTTGTTCCACACTGGTTTAGGGAAGGTCAGTCACAGGTCACTCCCGTGGATTTTGCTGTGGCACTTTATTTCCTTCATTAACCTGTGCACTGCCCAGACAAAATTGTGTCTGTATTTACCTCTGTATTTTGTTGGGTTTTTTTCCCAGTACTGTATCAATGGAACTCACTAACATGGAGCTGGTAAATGCTTTGTCCTGCACTCTCAGTTTTGTGCTTTATCTACCTACACTTTAAGCTTAATTTTATACCCAGTAAACGAAGAGCCCCCACAAAAGCCACTGTTGAATTCAAATGGCCAAGACACCACTATTAATTTGAAGGGAGTGGCTGGCTGAATTGAGGCCATTGGCTTGGGGCCAAATGGGTGGTTAGAGAAGCGTGAAGCAACCAGGCAGATGGAAATCACTGCCAGCCCTCACTCGCTGGTGCAGAACGCAGTGAGCCCTGCCTGCATGCCTGCCCTTGCAGTTGTTGGGGAGCACAGGGCTGGGAGCAGTAGCACATTCTCTGCTGTTAGTTGTGCCACTGTTGGCTGAAACAGCAACCTGTACGAATCAGTTTGTTGTTCTGTGCTGGAGTTCAAAAACAGTGACACTGAACACACCAGAAAATGCCCCTTTAAATTTTGTTGTGTGTGCTGTGGCTTGACAGGAAGCTGGGTCCCTGTGTGTCACTATGTGCATGCAAAACTTAGACGAGGTACTGGAGAGTTTCCTCCCTGAGCTTTTCTTCCCCCTCTTTATGAGGTGCGATACTATCAGGAGCTCATCAGAGCTGCAGGGCAGTGTTTTAATTGAGTAACAGTGAGTTTATCAGCCATATTCCAAGACAAATCTTTCCTGAGTGTGAGCTAATGAAATTGTCTGGATTTATTATCGTTGTTATGCTATAGCTTCAGAAGGGAAGTCAGTATTTGCAGTCAGCTAGTCTAGAACTGTTCATACAGCTGCTGTGGGCAGCTGTCAGCAGCATGGAGAACAAATTTCAGAGGATTTATCTACTTTGCTTAAATATTGCAAATGGGAAAAGGCTAATGTTTGAGTCAACTCTTGTACTTCCATTCCAGCCTCTTTATCCTCTAAACAGTCGTTTATCTATTTTATCCTTTCACAATTTGGAAATTCTAGTTTCTGGGTGTAGAAGCAGCATCTCCTTGCTTCTCATGTGCACAGTCTAATGCTTAGCAGCCTTATTTCCTACTTCCTGGCTAATCAGCTCTTGTGATCAGATATTGCAAACCACCATTTGCTGAGTGTGGTGACTATAAAAGTCCAGATCTTGCAATAAAGCTTCTCCAGTGACTGAGAGACAGATTTGACATAGGTACAGTCAAGGGCTCATAGGCACTTACCTTTTGAGGTACTGGTGCAGGAGTGAGAATGAACAAACACTTCTCACTGGTCCTTGCACCTTTGGTGGCTTACCCTGCATTTTGTGATTGGTTCTTTTGTTAGTTGTGTGTTGTGGAGGTATTTTGTTCCCCTTTCATAAGGCAATGTTTTAACTTTCTTTGAAGTTAATATTCTGCTGAAAAACACTTTTCTAAATAGCATAGTGCATTTAAAGTCTATTTTGCCATCTTAGAGAGCACATCCCAGCCTAGCCACATCTGTAGGCTCTCCCATATAGGGTTCGCCTCTGATCTATAGCAAGGAAGAAGCTTGACTGAAGATGCAAGCCAACCAGATCAGCCCTTAGTTGCAGCTTTATTTACACAGACAGCTTGAGGAATCTGAAGAGCACCTCTTTTGTCATGTTGGAGGTATCACTGCTGCTCATATCTCACTCTGATTTATTTCCTTATAGCAGTGTAGTGTTTGTGCTGGGGTCTATGAGAGCAGAAATTGGCTTTCAAATTAAATCAGTTATAGGTAATGTGTTGGGGTTTTCCCATAGAAATGTATTTATTTACTTCCTTGGCTTTTTACCTCTTCCTCCCCCGGTTGTCGTTCTCCTTCATTTCCTGCTAGATTTTTCTGTGCAGCTCAGTCATGTAGCAGGAGTTGGCATGCATATAAATCCCACTCAAATCAAATAGAAATCAAACACTGATCAGGTTATGCTGGAGCTCAATAACTGCAAGGCCTGGCATCTCAGGTGGTGGTGAAGGAATACAGCCTCACACAAGGAAGGATCTCTCTGGAAAAATGTGTTTAAACTTGGAGGATTTTTGTGTGCTCATCTTAAGCTGCTAGAAGCACTTAGCAGATGCTCTTGAGCCTGATTTATCTACAGCTATATTTGTTTTGTTGTTGTTGTGGGTTTTTAGCTCTTACTATATTTGTCTGAGTTTCCACGTTGTTTGAGCGAGGAGCTGGATGTGAGAAAGCAGCGCTCCATGAGTGAGCCTTACCCTGCCAGAGCAGGATTGCTCTCAGCAGATCAAGCAAGAGTCCTGCCGCAGCTCCCATCTCAAACAAAGCAGATGCCAGCATGCAGAGCACTGAGCAGACACAGAGACAGGAAAGCTGGGGTCTTGTTGAACATCCTATTCCCTTTGTGGAGCTGATAAACTGTTACACAAGAGTATTTCTTCACCTGGACTTCATATAATTATGTTCAATGTGAAAATACAAAGCATGCTTTCCAGTTCTGTACTGCAGAATTTTGATGCTGAGTTCCTAGCTGTTGATCACATGCACACTTTCTCCAGAGAGTGAATTGCAATTTGGTATCAGTGAAATTCTTGTTGATAGGTGCAGTAATCGTTCCTTAGTTTGTCACATTGCAGGTTTTTAGTCTGCAGTCCCTGGAACAGCTCTTCACATATCCATTTAATGCAGTAGCTTGCTGGAGTTTGGAGTTTATACTGAGTTTTCCTTTTGAGAAGTCGAACATCTTGGAGTTCTATAGTAATAATTTTACTTGGCAGGTGTTTTTTGTGTTTACACGTGTAGTATCGTCAGAAATGTTTCCAGCTTCACCTGTGTATCCCTGAAGGTAAAGGCTAGATACTTTGCTTATATTGTTCTCATTACTGGGTACATTTGCATTGGAACAAGGTAATTACAATGCCTTCTGCTTACAGTAGATTCCCCATGTACTTTTAATTAGATACATCCTCCTTGATTTCATTTGGTGAACAATTATGTAGCTTGCTGTGCAATGTTAACTAGTTTGTGTTTCACCCCAGAAGGGTGTGGAGTGCTTCATATTTATGGTAGGATCATAACATCACTTGCTTAGTATAGAACTACAGATGGTGAAAAGGAATCTAGAAACACTATCTCTGGTGGTCTGGAGGTACTCAGGAGAAGAAGGAAGAAACTGGACCGGGCATAAGAGAGCAGGGAGAGCTCAACATATGTTCAGCATCTTTCTCTCTCTGCTTCTGTGTCCCCCCACCCCGTGGCAGTGAGAGGAGCTTCCCTGGTCACTCCGCAGTCTCAGAGGACACCAGAGCTGCTGTTTGGGGACAGTGGTGATCCGAGGAAAGAGGAAAAGATGTCCCTTTGTGCTGTAGGTCTGTAGTTCTGTGGTGTCCTCAGTGTCTGAAGGTTCTGTGGTGCCTGGCAGAAGGACAAAGGCAGTGCACTGTGCCATGCCTGTTGGTTTTTCCTGCTCTAGCTACTGTGCTTTGCTCTCCTCTGCTTCTGCCCTCCAGGGAGCTGGGCATTAGGTTGTTAAATGCTCTCGGTACCCTGAGCAGGGCACTCTGCAGCCGCTTGTGAGATGCTCACTGGGTTAACAAAGCCTTTGGGGTTTTTGCCCCTGTTCTTTCTGAGCATTTTCTGTGCCTCCCGCCTCTCTCAAGTGTCACTCTGCATTTCCCCCACTGGGTTTGTGTCTGCTTCACTGTGTTTCATTTTTCCTAACCACTGTGCCTTTGTCTGGGTGTTTTAGCTGCTTGCTTTGATCAGTCAGGTACCAGTAGGATGCAGCAGGGAAGAAGCTTGTGCAAACCCGATGATTTTAGCACACAGCCAATTTCTGTGCATGTCTAAAGACTTACCTTGGTGTTAAGCCTGGTCAAGTGGTGGCTCAGCTCTCTCTAGCCTCTTTTGCCCGATGCCTTTTCATTGATGCAGCTTTGATCCCTCTGGAGAGTATAGGTTTTAAATACGCCAATGGGGTTTTGATCACAGCTGGCATCGATATTTTGTCAAAGCAGGTGACTGAAGGCTTTGTTTCTCAGACATGCACACTGTACTTAGCAGCATTCAGAAGAATTGAATGGAGATGCTGGCCTAAGGTGAGCTGAAAGAGGACTTGTGAGTAGTGCCCAACCTGCTTCGTGTAGGTTCTTCTTCCAGACAGGCACATGAGTTTCAAATTAGTTCCTGGTAATATTCCATTTCAGAACAGGCTTCGTGGAGCTATGGTTCTCTTGTCAGCAGCAGGCAGAGCCCTTACTGTGGGACCATGCAGGCACTTGAAAATATCAAACTATCAAACCAGGGAGTTTTCCCATTTACTTTGCAACCAGCACGGAACAGTTTTCTGAAGGAAGGCTTAATTGGAGCCAAAGGAGCTAAGCCTGTATATGAACCCAGACATTTGGTTTGATAGTAGCCTGTCTCAGCTCTAATGGCAGAAGGTTCACAGTGATGACACTGCCTTCATTCCCAAATAAGCATGAGAGTTTTTGTCGGATGCTAAAGAGCAGAAGCAGCCTTGGAATGCAGTGGCTTTGTACTGCTACCTCACTGCATAGTTCTAACAGCTTTTTCATGTGTTTTGATGTAGGGGTTTTTAATTTTTAAACCAGGTTCTCTATTACCGATGAAAAGTCAACATCAAAGATTGTAATTTGGAGGCAGGTCTTCTCCTTGTCTGAAAAGGCAACAGAAACATTCTAGCTATCTGATTTCCAAAGGAATGCTTAATTCTCTTCTGCCAAATGCAGGTGCTACATATTAAATGATGAAACTTAGCTATCAACAGTCACTCAGAGTTAGGAGGCCAGGGTGTAATGTAATTTCAAAATGGGAGGGTGTGGTTTATGCATATGGAAAAGGATAATAAAAATTCTTGGGTTTCCATGTTACCGTTTGCATAGTTCAGAACAGAATGTCCCCTGTCTGTAGTTGACTGGAAGGTCAGAAAGTCTCTGGTTTTAATGAATTGAAATCTCTTTGTTATGACAAATCCTGCTTTCTTGAGCAAATGTGCTTTTCCTGTGCCCTTGCTGCAGTGGTTGCCATGTGATACCAAACGACACCTACTGCCCCAGCAGACGCACTGCTGCTCTGCGCTTGGGCTCCCTGGCCTGCTGGATTGTGCTCGCCTCCTGGCCTGGTACCCCAGCCCACTCTGCCCTGGGGACGGCCACTGGCTCCAGTAAAAGCAGCTGCCAACATCTGGATGTCACAGCTGTGTACAGCAATGCTGCTGTCTCCCAGGGCCTTCCCATCCAGGCTCCTCCTGGCCAGCATGGCAGGTGCCTGTGTGCTCTGCGAATGGGAAGGACACTGTGGTGGCTGTCCCCTTCCCAAGGTGGAAGCAGCACATGGGGCATTTGAGGGTCTGACCTCAGGCTCCAAGCACCAAATCCTTCTCAGTCATCAGATGTGTTAGTTTGAAAACTTCATTTGTGTCAGAAATAGAAATTTTCCAAAGCAGACTGCAGATGCCCTCTCAGTTCTCCCTCTTCAAGAGTCTTCTGCTTCCTCTCAACTGCAGAACCCTGTTGGCACAGAGCTAGAGTGCTAAAGACATCTATGAAATTGCCAACTCCATCGTCTGAGAGTTTTTCTCAGTGCTCCATTTGTCAGTTACCAGACAGGGTACCCTGTTTCACCCCATTTGGCACACTGCTAGAAGGTGAGCTACCAGGGGAAAGAAAAGGTGAGTGCCATAAGCTACTTCTGCTGTTGATGTGGAGTGAGTGTTCTGAGTGGTCCGGAGCCTGCATCCCATTTTCTTCCAGTGCAATGAGTGCTGCTTGTGAGTTTGTGAGTAGGAGGAAAGCTGTCGAAGCTAGAAAGGGTGAACCATGTTTGTAAACCTGGGAGAAAAAGATGCAGAATCAGAAACAGCCTTCAGGGGCAGCTGTGTGGAAGGTGGTAGGGTGAGGCTGTATGTGTTTTATTGCTGTGACAGCTCTGACCAGCATAGATGGAGCCTTCCTGATTTGCTTCCAGATGTCACACTTGTGAAATCACCAGTGTGCTTAGAACAATCTCAGCTTGCAGAGGGATTTTTTTTTTCTTCGAACTTGACTGTTAAGATTTCTGAAAAGCCCAGCAAGATGTGTTCCTTTCCAAGATACAGTAGTTCAGAGGAGATACTTACAGCTGTTGGCAACCAGAAGTGAGGGATCTCCAAGATTAGAAGCAGCTGTGCAGGATATTGGGGAGGGTAGTTGTTGACCACGAGCCCTGGGATGAGAGAAGCAAGTTAAACAGGCTGCACAGCTACAGCTAGGGTAGTACTGTGCTCCCAAAGCTCTTCTTTTAACAAACTGATTAGAGAACAATTTCCCTTTTCATACTGCAGTAGGAAGTGAAAGGAGGATAGGAACTAACAGCATTTAGCTGTGTCAGAACTGCTCATTGGCTCTTGCAGTTACTGTAACTGAAGAGTTTCAAGCAGAAGAACTGGATTTATTTATTTATTTCTCTGCCTTCCCCCAGGTTGTTAAATGATATAGAAGATTTATGCTTGCTTATGTAGCTTCTGTTACACTTCACGGACACTTCAGGAATGCTTTATATGTCTCAGGCGGCTTAGAGAAAGCTAAGAATACAATTTCTAGTGTTTGGGCTTGTTTGGTTTGTTTTTCCCTGTGAGGTTTTGTTTTGCATCGCTTACTTACCTGAAATAGCTGTCACAGTGCTCTTCAATCCTGCAGTTATTGTCGTTCAGAACATGCACTGCCTCAGCAGAGCAGGAAAGTGCTTTGGACCATGCTTTGGTAATTATTTTGTTGTTGTGATTCAAACCTGTGAAGTAGATTTCCAAGTCGTGGTTGTCCTTTCAGCAGCAACTGTCCTTTGTGATTTCTTTCAGCAACAATATTTGTTTGTGTGGGCACATGGGAAATAGCTGTGCTGAGGGCTAGCTGTGCCTTGCATCACACCACAAAACGGTGTTTCAGGGTTGCTAGGGGAAGCTGTCTGTCTGGAGCTTAGTCCACTCAGGGAATCACAGGATTAACCAGGTTGGAAAAGACCTCTAGCATCATCAAGTCTAACCTATCACCTAACCCTTTTCATTAACTAACCCATGGCACCAAGTCCCTCATCCAGTACCCTCTTAGACACCTCCAGGGGTGGGGACTCCACCGCCTCCCCGGGCAGCCCATTCCAATGCCAATCACTCTTTCCATGTACAACTTCTTCCTAACATCCAGCCTGAACCTGTCCTAATCCCTGAGCTGAGTGCTCTGGATGTGCTCAGAGATGCAGCCCTCGTGTCCAGCCTCACCACACTTGAAACTCAAGCACAAAGACTTTGGTACATCCAACTTGCTTATGCCTTAAATCACAGAATGGTTTGGGTTGGAAGGGCCCTCCAAAGGCCATCCACCCTACTGCCATGCAGCGAGCAGGGACAGCCTCCACTAGAGCAGGTTGCTCTTGTCAAACCTGACCTTGAATATCTCCAGGGATGTGGCCTCAGCTGTTGGAGTGCTCCAGCACTTCCTCCTGAAGTTCAGCCTAAGCCTTGCCAGGCAGAGGTGGGTGGTTTTCAGAGCCCATGAAGCATGTCCTTGGTGGGTTTGTGCGAGTTGAGTTGTCGCTGTTTCTTCAGAGACTTTGATCAATGCGATATTTATTAGAGCTTCCATTTTATGTAAATAAGTACAGCTCCTTCTCTTGTCATGGCTGTACAATGCAAATGTAATTATCTTTGAGGAGGCACAGAGGATGGCATCTGTTAAACCTGTGGAGTTCCTCACACCTTGAAGAACAGTAGCCAAACTCAAGTGCTTGCTCAAAAAGGTTTACTAATTAGATCCTGATTTAGATACAGATAAAAACCTGTGCAAAACTGAAACTTAGGTAAATTATTATATTCACTATTTTACACTTGTACTGTAGAAACAGAAAAGTTTATACTTAATGTTCCTTAGGGTTAGTAAGTGAAGTAAGCTGTTGAACAACACTAACCCCTAAGACTGCTGTCATTGCAAACCAGCTGAACAAACTCATTGGCAGATGCCCAGAGTTTCCTAGAGGAAACTCCCTTCCATCTCTGAGCTGCCCAGCTCACAGCTATTCCTAAAGAGTATCCATTTTAAAGGTCCTTCACAATGTTTTTAATATTTTATCCTACTGATTTAGTATTTGCAATTAAATCATCCTTGTATTGCAGTATGACCTATGTCAGAATATTGCCACTTTTGATTTTGTCTGGGAAGATGTGGGCCAAAGGCTAAAATGTTAATTCTAAGGCAGACAGAGCATGTTATTTAGTTTATTTAGTTGTGTGGCAATGTGGCACAGAGTAAATTGCTTTTATTACATTACAATCAGTGGTATGCTTATATAGTGTGTTTATTCTATACCAATTTTCTTTCTTGTGCCAAAGACAACACCACCTTCTTGAGCTTTCAAACTCCTTTCTGGCTTCTGTTCATGTGTTCACTTAACTCTCCTTTCTGGGAGCTTTCATAGCAGTAACAAATACCTTACTGAATGGAGTTCTGGAAGAGGCTGGGCTCCCATAAAGATTTTAAGTGTTTCAAGGTAGCTCCATTGGTTAAGCAGGGTTTTAGTAGCACCTAGCATATCTGGTGAGAAACTGTTTTTAGCACTTTGCTTGATCATAATCAGTACCTATTCAGGAGTTTAATCAGTGTTCCTCTTATAAAGTCATACCAGTTCCTGTATTTTCATCACAACTAAATTATATTTCTTTTTTTTTTTTTTTTAGCTCTGGCTTAAAATACCAAATTTTTAATGCTAAAAATGTCTGTGTCCTGGTGGGATACTGATAATGATGATTAATTATGGTGAAGGAAGGAAAAGACTTTTTGCACTTTGACTGGAATGTCATAGAGACATTTATACATATTTTATAGGTATTATCAGAATGTTCAAGTAGTCCCTGCTGAAATACAATGTGCTGAGAAGAACACAGTGAAGTGTCAGCTGTGCAGCCTGCTCCTTGATTTCAAGGGTGCACAAATATGCAAAGCCTTGTGCACATGCAGCATAACAGCTCAGTTACACTGCCTTCAGTGGCTTTGGATCAGGATGTGTCTGACATGCAGTATCCAAGGAATCCGTCTGCTTTTAGAGACTTGCACAGTGGCTCAGATCATGGTCCTGGTCTTGCAGTTGGTAATGGCAAATAAACCTTGTGAATAGAAGGGATCACCACTAAAGTGCTCAGCCCCTTGCCTTCTGAGAAAGTACATGGCATGAAAATAGTGTTTAAAACTCTCTTGGGGCTGGAACTGTTAGGTAAGTGATGTTACACATGTTTAAACGACTAGGAAGGTATTTCATGCATAAGGTGGTTTTCCTTCAGATGTTTTTTTTCCCAGTAAGTATCTCTGCTGCAGCTGTGTGAAGCCCTGTGTGAGCCTCTGTTGCTCTAAGGATGGTGTGGAATTGACTGAAAAGCAGAGAGAAGGGAAACATCTGGGAGCAATGCAGACTGGAAGAGCTTTATTGGGGTAAATGGTAGCTGCTTAAGAAAAGGAGTTTTGGCAAATGGCAGTCACAAGTTGGTGCTAGCTCTGCCTGATATGAAGGCATTGGCTGTTGTAAGTAAAGACTCCTTGGTTTGATGTGATTCTTATTTACAGGCAGGTGGTTTGGTGCATAGCCAAATAATGCAGAAGTAAATCCTGATTAGTGTGAGTAGTTTTCCTTACCTTGAGCATTCAAGTTTGACACCAGACATGCCAAAAGGAGAGCAGAAGTTCAGGAAGACAGAAAGAGGCTTCTCAAGTGTATACATTTTCTAATGGCGTGCTTCCAGAGTTCAGAAAATGATGAGTTAATTATTTGTCACTTCTAGATTGGACAAAGTAGTGTTGCTCAGAGAAGTCTTATTCATAAAGTAGATGCTGCAAAGTTTGTTGTGTTTTTGCTAACATTTTTGCGCGGTCCAATAGGAGCTTCATTTCTGGAAACGTAAAATACTTTTTCTTTGCGATTTATAGGAACATGCTTAAAGTAATTCAGTTTGATAAGTAGGTCTTTCAGACGTGATGGAATGCTTCCTGTTCTCCACAGAAGAAATAGACCCATGCTTTAAGTTATTATACACAGGCTGGCAAATTGTTTGTTTCATAATGCTTTCTGTCTTGGTTCTGCCTCTTGCTCTAAAAAGCAAAACCCCAATGCTCCCCTGACATCAGCATGAATGATTAACCAACTTGGAAAGGAACTTCAGGACGAGGGAGAAGCCTTTAGGAATCAGAACATCTTCCTGGCCGGGCCCCTTTGTCTTTATCATCTCCTTTAAAAGGAATTCCTACCTGACTAAAGAGGCAATTAGTTTGCCAAATGACAACAAGAAATGTCACCACTGGTAGTAAGCTGATGACTCTCTTCCCTGTGCTGTTGGCAGGGCTTATTACTATGAACATTGAACTAATCAGTTCCTGTCACTTAAATCCACACCTACCTTTTCCTCTCCTCAAATCCCCTGATTTCAGTTGCAGGCTGTAGTATATTTATGTGCTTTTTCTGCTAATGCTTGTCAGCCTGAAACATTACAATAATCTTGCATTCTAGGTAGAAATATGACCCGTAATAAGCAAGAGGCAGAGATGACAATGCAAGCACCTAATCATTGCTGAAGTGCTCTTGATAGCTTTGTAATGATGTTGAGGTTCTCCACTGGTTTAAAGAAAAAAGTAAAAATTGTTTTTCTCCTAATGTTAGGGAGACTGCTTCTGCTCCCTCTTCTCTCCTCTCTCTGGGATTGCTTAACTAAACCCAGTAATGACAAAATGGCAGTTAGATAGAGCTGTTAGAATAAAACAAGCTGTCTCTTGAAAGTTTTTGTAGCCCTATTGAACACTTGGGAAATGATCCAGAATTTGCCAGTTGGGTGCAGGAGGTGCATCTGATTTTCATTTCAGATAAAGTACCTCTGCTTTGTGTGCCACACTTCATTTTGGGAAATGCTTTGGGAGTATGCAAAATGGATTTGTGCTTAGCAAACAAAATGAAAGATACCTTTCAAGAGGCCACTTACTGTGCTTCAGGGCAGACTGATTGGTAACGGTGGGGCCAAGCTGAAACTCCTGAAGCACCCAGAGGGCAAACCGCCTGTGTTGCTCACCAGCCATTTCACTTCACTCCAGTCAGGGTTCATTCCACAGACTCCAGCCTCTTCTGGGATTCCAGCGCTCCTCTCCTCCTTGGTATTGCAGTTGTCTTTTCCAGTCATTAACTTGAAATGCTATGCTCAGTGGAAACTTAGCAGTGCAAGTGAGGAGACTGAGCTTCTTGGGCTTTTTTATGGGTGTTGCACAATGTCTGTCTTTGACCATCAAGTTGGGTCACAGCAATGGTTGCTTCCTTTAATGCTCCCCCTGTGCAAGGTGCGTGTGGTGCTGCTGTGTGGGCTTGGGCATGAGAATGGCTGCTGGCCATGCAGGCTCGGGAGGCAGACAGAGTCTGAAGTGTGATTAGCTGAAGACTTTGTTGAGAACTTCCAAAAAGCAGTCACAAGGTGAATGGTGAAACTCATTTTGGCAGCTGGTGATTTACAGGAACATTAACTTTCAGGCTCAGCTGCCAGCCTGGGAGCGATGTTCGGTACAAAGTGTGTGCGGTTTGCAAAGGCGCCGTGAGAGGAAGCAGGCTTTGAAACACAGCTCCAGCATTGTGAGAGGAGGCATTCATGAAGTATTAATTTAATACTTTCCTTCATTCTGAACAAAATAAGCAGGTGTCCTGCTGCAGATACCTGCAGAGTGGTTAGTGATCATGATGAGACTTGGCAATTTATGACACATTGTGTAGAACAATGAAAAGTAAAAAAAAAAAAAGTCAAATAAAAAATAAAGCAGAAAACCAACAAAACACAAACAAGCCCTCAAAAAACTTTGGAAGTCTTGGAAATTTTAGTAATTTACTGTTAAAAAGTCTTCAAAATAGAAAATTATCATTGTGAAGTTGTGTGTGCTCTGATAGAGATCTTCAACAGTCTTAATTCTAAATATCTCTTCCTAAGTATGTCAGAGACTTTCTGAGCCTCTAATTTAGAATTAATTTCATTGTAACTGACTCTTCCAAGGTGATGAGTACCTCTTTGTATTTCCTAGGCTCTACCTTCTTTGTTTCTCTTCTATTCTAGTTTGGTCTGCGATTTGTACTTGGTGTGAAGGAGAACTTGTGTCTGACTTCACGTCTGGTGTAACTGGATAATCTTGTACAGGCTGAATAATTCTGTGTCAAATGAATCAAGTTGTTGTTGTTGCCCTACCTTTATGTTTGCTATTGAATGAGCCAATTTGCTCATTCAGAGATACAGAAACTGATACAAGGCATCGGTGTTTAACTTCCACTGCAGTCTGTGCTGTGTCTAGAGCTGGCAGAGCAAATGCACAAGTTGTGATTAATTTTTGCATAGTCTGAATTTGCCTTACTGTTGTAAGCATTTCCAGATGTAACTTTTTGAGACTTTAATCTAAGACCCAGGTGCCAAAGCATCTGCTCTAGAAATGCATATTGCTGTCTGAACCAAACAACTCACAGGAATGAGCACCATGGTTTGTTTCAACCTACTGCTCCACCGCGCACACAAAGGAGGGGTCATTAGCACTTGTTGCAGCATTACTTGGTGTCAGAAATTACATGTACACAGAACATTGTGCAGGAGGGCCATCACACCTCCTCTGGAGCCTTTTTAGTCTCCTAGACTGAATGTTGGTGGTGTTAGAAGGTGCTTCTTCCATTAAATCTGAGTTCTCAACATAGCACCTTGGGCAATTCTCTCCATCTCTCAATTTATCTTTCTGTTATTGAAAAAGAAAACACAAGACCACAACCCATAAGATTATGATGCTTATGTAGGGTGAGAATTATTGGACTCATTGCTGGGTTTGTGTTTTGAAGAGTGCCTTAGTTGCATTTGAAAGAGCTATAAAATATTGCCAAGAACAAAACACAAATAAAATCACTCAAGGGTGATCTGGTTTAGGACTGACCAGGCAGTGCTGCCCATGCCAACCAAGCACACAGCTCGGGACAGTACCTGGGAGTGCATCCCCAAGGAAGTACTGTTTGCAGCACTTCACGAGAGGTTAGAGGTGACTCTTCTGTTGCAAGAAGACTCGGAATGGAGCCGTCTGTGACATCAGCTGGAAGGGAGTGCTCGCCTTTGCCCATGCTGCTACAGCAACATAAACTGAGATCTCTGCTTCACCTCTGCAGTACCTGTTGACCTCTGCTCTCAAATACTCAGGTATTTCTCCTGTTAGCATCTGTCAGGAGAGCTGTAGTGAAGAGATTGCTGTCTTACTCAGCTTAACATCCTCTTTAAATTAAAAGGGTGATGGCAGAGGCATACATTGTCCTAATCTGAGCTCTCTGCGCACTGCAAACAAAGCATCTTGTGTTTCAAAGGGCAGCAGACATTATTTGTCTAGAAAGGTGAATTAGCTCTGCGGCTAAAGTGTACAAAGAGAAAGCGAAGATGAAAAAAGAGATTTCACATAAAAGCAGACCTGCGAGGAGCCCAGGCTAAGCCTGTGACTTCACAGTTTTGTGCTTTTCAGTCTCTGCAGTCTTTGTATTTTGGAGGCACCAGCAGGGAGAGGGGGGAGAGGATGTAAGACAAAGCTTTTCAGACAAAAGAGACATTCTGATCTTTATTTTGCAGCTTCCGAAAGGTGTTTGCAGGAGTCATTCATCCTAGCAGTCACTACAGTACTGTTGGAAGGTTTCCAGTTGCCTTGAAAGACTTCAGGCAGGATCGCATTTGTATTAGCCTAGTAATCGTGTTGCGTTCTTCGTACCAGCAGGCTTTCAGAAGTTTCTGACTGGTTACTTCATCTGAACACCCAGGAGATGGTTACTTTATCATTCCATTCTATTGTGCATCCTCCTCTTTGGTGTCTGGTTTGTGGGGTGGCTGGAATGCAGCTCTGCAGGCGCAGGAGGAACTCCGGTGCTCAGAGAAGCCCTGGCGGTGCTCCGAGGGGCACCTGGAGGCCAGCCCAAGTGGGAGCCCTCGTGAAGGGTGACCAGCTGTGCCCGCGACTCCTCTGCTACGCGTTTGCACCGCTGACGCGTTAGTCTGTGTGGATCCTACAGTGCTTATGGCAAGGGAGGAGAACACACAGGAGCATCCCCTGCTGTGCTTGAGTACAGGCTGTGAGTTACAGCTTTAGCCTGTGCCTGCGAAGTGCTTCACACTCCCGTAATTGTAAATCTATGTAATTAGATGGAGAGGCTTCTCAAGATGCTGACCCCTGTCTAACAGCACAAACCAGCTGTTATTGATGGTGCTAATCCAGATGGCTGGTAATAGATAACTAAAAGTAAGTGAAATTAAATAAACAGTTGAAGTTCAACTCTTACTCCATAAGGGTTAGTGCAATAATTTAAACACTGGCAGTTCATGGAAGGCCTTCATGCTCTATTGTAGCTGGAATGATGAAGAAGTTCTTCAGCTTAGAACAGAGGAAAAAAAACTGAGGAAAATACTCAAAGGTCTTTTTAATAAAGAAGCCCTCAACAGTGCAATTTCTAAGAAAACGTCAGAAAACAAAAAGTTTTCATCCTTTCTTACAATAAAGGAACACCCACAAAGACTATTAGTGCCATGTCAGCCGTGATGGCTCTTTGTAGTTCCGCGATTATATTGTACCTATGACATTTAAAAATACATTTGAGACACTGTGGAAGGCTACTTGAATGAAAAAGGGGAAAAAAGCTATCAAAACCAGACCCCTCAAGATGTGAAAATTCACAGTAATTCACAACTGAAGCAAAAGAAATTATTATTGTGTCCTTTAAGTACTTGAGTAAATTCTTTTAACTAGCTTATTTACCTTTAAAAGATACTGCACTCTTTATTACCTGTGCTGGCTTGTGTATATCCAAAAGGAGGGCTACATGTGAATTATAAGTAGCATTTTTATTCAGGTACTAAAACTAACTATAAAAATTGATAAAATACCTGTAAACTGATACGCAGTTTGTGTTATGCCCTGTAGGAAAATAAGGTTCCTTTTTTAATTGTTATTAATATTATATGGAATGCCCCATAGAACTAACATAGCACGAACAGCAGCACAGACATCTCTGCTCGCTTTGTTCTTCGTGAAGACACTGGGCACAAAAGAGGAGCTTTAGGAATTCCTGAGCTAAGACTTCTGGGTTTATTCTAACATAAGCAGAAGAGTAGACAAGGGAGTTTCAAAGCCTCTCGGTGGTGCTGGAGGTGTTCTTCCTTTCTGACCACAGTTGTTACTGAGTTTAGACGAAGCCTGCCTCCTCATACTGGTGTGGCATTCCTGCATGTTCCAGTTTGTGGTGAGCAAATGAATCCAGTCTCTGGATAGCAAACTGTAACCTGTGCTTGTCCTCCTGCCGCAGCCTGCCCTGGGAGTCCCATGCAAATGGGTTGTGGGTTCCTGGTGTTCTGTAAATCCAGGATATTTGTGGATGTAGGATTTCAGACATTTGGTCTATGATGGTAGGAATCTTGACACCAAAAAAAACCCCACCTTTGTTTGGCCTTAATAAAAAGAGCTTAAATGTCAGGTTCCAGAAGACTCTTTCCCTCACACATGGCTTTTTATAATTGCTGGTACTACTCATCTTCGCATGAAATAAACCTTGACACATCTGTGTGTGTGTGAAAGCTACAGACTCCAACACACCTTCAGGCTGGGAAACAAAGATCAAAGAATCAAAGGAGAGATGGATGAAGCCATAGACTTGTGTTGGAGAAACCTCTTCTGGAAGTGACAATGATTACGAACTGTGGTTGAAGGTGTTCTCTCACAAAGCCATGTACAGGAGGAAAAAGAAAAGCTTTCATCTCTGCAAGAGCCTTGGAGATGTAATGGGTTTGGTGTTCTACCCCATAGCAGGGGTTGGAAGTTTGCAGTAGCAGAGTATAAATAGGGGAATTGTCCCTTTGGCTGTTGTGGTGGTGGCTGTGCATGCAGCGAGCAGGTGACACTCTACGTCTGCTTTTTCACTGCACTGCCTTTATTTTCTCTGTGCTATGTAGCAGAAATTATTCTGAAGAACTATAGCATTTAACCCTGGCTGGGCAAGGGCAAGGTCTCTGTGTGTTTTAAGCTTTTTTTGTCAGTGCTGCATTCACAACTGCCTGTGTTTGCTGTACCTCTCAGCAAGGTGATCTCCTCCGCCCACTTGGCACAGAGCAGGCTCCAAGATGCTTCAGATTCAGGACAGCTGTGCCAGGGATGCCGCATTGGCAGTGAACTGCTCTGGATTTGCTTGCAGAGCTGATCAGCACTGGCTGCTAATGAAGTGGATGATTTATGAGTGCTAAGGGCATGCTTAGGATGAACCTGTTGACATCTCAAAATAGAAAAGAGCATGCTGAGCCTGGGAACCCATAAAAGCTTTTCGTGCTAGTGACCGCGCACTGCACATTAGGGAGCTGACCTTAATGCCCCAGCACATCTCATTAGTTTTTTTTCTTTTAAATTCTCTGATTTTTAAAAAATATATTTTATTATTTTGTACTTCTCCATGTTAAAACTGTTAAAGCCTGCAGCTGTCTCATGAAACTTGTAGCTCATTGATTTCTCTGAGAGCCAGAAACTAATCTTCCTCTGTTAACACGCAGAATTGAAAGCAGGTTATCACGACAGCACCACGGATCTCCTGTTCCATGAACTCCTTTCATTAGTGCTGAAGCACACTTTACCACACTGTGCAACTTCCTCAGATGGTAACTGCTGAATGATTCAGTGATTCTGCAGGTTTTGCGGTGCTGCCGTCATGCAATCTGTAGTGGTTGGAGGTGGGTTGTGAAGAGATCCATGGCATGCTGCGTGGTGCCCTGCCTACGCTGGAGAAGTCCAGTCCTCAGAGCTCTGACTTCCACTTGCTGAAATGAGGTTATGGGTGCACAGCTATGGTGACACCTTGGCGTAGCCTGCTTGTCAGCAGAAGACCTGCCGTTGTTCAGGTGGCCGTTTCACTCTGGAGACAACCTGTGGTTTGCCAAGCTGGCATCAAATGTGTGTGGCCAAATGCAAATCTGCATTGCTAAAACTGTGAAGTACAGCAGAGCTAACACAAGCAAATGTGAGTTGAGAAATGTGTTAGGAGTGCCATAGGGTGGAATCATCATGTAGAAGGATCTCACTCCCACAGCTTAGACTAGTTTAGAGGTGCTGGGAAATAAGGTTCTGCACCACTCTCTGGAAAGCATTTCTATTTTAGTTAATTATTACAGCTCTGAATATTGTTACTCTGTAAAGCCATGGCATGAAATGTGGGATGCACTCAGCACTCCAACCATACAGCACACAGGGGACTGGGTTTGTTCCCTTAAGAACTAATGTATTAGTTTCGTTCCATCCTCACCTTCTTGAATTGCAATTCTGGGGGCAGTAACCATAGGATTTGCTTGACCTACAAATAACCTCTGTGCTGGTGGATGCAGCCTCCTCTCTTGAGCTGTTTCTCTTCTGCAGGATGAGCAATGCCATTCATTTTTATAGCTCTGAAGAAGAGTTGCATTTACCTTCTCTGTATCTATTTTCTTCTGCTTCCCTGACCCATCTAATGATTTGGAGGTCTTTCCAAGATGTCTCCTGTGAAGTTATTGACTTGCTCCAGATTATCTGAACAGCTTGGTCTTTAATGAAGCTCAGGATTGTTGAGGTACAGTCACTCGCAGAAGAGCTTATTCTAGTCGTTAGTCAGTTGAGATCAACTCCTAGATCCCACTCTTTTTTTTTTTTTTTTTCCTTTATAACAGTGAAGTGAATGGAAAGAAGTGACAGAAATATTCCAGAACTGTAAGGTTCACAGGCATATCCTAAAAAAAAAAAAAGTGTCTGTGATGCATGTTGGTGTGTGGAGCAGGTGGAGAACCTGTATTGGTTTAGGTAACTCCTTCGTGTAGGGCAGCATGACCACAATGTTCCAGTGGATACTGATGGCAGTGAGAGACTGGGAGACCCTGGTTCTGTCTGAGCCCAGCTGGGATGGCAAAAGCTAAATANCAAGAAGTAACCTTTCAGAAAAGTTGGAGGAGTCAAAGGATTGATTTGTCATGAAGGATAGGTAGAGGAGACAGCAAATCAATTTTTTGAAGGTAGAAGCTTGTGGGAGGGTCTGTTAGGACTTGTGGCTAGGGAGAGGATGAAGTTAAATGATGGCCCAAAGTAAAATACGTAGCTAAAGGTGGATGTTTTCAAGAGGAAGGAATGTAGTATCAAATGCAGAACTCAAGGCAGCAAAGAACTTACTTTTCTGCCTGGGACTTTTTCATAGAGGTAAATTAAAGCAGTCAATTGTTGGCAGAAAATTGCTTGAAGAAAATGTATAAACCAGATCTAGCTTAATAAGGACTGAGAAAGAGAACAAAAAAAGAATCAAATCCCAATGTTTCTGGGAGAGAAATGTTACAATTTGTATAAGTGAATCTGATCTCTGGTAGAGATAGAATGTGCAACTTTTGTAAGGAGGTAACTATTTGACTTTACTTGAGCTGTGTAATTTCCTTTACAGCCATTTTAGCCTTTTATGATAAGGTTCTTCCATGCTAATTTCAGCTGAAGCAAATTGGTTTCCTTAAAGTGAATCCACAGAACTGGGGAGGATTGCACTGAAGTGAGAGGTAAATGTGGGGGAAATTGTAGATAGAGAAGAAGAGAAATTATTTCCACAGTGGATTTTTGCCCTGTAAATCTTGTAATAGTTTCTGCATTTATAGGTATAATCCAAAGGGAAGTCTACATGAATTCTGTTAGTGATATTTCAGTGCAGGATGAATCTAGATTCTGTGTGTGGTGAGGTGGATGACAAGTGAGCTATGTCATTTAAATCTTCTGTGGGATTCATCAGTGTGCTAAGGAGCAGAGTACCTGTGCTGTCTCACATTTACTGGCCTTTCTAAGGTTGTTTTAAAAAGAGTCTTAAAATGTCTGATTTAATGTAGTTCTTCCAAAATTTCCATGAAGGAGATGAGAGGTTATGTAAAAGTCCTCACTCAAGAGATTCAGGACAATGCAGGATTAGGTCTGCTGTCTTAAAGTTTATATTTATCATGCATATTTATGACATTTGCGGAGTTCATCTTCATCTCTCCAGAAGCCTTTCTCCATCCCTCTTGGCACATTTTTTGTCTAGCCTCAGTCCGTGGTTCACGCTTATTTTACTGTGTACCAGAAGCAACTGGTTTCAAGGCATCTGTTGCAGTTATTTTATTCGTATGTCACTGTCCTGCTATAACCCCAGCTGGCAACTGAGCACCATGCAACTGCTGGCTCTGTTCTGCTGCTGCGCTGTCACCTCTCAACTGTGACTGAGCAGCAGTGACATTTCTGTTCTTATCATTTCCCTTTTTCCAGGGGAGGCCACAAAGATGATCCAAGGGCATGGTGCTCATCTGCTATGAGGATAGACTGAGGGAGCTCAGGGTGTTCAGCCTGGAGAAGAAAAGGCTTCAGGGGGACCTTAGAGCTGCCTTCCAGTACCTAAAGGGATCCTGAAGGAAGGCTGCAGAGGGACTTTCCATGAGGGTGTCTAGAGACATGACAAGGGGCAATGGTTTGAAGCTGAGAAAGAGCAGGATTAGACTGGAGCTGAGGAGAGATGCTTATCAGTATGAGGATGGTGAGGGAGGCTATGGCTGCTTCATCCCTGAGGGTGTTGAAGGCCTTGAGCATCTGAATCTAGTTGAGAAGTGTCCCTGCCCATGGTGGGGAGGTTGGAGTAGATGAGCTCTGAGGTCCCTTCCAACCTAATCCAGTTTGTGATAAATCAGACCAGGAATGTGTTCATGTTACCATGTTTTGGATTCAGCATTATAAATGCTTTGGCTTCATTTTTACTGAGGTTCCAAGAGTTTCATATTTGTCAGGGCCAGAGCTTGGAGCTTGTGATATCAACTGCATCTGACCCAGATTATCTGGGATCAGATCATCTAACTCATTGGTACAGGTTTCATGTGTCCCAGCTGTAACGTACTGCAGGGAAGTCAGGTGCAGAAGAATGATCTGCAGTGATTTAGGGGAAAGCTTGAGTTCCACAGTGCATTGCTTACCACCAGTGCCCTCCACGGCGTAGCACTCTGCTGTGGAGAACTGCGGAACAAACACCCAAATAAATTCTCGTGGAGCACATCTGAAATACTTGCCCAGGGAAGTATGTGCATGTACATCTGTTTTGAAAGGTGTCTTCCAAATGCTCACTTTTGGATGATGAAATCTGCTTCCACTGCTCCAGCATATTAGTTTATGACTGTAGCCTTCACAGTCTTATCAAGCAGAGGGCATTTTGTCTCTGGTCTTGGCATTAGGAATAAAAATAGTCTGTAGTTTAAAAAAATTACTGTCTGCAACTCTGCTCTTTGGTTTGCCATTTCTAAAACGAGAGAAGTAATGCTTCTAGAGGAGTGATATTAATCTAATTTCATCATTGTTTTTATACAACAGAATGGCTGTGCTTGAAAAGCTCTCCACTGCAGGCATTATTAGCAGCACTGGACTGCCAGGAGCTAATCACGTTTATGGAGATTAGATTTCACATACTATCTTCTGGGTTTTCTTTTTGTCCTTCCCCCACCCTGCTCCAAGAGAGGAAAACAATCTCTCTTTCAGTAATTCACAAGTAATAGACAATAAGACAGAAAGCAGGGAAAGCTTCAGGAGCTGTGTTTGAGAAGCCGTGTGTCAGGATTAGAAGCAGCTTTAAAACAGAAGGTGAGGGTGCACTTGGGCTTAGGTACAATACAGCTGGTAGAAGGCAGTCAGGAACTGATTTATCTTCAGTGGAGACACCTGGCAGGATTAGGTTCAGACGTGCTAACACCCCTGTAAGATCTGCTTGTCAGCTCCCTCAGCACCTTGGGAATACTCCTGCTGCCTTGCCCATTATTTAAGCCTGGGGTGTCCCTGATCCCTTTGCATTCTTAATTCTCACCTCGTTTATAAACTCTCTGGAGCATGGGGTTTATGTCTTCTGGTGTTCACTGTTTTACCGTGGCAGTAGCAGTGGCATTTCGCGGTGACTTCAGCCAGGCTCTCCCCGCCGTGCTGCTCCCTGCGGCGCTGAGCGCTGCGGGGGCAGAGGCAGGCAGAGGAGGGCTCCCTCGGCTGCGCTCGCAGCCTGCTGCTGGCCAGGGCAGGCCAGAGGAGAGGTGCCCCAGAGGTAGCACATGTCTTCAGCACTTACTTTTTAAACCCAGCTCAGTCTCTGGACCGAGGAGTCTTGTAATGACGTCTAGACAATGAGAGCACATCTTTGTTGTGTAACCTCCCTGCATCTCCTGTGTTTCCCTCTTCTCCCTGCCTTGTAAGTCTTGCTGTTTGTGCTGATTTCTGTGCCATATGTTAGGATACATCTTAAATAATTTACTCAGACTCTTGATAAGGGGGGAAGGAAAAAAAGGAGTTATTTGCAGACATACTTCTTTATCTCTTGGGAGATTATTTATGGTACAAGTGCCTGTTCTGGACATACTTTGTCACCTGAAGAACAATCTGATTTTTTATTTTATACTAAGAACTACAATATGCACTAGAAAAATCAAACACTTCCTAAGACAAATAGTCACAGCTGGGGATAAAGAATATAAATAGGATGACATCAGATGAAAAGAGCTGATGATCCAACAAGGCTTCTATAGATCGTGTTGTCTCTAATGTCAGGAGAATTGCAGATTAGTCTTGCTGCTCTTTATAAGTAAGCCTATTTATCAACTTTCTGGGAAAATCTCATTTAAGGTGGCACATTTCCCTGAGTTCTCGCACACTTCAAAGCTTACAGTGTAGGGGTTTGTCTGCCATTCTCTCCCGGCTGTAATTGCCATCTGAGATTCCTGTTCCTCCACCAGCCAGGTCTGGACTATTCCTGGCCGAATCCAATAATGTAATTTTATTTTGCCTGATTAGTACAGTGAAGTAAATCAGAAGCCTTAGCTTTTAACAACTTTATCCAATTCGGATTTAATGTTCAGAGAGAAAGAGTAATTTACATTGCAAATGTTCATTATAAGAAGCTGGATTTCTATGAAGTGTAACCTAGTCACATCAGAGAGAAAGACGACGAGAAGCAAACAAAGCCATTTGGACAAGATGGACGCTGTCAGGGGCTGTAACCTGCAGAAAGATGAACTCTTCCTAGGAAGGCTTATAACCAGAAGTGTGGACTGTAACACCTCCAGAGAAAATATGCAGAGTATAAATAGGGATAGTTTTGCTCCCATGTACCTACATTTTCAACACAATGCTTCATACCCGAGTCACAAAATGGATTTGTGTACTTTTGTGTTCCTTCCTTAACAGCTAAGCAGAGCTCAGGCAACTAAAAGAAGCTCTCTGATATGGTGTTATTTTTTTTTCTCCCTTTCACTTGATATAAGAATCCCTTAGCATATAATGTCACATTAGTTTTATATATGTAAATACTTGCAAGTCAGAACAGGCAGTGCGAGCATTTTTTATCAGCTATTACCATTAAGATTTTTACATACACAAATTGCAAAAAAAAAGTTCTCTGTTGATCAAAACTTACAATAATTTTGTTCCTTTAGGATTATCTCAATTTCATAGAATCCTAGAATGGCTTAGGTTGGAAGTGACCTCAGAGCTTATCTACTCCAACCTCCCCACCATGGGCAGGGACACCTCAACCAGATTTGGCTACTCAAGGCCTCGTCCAACTTGGCTTTCTACACCCCCAGGGAGGAGGCAGCCACAGCCTCCCTGTTCAGCCTCAGCCTAACCCTGCTCTGCCTCAGCTTCAAACCATTGCCCCTTGTCCTGTCTCCAGACACCCTCATGAGAAGTCCCTCTGCAGCTTTCCTGTGGGATCCCTTCAGGCACTGGCAGACAGCTCTGACGTCCCCTTGGAGTCTTCTCCTCTCCAGGCTGAACACCCCCAGCTCCCTCAGCCTGTCCTCATAGCAGATGAGCACCATGCCCTTGGATCATCTGGACTCAATCCAGCAGCAATGTGTCCTCCTTCTGCTGGGAACACCAGAACTGGAGGCAGGATTGGAGATGAGGTCTCAGCAGAGCAAAGGGGCAGGATGCCCTCTCTTTCCCTGCTGCCCACACTGCTCTTGAGGCAGCCCAGGACATGATTTGTGGCAATGCCTCTGTTGTGGTGCCAGGAGTGCAGCCATTCTGGGACTGGGGAAATTCCTGTAAGTGCATTGGCAGTGCTGTGCAAGAAAGAAGTGCAACACAGGAGCTGTTAGGTCCGTGGCATAGAGTCAGTTGAACAAGTCTTCAGTGGCATGTCCTCACAGACAGGCCTTTGCCTAGGCCTTCCAAGATGCTGATGCTCTCAGAGAGCTTTAGGATAGATCTTTGTAATTCCTGTGCGTGACATTTAGATAGGAGCAGAGCTGTGAGTATCACACCTGATTGCTTTTAAGTCCAAAGCTTTCATGTGCAGGAAATAATGTTTCAATTAAAAAGAGAGAGAAGGGGGAGGCCATTTGACATAACCACATTGCATTGGAATTCACCTGCAGAAAAAGGAAATTAGAGCAGATTCAGTAGGCTGCTGGCTCAAAGCAGATGTAATTCTTTGTATTCCCTGTTCCAAATGCTGATAGGCCACAAATTTAGTATCGAATTACTGTATCAGGTGTCAGAATTTGGTGTCTCAGTCTCTTGATTCTTGAAGGTTTGCTGTTGCTGGTTGCCAGCACTTGGTTTTATTCTCTGTTGTCCCACTTCAACTCTGTCACTGCTGTCTAAAATGTATAAACTCCCTCTGCCGTGGTTGGAGCTGTGACGATGGTGTGTAGGAATGAAATCCTAACAGCTGGGGGAAACACTTTCTGCACCTTTGCATCCTGACTTTGTGCTCTTCCATTTGAGCTGCATTTGATTTACTTTTGAGAGCATGTATGTGTTCTTGTGAGAGTAGTGAGCATTTCAGTTTTTAATGCTGCACACAATGTCTGACATTCCCTTGGGATTTTGGTGAAAATCCTGTCTCCTTGCATGAAACCTGCAGGATGCATTTCCCCTAAAAAATGCCTCTGAAGTAGCTGCTGGTCCAGTCATCTTTATAGCAATTTGTCCCAAATGACATCTCCTTTCCTGTAGGATGCCTGATGACTGAGTCCTGAAATACAGGTTTGGGTTTTGCTTGTGGTTGGGCTTCTTTCCAGAGCCACCCAGAAGAAGCGTTTAGCCTTAGAGACTGAGCATGGACGTATGGATTTGCTGGCTGCATAAAGAGCATTGTTCTTCTGCAGATGACCTCCTTGCACAGAACGATGGGTTTATCCTGCTCTACATCATTATGTTTGCTCTACAAAAATCCTGCTGTGCTACATCATAATAACATGTAATCTGCTTGCTTAGTTTAGCTGAGATTTAAGGAGCCGCTGCTCATGGCAGCAGTTTTCTAAAGTCTGATCTATAATTTACCAGAATCAACCAGGCAAAAGAGCAAGAGGCTTTACAAGAGGGATACAGCCCTTAAAACTCTTACATGAAGATTAGTTCAAAGTTTTACAATCCGGTACAGAACCATCTGGCAAATCTCATGTCAGGCTTTGTTAAACTTCTGAGCTTTCCTAGCATGCTGTAGTCATCCAACCCCCACCCCACAAGGGCCCTGCCTTTAACTTTCATTCCTTCCTTTCTGGCCAGGCACCTGCTTTGCTCAGCAATACCTTGGAACAACAGAAGGAAACAAGCAAGCCAAGGGCTGGGGTTTTTTTTACTATAGGAAAGGAGGCAAGCAATGGAGGCTGTGGGTGTGCCGCACCTCTGGAAACTATGCCCCTACAATTGCCGGGTGGCTGGGTGTGCGCGGGGTCATCTATTGCGTCTTTGGAGAGGTAATTGCAAGATAAAAGCTGCCTGTGGCAGAACCATTAGAGACTTGCTGGGTTAGATGGTGACTTTTGAGGCCAAGGAGTCACTGGAAGAACCCATAGCAACAGCACAAAGCATCTGGGGTCTTTCAGACAGGGAGATGCAGTCGTTACAGCTACAGCAGTGTAGAAGTTACTAGTGGCTGGTGTGGAAAGCTGATCCTTCCCATCGTTCCCAAATCACATCCCAGGGCTCTAGGTAGTGCATTCCTTGCTTTTCTCTCTCTCTGTCTTAAAAGACAGACCTAGTTGGGTTTCTCAGACAGAAAGCAAAACCTCTCCTGCAGGAATCCTTGCTGACATCTTGATTTCAACTCTCCTGTGGCTTTCCTGTTCACTTGTGTCACACAGATTTATTTTCATATTTATGCAAAGCTTGGAAATGTGAAACAAAATAATTTCTCTATCAATCTGTCACATAAAATTGTACTTCCTTTGTGTATCTTAACTCTTCTGTTAACCTTTCACATGAAGCATCTTAGGAGGCTGAAGGAGAGGAGTGCAGGAATCCAGTTACCTGCACTTACAGGCAAGAAGGAGGCCTTGTGAACTGGGATAATCTCCTTCCAAGGGCTACAGTGCTGATCTGTCTCAGTGTACACATAATTTCAGTGAGGTCTGCAGCTCCTGTCTTACAACATAGCTTTTAGCCATATGCTTGTAACTAGAGAAGACAAAAGTTGCCCTGAATAAACACGTGCAGTCCTGACCAGTCTTTGATAATGCAATACAGCTAATAAAGCACTAACACAATGTCTTTTGCTGTTCGGTTCCTAAATCTTGCTTCAAGCCATACAGGATTTCAGTCTAAAAGACAATTTCTTAAAGCACTCTTTTTTTTCTCCTTCCTGTAAAGTGCAGGAGTGGAACACTTTGAGTCAGGCAATCGTAGTGCTGCCCTAGCAATTTTGTAAGGCACCAGAGAAAAATGCATCATCCTATCTTTGAACTTCAGTCTGCTTTTGCTTCTCACAGCAATCAATAGCCATTAGAGTTATTGGTGGTGGTATCTATCTAGATAATTTTAGGGCTTTTCCAGAAAGCAAAATACCTAAACCAAAATTGCCATGTTGTGACTTTTTTTTTTCTTTTTAACTCTAATAAATCCAGATTTGCTCTGAAGGAAAGCAGAAAACTGTCAGCAGGGAGGTGAGATGAAACAGATCCTAGCTGAAAAGATCCAGTAGTTAGTGTTAGATTAAAAAAAATTGAGGGCCAGAGCAATCTCCCTCTGCAGCCTGGAAAAGTGGTTGTAAATGAAAAACCAGTCCTACACATGGGTCAGGTAACTACAAACTGTAATGATTATTTTAAAGCCCAATCTCCCAAAGCTGAGGCCAACCAATGGAACATAATTTAACATTTCCAGCAAAAGAGGGAAGGACTTTCCTACCTTTTCAGGGTTTGTACTTCCTGGCTGTAGGAAGTGAAGGAATGCATCAAGCCCTATGGCCAGGAGTGCTGGTCCAGCTGGGTTCTGCTCCCTGATTCTGCTGGCTCCTGAGGAGCAAGGTGCTGTTTGCATGTGCTTCTGGACCTTCCTCTGATTGCTGCTGCTGGCCTGATGCACTGTGGAAGGAGACAGGCAAAAGACAGAGCATGGTGGGGGACTGTTGGATAGGTATCTCTGCATCCCCCCTTCCTGACCCTACACAGGGGACTGGCAAGGAAAGGTTCTAAACAGAGCGAGTTGAGCTAGGACCTTAGGGCAGAGAGAGAATGGGGCTGAGCCTGGTGGAGAAAACAGCTTGAACAAATTAGCTGTGTCTTGTTATGGATAAGCCTAACCTGTACAGATGCCAGGAGCTATCAGAAGGGAGATCTGTGCATGAGCAGCTGTTGTAAGATTAGTTTGAACTGTCTCAGGTGCACACAATGCCCTCTGAGTGGGATTCCACTAGTGTGGAATCATAAAGATAAAAATGAAGCCTAGCTTGAAATGATGACTTTAAACTCTACTTAGTGTATTTTCTCTGGTAGATTTTAGAAGGCAGGGTTTTACCTGCCAAGCTATCCTAAGTCATTTGATGTTTGTTAACTTATTGTTCCTAATAAACAACAGGAAATACTAATGAGGAATTTCACTTTTCCCTAAAACCAAGTTAAATAACTCCTTTGATGAAATATTAAAGCTTTCTTTTTCTGTTACAGGTAGACAGACAATTCCAAATATCAGCACAGCATTTTGTGTACAATCTCTTTCCTACCTGGCCATCACACTGCACTTTATTGATTGCTACCATCATTGATCAGGATAATTTCTAGGTGGCCAGGTGGAAAACTGTTGTGATTAGCTTTGTGATGACTCAGCAAACTAAACTGTCTTTCACTCTCAAAGTACCTGAATGCTGGGCTCTCTGTGGGCAGGCAGAATCACTGTCCTTGGGGAAGAGCTGGCAATGTGGCCTTGCCCACTGGGCAAAGACACTAATGAGGTAAAGGGAGCTGCTACAGACAGGAAGACCTCACGTGGTGTCCTGTCCTTGTTTCAGCTTCCCCAGTGCCCACAGCAGGACAGCGATATAAGGTGCCAGGTCACACTTTACAGCAAAGTGAGTTTCCCTCAACTCTGGCTGAGGTGGGAGGAGACCTCAGAAGGTGTTGGATGAACAGTAGGAACCAAATCAGCTGTCCAGCTATGCCCCATGCTCATGGAGGAGTTTCTGGCTGTACCAGAAGTGACAGGAGGTTCATCAGCCATGAGAAGTGGCTAATTTATTCCAGAAGTCAGCCTGCCTGCTAGAGAAATTGTAATGGGTGCGTCTACAAGAGCTGAGGGAGCTTTAACTGCTCTGCTGAAACCATAATGTAATAACCAGGTTGAAATCATTCCATCTTTATCTCATTATGAGTACAATTTTCTTCAATGTGCCAAACTTAAATGTCAAATTGAGGAAGTGGAGGGAAGATAAACCAAAGACCGTGGGCATATTCCTTTTTTTCTGTGGAGTAATTGTAGAAGCTGCAGAACGCTGTGGGAAGATGCTCCAAGCAAAATGGGAGGATAAAGGCTTCCAAAAGCACTCCACTTTTAGTAAGAGCTGCTTTATCTACAGTGGGAGAGGGAAGCCCCTGGGAGGATTGTGTCATTACCACACTCCTCTTGTTCTCTGAAGAAGATGTGAGTCAGCACTGCTACTGTGCGTGGTGAAGACTGTGTGCAGCTCAAGGACCCTGGCAGCAGCAGTGCTGCTACTGCTGTGTGCAGCTCAGGGAGCCTGGCAGCAGCAGTGCTGCTACTGCTGTGTGCAGCTCAAGGAGCCTGGCGGCAGCAGTGCTGCTGCTGTGTGCATCTCAGGGAGCCTGGCGGCAGCAGTGCTGCTACTGCTGTGTGCATCTCAGGGAGCCTGGTGGCAGCAGTGCTGCTGTGTGCAGCTCAAGGAGCCTGGCGGCAGCAGTGCTGCTGCTGTGTGCATCTCAGGGAGCCTGGCGGCAGCAGTGCTGCTGCTGTGTGCAGCTCAAGGAGCCTGGCGGCAGCAGTGCTGCTGCTGTGTGCATCTCAGGGAGCCTGGCGGCAGCAGTGCTGCTGTATGCAGCTCAGGGAGCCTGGCGGCAGCAGTAGTGCTGCTGCTGTGTGCATCGCCTTCAGAGTAGCTCTTGACACACCTCAGTTCTGCAGTGTGCAGCAGCTGTGGGTTTGTCACAAGCTGTTTGCAAGGCTGCTGCGAGGACAGGCTGAGAGTTGGGCTTGTCCAGCCTGAGGAGGGCTCCAGGGAGGTCTTACTGTGGCTTTCCAGTGCTTAAGGAGGCCTGTAAGAAAGGCAGGGACAATGCCCTGGGCAGGGCCTGCTGTGACAGGACAAGGGGTGATGGTTTGAAACCGAAAGAGGGAGATATAGACTAGATGGAAGAAATTTTGAAATGAAGGGAGTGAAATGCTGGCCCAGCTTGCCCACAGACATGGAAACATTCCAGGTCCAGTTGGTCAGGGCTCCGAGCAACTTGATGTAGTGGGAGATGTCCCTGCTGACTGCAGTGTGGTTGGGTAGGATACTTGCAAAGGTCCCTTCCAACCTAAAGTATCCTGAAACACCCGTTTTTTTTCCCTTGTACTCAGTCACTTGCATCTTCCCTTTTCTCTGTGCCCCAAGACACAGCTTACTGGACAAATGCATAATAAGCTGCTCTGAAATCCCAAGGAAAAGTGTTTCTCAGGAAATGTTTTTAATGCCAGTTCCTGGCAGGTTATCCCATATGGAATTATTATGGTATCTTGGGACCACAATTGATATGTTCAATAATTTTCATTGTGTGTTTGAGGAAGATTATAAGGTAGCACACGTTTGCTTTTGAACATCTGAAAACCACAACCTTCGCTTCCCAGATGCATTCATTTTGACTCTGTTTAGCATTCACAAAATCTGTGGTTATTTCTTTTTTCTTGTTAAATGCTCTTATTGTCCTATTTCAGGAATGAATCACGTTCCATTGCTACCCCAAAAAAACAACATTGCAAAAAATGGTAAAAATGATTGCCTGTAATTTGTTATTACAGCCAATCCAACCTGCCAAAACAAAATTGCTGTTTAATAAGATGGTTTTTAGAAATGAGCCCTGTGAATGCTCCATGCTAACTGAAGTTGTCCACAAATACTATATTGGTTTTTTTTTTTTTTTTCCCATTTATGTGGCCATATTTTACTATATATGACAGAAAATCCAATGTCATATCTCTCTCCCTCTCTCTGTCAGCTCTTGCAGTCTCCATGGGCATTTAGATCACTCTGATGTGAGACCTGGATAAGATGGTATTTGCATTATGTGTTGTCAGAGGCTGTATCCGAAGGGCTGTGCGTGAGAGATGATGTATTTCAGGAGAAGGAGAAACCTGGCACTACTTTCATAGTGTATTTCAGCAGAGGACCTTTTTTGTGAATGTCAATGTCTTTGTTCTCATTTTATGATGGAAAGAATTTAGAGAGAAAGAAAATATGAGAGACTTGGTATTTTTGCTGTAATTTGCAAAGATCCTTCTCTGGGAAATTCAAACAGAGAAAATGCAAAGGAACCAACATTCCATTGAATGCTCAGTCCCAGTGGTCACAAATCTTGCATATTTATTGTGGAGCAGAACGGTTGCTTTAAAAAGTAGTTGCAGAATGTTGTGTGAAGGATCAGCAAGTCATCTTCTTTGAAGACTATTTCAATCTACTTGATTGCACAGACTTTCGATTTGAGGTGATCAAACTTGAAGTATCCCAAAGTAGTGGAAAGCCCAAGGGACAAGGAGCTGTTAACTGCTCAGTCTCTTCTGGCTCCAGCTCCAAAGAGCATTAAGGAAAGGCAAGGGCTCTCTGCTGAAAACCTGGCTCTGCTGCCCAAAATAAGGCAGAGCTGAAAAAAAAAATCCATATTATTTCTTCTAATTAATCTAAGTTAGTTCTGCTACAGTCTGTGTCCTCTTTCAGGGTGTTCATTGGACATAGCACAGCCTGAGTAGGAGACATCAGAGAAGCACAAGCTGAGACTCCTCTGGAGTTGTGCTGCTGAGTTGTAAACTGTTGGCAAATCATTTCAGATTTTTGTCTGGAGATCCTTCCTCTGTGCACACAGACAATGGTGTATGCCTCCACACACAAAGTTAAAGCAACTCTGAAAATTAAGTTACTTTGCTGCAAAAATATCAGCCCTGGAGTCTACTCCCTGTACAATTGTGCTGTGCTGCCATTATTTAGTACCTGACTGCTTTACTCCCTCAAGGGAGACTAATGCAGAATGCTGCCATAGTGCTTGATCACACAAATCATGCAACTGATTCATTCTTTTCTCTCCTCAAAGCACTCGAGAGAGGTGGGAAGGCCACAAACTCCTTTGAAAGAAGCAACCTTGGAGCCTTGGACTCAGCCACAGGTAGGCTGCAACAACTGTTGTGCTAAAGTGGTTTTGATAACAGTGGTTTCCTGAAGTTCTGATAGACTTAATCTGAGAATCTAAAGAAGTGCTGTGACAGGGAGCTCTGTGCTTCTCAGGCCAAACCCCGTGTGCTGTGGTGTTTGACAGCCCAGATTATGGCAGTGCCCTTTTCTTTGGAGCCTTTTTCCTTCGAAGTGCCAGGCTTACCTCACCTTCAGTTTCTGTTCCTTATGTGCTTAAAAACCAGCTTAACTTTGCAAACCAAAACTGCTTTCTGAACAATGTGTAAATGAACTGGGAGCATGTTCTGGTGCAGAAGTGGTGAGATACTGGAACAGGTTGCCCAGGGAGGTTGTGGCTGCTCCCTCCCTGGAGGTGTTCAAGGCCAGGCTCGATGAGGCCTTGAGCAACCTGTTCTAGTGGGAGGTGTCCCTGCCTGTGGCACAGGGGGGTTGGAACTGGATGAGCTTTGAGGTCTCTTCCAACCTTAACCATTCTAAGTGAAGTTTGTGGAAGTTTGTGATTCTGAGAGGAAGATTTCAAAGATCAACCTTTTGTGTAATAGAGATTTAAAAAAAAAAAAAAAGGAATACTGAACCATGCATAAAGGGATAAAACTTGGGGATATTAGCATGCATCTTCCTTACTGAAATGCGTGCTTCAATGTTTTGGGCTCACAGTTGTTGTGTGTTAAGCAGATGGGTTACTATGAGGGTCTTGCATGCAAGAGTTCAGAGCCACTTTTACTGCCTGTTCCCTGCGCTTCATTGCACACTGAAATGTGTGGCTTCAGAGGTGACAGAAGGGAAGAGACACTTCATAGTGTGGGTGAAACTGGATCTAACTGTTCCACAGGCAAGGATTGGGGCTGTACAAGAGAAGGTGCTGGGGTGGGGTAGAGATGAAATAGGGTGCTGGGAGGACCATCCTGGAGAATCAGTCTGCTTCTGCAGATCCCTGGGGGAAGGTTGCTGCTTTTTATGGGTATGGGCACATTTCATTTAGCAGCTGCCACATCTGTAAGTCATACGGCACAGTGCCCCTGGCAGAAAGAAGCCTCTACCTCTGCTTTGCAGGGTGTACCTGTTGCTGAAGGCAGCAGTCAATCTATAGCTGTAGTGCCCAAGGTCAGAGGTTCCTGGCAAAGGTAGCAACCCTTGCTCTGTAATTACAGTGTGACTGTCTAGGCAGGCTCTGCCTTGTATTTCCAGGATGTAAAGCACCCTGCCTCTTGAGTCTCCAGCTTTTACAAACTGCATATATAAAATCCTAGAGCCTGGTCTTGTTCTCCAGGCATGGTTCATCCAAAAGCCTGTGGAACAGCACAGGAATTTTGAAGTAGAAATGAGAAAAGCTCCCCATCTCTGTTGCTGCTAGTGCTGTTTATGGCTGAGGGCACTCCTTTTTCTCAGCTGCAATGCCAGCTCTGCAGGCTTTCATGGTAGGGTCTATACAGCTGATTGAAACAGAGTAGCTTCAAACTGGAACATCCCTCACTGCAGTAGCAGATGTGTGAGGCTTGTGTTTGTGCACCTTTGCATACGGGGAGAGGACAGTTATCTGTAAACAGGCAAGCTTGCTATTGTAGGGAGATCCCTCAACTGGAACCCTCCTGCAAGATCTTCTCTCCAGTCTTCCTAAATAAGAGGCTCCCAGGTGCAGTGTGGGCCCCGCTTCCAGCTACTGCTCACCAGACCTCCAGTGCCTCTGTCCCAGCAGCTGCTAATCACAACCGTTGAGCGTGCATTGATCTGAGTCTGCCATCAATAATGTTTATGTGCAGGACCACAGGAGCTCCCTGTGGTCCACAGTAATTCTTTGTGTGCAGGAGCAGAACTGTGGAGCAAAGTGTTTCATTCCAGAAGTTACTGCTATAAAGCTGATGAAGAGAGGGCTACCAGGCTCCTCCTGGGGCCTTGCCTACAGCATGTGTTGCAGAGCTAGGAGTTAGGGCTGGGCTTGGGTTTGTGGGCACAAAAGAGAAAACTCTGGCTTCTGACTTTTGAGAGGAGTTGAGGCAGTTTAGTGCTGAAGCTGCTGTTTAATGGAGCCCTGGTGCACAGCCATGGATGTCAGAGGGAAGCTTTTGCAAGAGGTGGTTTGCCTGACTGCTGCCAGCAGCGTTTGCAAAGGAAGGCTCTGCTGGGGTGTGCCAGTGCAGGTGAGAACCAGTGCTCCTCCAGAGTATACAGACTGTCACCGTGCTGCCTGCTCACCTCTGGAAGCTGCAGCTGCCACTGCTTTGCTTAGGAACTGCAAGGATTAAAGAACGTGAAGGAGGTTTTGTCATTTCCCTTCACTGGGCAGGGGGAACCTGCCTTTTTAAAAACTCTGCAGGAAGAAGTAAACACCAATATGCTTTTTTACTTCATGGAGAGAAGAAATGTAATCAACAAAATAAAAAACTGCTGGAACCATTATTGTGGCAGAAAATTAAATTAGTTGTTAATTCTTTCATGGATGTAATTCTGGCCCCTGAAATCCCTCCTTAGATATTTGGTATAAAGTGAGTAAAAATTCATGGCATGGATAAAAGCTTTGTCTATTTTATGAGCAACAGGCAAATGATCCAAATGGTGCTCATAAAGCAAATGGTTCCCAGCTCTAAAAAGGAGGAGGAATATATTTAAAAGCTGCTAGAATGAACCATGATTAAAACCAGCTCCTGTTCACAAGAAGGTGTTATTTACACAGAAGTTTTGGGTTCCTCCTTCCTCCCAACGAAGGGAGGGACTCTCTCTTTTTGTCTGCTTAAAAACCCAGTAAAACCCCTCGGCACACTTTCCCGGGCTTTGCACTGCCCATTCTGTGCCGAGAGCTGCTGTGGGATGCCTTTCATCAGCATAGGAAACAGCTGTGAGCGCAGCTTCAGCGGGCAGGGCCAATCAGGCAGTGCCAAGCAGGCAGTGAGGCAGCAAGCAGCACATCTGTGCGGGTCCCGGAGGTGAGAGGCTGGTACCTGTTAGCCGGGCAGTCGCAGGCAGGGCTGCAGGCGAGGGCGCAGCGGGAAGGGCGCTTGCTGTGTCCGGGGACCGTACTCTCTGTCCGGGTCTCGGACTCTGTCCGGGTCTCGCCTCTGCCGGCTCTGGCTTGCCCCAGTCGAGGCTTGCTCTCAGGAGCAGCCAGCTCGCTGAGCACTCTGAAGCTGAGCTCCGCCAGTGCATGAGAACTGAATAGCTGCGGTGCTTCGCCAGGCTCCTTTCATAGTCTGGTGAGGATTTTGTTCTTGGGTTTGGAGTTTTGCTTTTTGGGGTTGCTCCCAGGCCAACGTGGCATTGGCAATGTGAGAATCCTTCTTCACGGCCGCACCTTTGAACTTGCCAGTTTCTATACAGACTGAATGGGAACTGATGTTACTGCCTAGAAAATAAAGTATGAGAAACAGGTTCTGATAAATTCAGGACAAGACCTTTGCAGATAAGGAACATGTGTGCTCGTCGTTGCCCAAATAGACTTGTCATTGGTTTACAAGCTTGATTTAAATGCTAAATACCACCTATTCCTGTGGTTAGGGGCTTTGTTGCTGTGCCTGATTAAACATTTAGCTGATAAACCCTGTCAAGGCTGTTCTGAGCTGCTGCAGCTAAGATTATGTATTTATAGCCTCTGGTTTTGTGGTCAGTTACAAACACGACAATTTAAAATCAGTGATTGTTTACACTTTTGGAGGTACTGGCAGGAATTCAAAATCTGAATGTTATGTGGCAATGGCATGAAATATTACTGATCATGATGGTTCTGATTCAGAAGCAAATTGATTTATTCTTTCAAGTTTCTAGGAGGATAAGCCTAGAAAGAGAGAATAAAGATTTACCAAATCAGGGAGAAGAGCAATGAATGAGGCTCTACAGCTTAAAAGTGCGGTGGTGGCAAATGGTGAGGGCTGCTGGCATGGCAGATACAACACAGCTCCCACCCTTCAGCTGCAGAGTATTTCTGGTTTAGGACTTGTGTATGTGTTACTCTTACATCACATGACATCATATGTCATCTGAAATACTGCATGGGAGTGATGCCTGGAGGTGTTCTACAGGACAAAATGTGAGCAGGTGGTGTTGTTACCGCTCTAGGGTTTTATTTAGTCATCAGTTGTAAGAATTCCAAGTACTTTCATTCACTTAAGTTAATGGCTAAGAAGCCAGGGTACACTTGCATTAATTTTCCTGGCCCAAATATATAATTATAAATCTAATGAACACATTAATTTATTCCCTTTCCTCATACTCTTCCTCCTCCACTGGCAACCCAGACAGTAATGACCCTCAAGGTTTATGGCTCTCCTCAAAGTTCTCAGTGAGGGCTGAGGCACTGCACATTGTCCTGTGTCTTACAGATAAGCAGCATCTCACACCGACATGGCTCTGTTACCACCTGGTGTAACAGTGGTGCATTGCCACAGCCGTGAGCGTGGTGAGCAGGAGCAATGAAGTGCAGATCCACTCGTCTCTCAGAAGAGCAGAATAGTTTGTGTCTTCTTTTACATCTGTAGTTTTATTTCAGTTTGGTTGTGTGCAGAGCACAGTTCTCTCCCTTTTTTTTTTTTTTTTGAGAAGAATTACTTTTTTTCTGGAAAGGCAAAACCACTCAGACTGAAATCTAATTACAAATGATAGAGTGTAGTATTTTTCTGCTCAATTTTAAAGAATCACTTTATAATCTTGGAACAGTGGATAACAACATCACTAATCCAATATTTCAACAGTAAATACGTTTGATGATGGGAATTGCTACACTAATCTTATATCCCTCCACAGTATAGTTAAGAAATCCACAGGGGGTTTTACTAATCAGTTTTTGTAAAGTAAATCAAGTCATGTAATTCTTGTTCCCTCTAAATGCCCAGCAACTGCAGGCAAAACTATGTGCAGTACTTCTTGTTCTTTTCATCAGTTTGGTAGCCTAATCTGTATCCACACTTTTCCTCTTTCACATGCAAGAAAGAGACTTCTGGGGAGCAAGGTCTCCAAGCAGCCTTTGATGGCGATGCCTTGCTAGGGGAGCTGGCAGCTCACCGTATTCCCCCCTTGCACACAAGTGAAGAACAGCACTTCCAAATAGAGTCTGACCATCTTGACTACTGCACTTCTAATAGATATGCTTTAAGCTACTTCATTTAGTCCCCAGTTTTACTGACCACTGAGGTATATTGCAACAGAGCCTGTGTAAGAACAGGTGTGGGAGGGTTTGATTTAGAGAACCATCAACACTTTTCTTTTTGCATTATGAAGCCAGTGGTTTACATTAAGAAGAAATGTTGATAACCATAGTTAAATATTTGAAGAGAAGCAACTCATAAGAATTTTTTGTATATTTTGTTCCCACGCTTCATGGGAACTGAATTATTTTTCATGAAGTCATGGTGTGCTCTGTTTATTCAGCTCACAGCTCCAGCCTTTAGGATTCAAAACCAGTGAAAGTCAGAATGAAACTCAAGCTTTACTTCTGACTTGGTACCTTCAGCTTAGATACAAAGCAGTCATCCAAACAGTCTAGCTGTACCCTGATTATATTTGGTATTTAGGATCTGGGTGCTCAAAACATTCCCTTTTTTTTTGGTGTCTTCATGAATGTGCTTCTTGCTGAATGGAAAGAGAAGACTACAGACAGTTTCCATGCAATATATGTACTACACTCAGTATGTTTGTTGCTATTTAGCTGTGCAGAAGCAGAAACCCAGCTGCTTTTTGGGAGTTGTATTCTTGAGGACAAGCACTTCTGTATTCAGCTCTGTCAGATAGTTCCATGTATATCCAGAACCCAAATGTCAAAGCAGCTGAGTGGAGAACTGGGGGGAAGTAAGAAAGTAGAGGTTTCAAGTCCATACTGCTTTGAAATACTTAAGTCTTCATTGGCCAAACCTTTGAAGAACACCTGTTCCCTTTTTGTCTACCCTGGCAGATGTCTGCCTCATTTCTTTGCTCAGACTGTTAAACCTTTTCCCACCTCTTGCTTCTGACATGTTTGAGCTCTTCTTGCAACCTCAAACAGCCGTGCAAATGAGGAAACAGCTGGTAATGGGAGTAGGGAGCTCAGCCACAGAGCCTCACCTGGACATTCAGCCCAGTGCCCATGAAAACAGGCAACCCCAGGAAGCTTCCTGTCACTGTGCATCATGCTGGAGCTAGGGGAGGGAGCAGCGCTGCTCAGCACAGGCAGTTGATTTATTCTCCATTGTCACACTCTGAGCTGGAGGAGATTGGGTGCTCAGTAGTGAAACATCCCAGGCATTGTTTGGAAAGGGCAGGTAGACAGCTACTCCTTCAGCTCCTGCTGCAGGCAGCCCTGTCACTGCCAAAGTAAATCACCACGGGCTTGCTTTCACAAAATGTAGATGAGCTCTCCGAGGTGCTTAGTTTTCCAGGGGGATGCTCAGGACACCCTTCCTGCCCACCATATTTCTTCTGCCATCAGCTCTGCTTGACAAGGAAGCAGAGACATCCCCATTATTTAGGAGAAAGCACCAAGTAGCAAAATCATTAAGTTGCATTGGACTGTAACTTACTTGCTCTGAGCTGCGCTCAACATGCATAAATCTTCAAGCAGAAAGCACAAGTGAGGTGTGCTTCACCTAGGTGTCCATCCCTCTGGTCTCCAGCTGGCTGTCACTCGCAGCTCACTGTAACGTGCACAGGAGCAGGCCCCACTGCAGCCTGCAGCTCAGAGCAAGAGGAGTGGTCTGAGAAGCTTTTTGAAAGCATGAACATAATAAAAATTTCTGGTGGTGTGCCTTAAACCTTACAATGGTGTTGGCTTCAGTATGGACCTGTGCTCGAAGCAAAGCTTTTGGAATTGCTAGGCTTTCAACCTTCTGCTCTTCTCCTGAGGTGCTGCATCGCTCCTTGATGCTTTCAGGAACCTTTTATCCACTGTTCTTGGTGGTGGTTTTGTTTGATGCTGGCATGGTGGTTTGCTTTTTTTGGTTGTTGTTGGTTGGGATTTTTCCTGTAAGCTTCCAAATTGTTTAATAAGAACATTGTGTCTTCCCTCCTGATGAGCTGGCAACGCTGATTGCATCTTCCCAGATGGCAAACACAGGCGCTGCAATCAAGCCCTGTCTCAGGGAGTAGCACAACTAGGCAGTAGCTGCTGTGTGTCTGGAGGTGTCCATCCCTGGTTGTGGTTCTGTAATGCTGAAAGTTTTAGTCTGATCACAATGGAAGACTGAAACCCAGTGCTAGCTCTCAGGTATAAGAGACACATTATTCAGCATTGTTGTTAGGACCCCTGGTGCACACTGACCGAGCCACAGTTCATCCATCTTCAACGTCAGGAGTAGTTTTTGACTGAGTTTAGTTGACTGACATGAGCTATTTCACCAGTCCATTAAATTATATGGTTATTCTTGTGTGTCCACAGAAGAGAAGATGGCTCTGGGTTGCAGTTGGCAGGTCGCTTACCCTCTCTGTCAGCTTCTCGGCTACAAAATCAGTTGTTTTTTTCTTGAAGGGTATTTTATAGTCTGATTAATTTTTTGGCTGTGAATTACTGCATACAAAGCAGACACACTGCAACACAGTGCCCCAGTGGCTATGCAGTAATGGATATTATGGATCCATTCAAAGCCCAAATGAGATTGACACCACTGTGCTCTCCATCTGCCTTTGAGAAAGAATTCATAAATAACGAGGCATACAAGGCAAGATTAGCACATTATAGTCAGCATTTAGAGTCACAGGGTTACCAGGTTGGAAGGGACTTCAGGCATCAGCTGGCCCAACCTTTCATTTACAGTGTGTGTATTAACCAGAGGAAGGAGACAGGCACTCGCTCAGCTGCCTTAGTTAATGTCTTCTAACCCAGAGCAGCTCTGGCCTCGAAGTTGGCCCCTTGTCACTCTTAGGTGATGGCCACTTGTCACTCTTTGGGCTGTGCCTCGAGGCCTTGCTGCTATGCAGAGCTGCACTGTGCTCCTCATTCAGGTTTTATCTGTTATTGTCACCCAAAGAGACTGCAACATAGGGAGGGGATAGAAAAAAAGGAGATGCTGTGGAGGTTTTGCCTGTTGGCAATGAAAAGCTATCAGATGCTGAGCTGTGAGTGTCAGAGTCCAGCCTGGCCACAGAGCTCCCTTTGCATGTGCCCCCTGATCTCCATCCAAGTGTCTGTGCTGTGTGCACAGGGTCCAGAGTGTCCTTTCACAGTTCAACAAATAAGGCCTTCCAGATCTCTTCTTGCTGTGTCACATCCTAGAGAGCTTCTTCTCCCCCTCTGCTCTCCCCTAGTGAGACCACACCTGGAATACTTGGTCCGGTTTTGGACTCCTCAGTTCAAGTGAGACAGGGACATGCTGGAAAGAGCCAGCAGAGAGCCATGAGGATGACTGGGGACTTGAGCATCTCACCTACAAAGAGAGACTGAGAAACACGGGGCTGTTTGGTCTGGAATCAATGGACACTGAAATGGTGGATCCAGCCTGCAGCCTACCTGCTTGTGAGCTAAGGACACAGGTGAACAGCACAGGATGGGTGCTGACTCTGAGGATGCTTCAAATGCATTTTTATAGCACAGTATTTATCTTCTCTGAGGAATGAAAAAATGGGATTTGTGACTAGAAGGTAGTTTTTGGTACATATCACACTTCCTGTGTATGAACTTCTTTGTTTGCAAGGCTCCCACAACGTTCTTCCATGATGCTATGAATACAGATTTTAGAAACTGATTCTAACTGAAGTTAAAATAGGGGAAATGGCATTAGAAAGGAATGTCAGGTTCTAGGCAGTAGGTGCTGGTGCTGCAGACAAAGACTGCCAGTTTTGAGATGCCTCTATGCTGTTTCAATACCACACAAGGATAGTAAAAGATATTTGTCTTGTGTTGTACTCTTTCTCTAGGTCTAAGAGATATTAGATGTAGCTGAGTCCCAGACAGAAAACAAACTGTGACAGTGGCTGGTGTTTGGGGCAGAATTGGCCATCCCCAGAGAGATGCATATCTGCTGCTGTTGCTTTAAGTCCATACATTTTCAGAGGTCACACAGTGCTTTGTAACATGATGAATTTCACTGAGTGGCTGCAATATGGATGGTGTAAACTATGAGCAGAGGCAGAAATTGTGCTTTTATGTTTTATTTGTCATGCCCTCTCTGTGTGCTCCTGTTCTCCCTCAGGATCTCATTCTAAATTCCTTTTTGCTCCTGGGCTTAGATTCAATTTAAGTAGAAAAGTTGCCACATTTGTGGAAATTTCCTGTCCCAAGGTGCCCACAGTCACTTATTGCCATGGCCACGATTAGTTCTAGGTGCTTGTGTTTTACAGTTCAAGGTGATCAGAGCACTATTGTCCTGATCTAAAATGACAACGATTCCTTAAGTCTTTGCAGTGCAGGGACATTTATCTGCTAATATTCTGTACTTCAGTTTTGCTCTCCAGATTGCTGTAGTTCTTGGGCCTGTGGTTCAGGCTCCACGATGGAAATGCCATCCTCTTATTCTGTGTGCAGAATGTACGTTTGCTAGAGGATCTTGAACAGCTTTCCAGTTGTTTCTGTGCAACCTGACTGCAGGCTGTGAGCATCAAGTTCCTGGTTTTAATTAGAAAGAAACATGGACTGAACCTGCAGCAGCATGGTCCAGGCAGGGAATGGGAAGTGTAAGGAGCAGGATGTCTGCCCTGCAGCTGAGATGAAGATCTTGGGCTTCTGTTGCACCTCGATACAGCCAGTTCCAAGGATGGGGGTTATTGCTCATGAGTTTGTGTCTCACTGCTTTGTGGGAAAAAGTGAGGCCTAGGATGGGTGGCTTGTTTGGTTTGGAGACAGCTACTGTGTAAAGGCTTCAGAAAATCAGCTGGGGTTCTGTGTTGGGTTTGGCTGAGCTGGAGTTGATTCTCTCCAGACCACGTTTTTAGTGCTGTGTTTTGCAGCTCAGCCAAACCCACCACAGGTTGCTTTGCTTTGCTTTGTTTTTTCATATTCTGCACTCTCTGTGATGAAGGATAAATTATTTTTGTCTATGCTCATCTATTTTATTGACTTTTTCTTGCTCTTCTCTTCCACTTTTCCCTGTAGGAAAACTTAGTCTTTACAGCAATCCTCAGTCATGTCTCTTTTACAGTTCCTCCTTCCAGATTTTGTTATTGAACATTAAGGCTCATTCTCAAGATCCATAAAACCTTTGCTATCCACAGTGGACTCTTACAGTCACTGATGTCATGTTCCTGTTCAACAGCCTGCCTGCCAGGTGATGGGACAAGGCAGGCAGGTCTCAGTTACAAGAGGGCTGTTGGTGCTTTTGAATTCACATCCCTGCTTTGGTACATGTCCAACACACAGCTCTTTGTCTCTTTAAGTAATGATGCTTTATGATCTGTTTCATTCTCTCTATTTCAGGATTTCCTAGTGTTGTTACTCAGAAGTATCTGAACTTTTCTTTCAAGAGCAGCAGTGGGAGGGACTAGCTTGCTTCGTTTCTTTTTCAGAACACAGCTAAAATGGGAGACTTCTGGGCTTGGCAGTTCTACAGCAACTTGATAAAACAAAAATAATCATGTGCCACTTGTTTCTCTTCTTTCAGATGAGCTTCCTGCACAATTGCTTCTTTCTTTCATATAGTGGAGCTGTGCTGGGCAGAGTGCAGTCTGCTCACAAACTCTGCCAAGCTGCGGCCTTGGGAGAAAGCAAATAGCTCGGCTGGAAACACGGGCAGCAAGTGTGGCATAGACTGTCAGCAGCAGAGATGCTGCTGTATTGTACAACAGTTCAGTTAATGGAAAAATGCTGTTCTGCCCTTGGGGGGAGTGAATCTCTCTAGCTAGCCAATGTCAAGTCAGCCAGCCCAGCCTGACAGCTGCACTTGTCTGAGCAGCTCCTCTATCAAGGTTTTGATATCACTTTCCCTCAATGAGTAAAAACCATTTTTGGCCCTCAGAACATAAACCAGTATTGATAAGGAACAAATCCCCATGCTACAGCTACCTAGAGAGCAATGAGAGAGGCTGGCAAATAGCTGTGGGAGCTGCAAGAGGGGCACTTGTTGAGGAAGTCTTTTCCTACATATGAAATAGTTGCTTCTTACAGATTCCTCAAAGTTTAATTTGCTTGCTAGTGGCATTTTTTCTGTGGGCTACAAATCTATCCATGACACTTAACAAAGCAGCACTGAGACCCTGGTAGATTTTAGTTTTGGCACAGACATATTGCTCCCACCATGACCAAGCAGTCTGTAACTGTCCTGAAGATGAGACTGGCCTTCACTTGTAAGAAGCACGCTCAAAACATTGCCTGGTGCAGTTTGCCCAGAGCAGAAAGATTTCCTCCCTCTCACTTCTGCACTCTTCTTGTACAGGCATTAATTCCCTCTGCTCTGTCTCCACACTCAGAGAGATGAAGCTCAGGATAGACCACAGATTTATTACTTCTTTTTATTTTTCAGTCAGTCCCATAGTGAAGCCTGTGACATCTAGATTAAAGCATTGCAGATAACTCATGCTGTATATTTTGCTGAATTACTTCACCCCTCAGAGCAACACACTTTAGGTCTGCAGGAATAAGAGCTGTAGCTGTGCTTCACTGAAAGAACATAGAAGTTGTTCTCGTTAACTTTTTTGGTTTGGTGCTTTGTTTAGAAACCGACTGAACCCCTACAACTGCAAACATTTTATGTCAATCACTCTCAAGTATCAGAATTATTGATGGACATAATTTAAATTGCTGAAAAGCATAACTACCTTATTTTGCATAGGGGAAGTCCCAATCCTTCTAAGTGTTTTGAGAGAGCATATTTTCCATCGAGGTGAGCATAGGAGCATTTTAGATGTTTGCTAGTAACTGTCAGGATACTGTTACTGGTCCTTATTCAGTAATCTTCATTCTCCAAATAAAGTGAGCTCCCTTAGAAAGCAAGGATGGCAGGCATGGTGGTGAAAAGAGAGAGTAAGGAGGAAGAGGAGAGGTGATAATTTAAGCAGGCAAGGTAAAGCTGAGTCGCTGTGTGGGCAGGTACAAAGCAATGTGTCTAGCAGACCAAGCAAAACAGCTGCAGAGAAGTGCTCCTAAATAAGATTGTTTAGCCATGGTAGGTGTGTTGTCCATCAGCTGCAGCTAAAAGCTAAACACAGGAGTTGGAGAGAGGAGAAAAAAAAAAAAAAGCAAATTAATAAAATCAATCCCAGGGTGTAGGTTTTTAAATGCTGTCAGAGGTAGAGGCTGCTCATACTGCTCTAAAACTTTGGGGGATAGCAGAGCACCTTTGAGTAAGCTTGCAGGCGTTACGTGTCAGGGCCCTGTATGCTCACAGACTGCTGTACAGCGTGAAATTACTACTTTGCTTGGTTCTTTATGTTTCTGACCTTGAGATCTTGATCATTACAGCCTATCCACCTGCTGGAGCCGCAGAGTTCAGACAGAGTTTCGCTTTCCCAACCATGAAACAAGCTTGGGGTTGGGTTTTGCTATTTGGGGATTTTGTAGCTAAATAATGAGCAATGCTGTTTGTGCAAGGTGGAAGTCAGGTAACTGTGATTCATTTCATGCCATAGAGAGCATTGCACAGGAAGCCCACACAGTTTTTTTTTTTTTTTTCTTTTTTTTTTTTTTTTTTCTGCAGCTGAAGTATTCTACACACCATTGTATGAAAATGCAAACTGAAGTCTTATAAAGACAACATTTCAGACTCTTTGTAATTGCTTTCTTCAAATAAAGCTTCCCTGGATTTCTACTTGCTTTTCTACTAGACTGTAGTGTTTGGATTGTTTGGATTTATACTGAAAACGGGGAGAAGAGGCAGGGTGTGTTAGCAGGGTGGAGCGACAGTGCCTCGGCTGCCTGCTTCCTCAGGCATTGATCTGGCTGTGGTGTGTGACAGGTTTGTCACTTTCTGAGGGCTGAGGACTAATGATCACCACTCACTGCATGAATGAAAGGGAGCTGCTAACCAAATTTAGCTGTGACAGCTTGCTGCTCCCTTCTCTTGCCGATGCTTAGGGAATGCACTTCTGTTTTTGCCAGTCAGTGCTAGAATAAGCTGAGGGGCACTGAGTGATGAGCAGCAGACATAATGTAAAGCTTTCACTTTCTTAGATCTACAAGGAAGAAACAGTAAAAGAAAGAACAAAATCCCAATGCATCCCCTCCTGCTGCTGCTGAATTGCTCAGAAAGGTGATTTAATCTGCTTTGTAATTCATGTCCTCTTGCTGCTTTTCCTCTGAGATCAGATGTTGGCTGTCCTGAGTCACAGTGCCTCAGCTTTTGACATACACACTTGAGGCTGCGTTGTACTGAAGGAAACAGCAGGTCTGGGATCCAGAGAGAAACTGCCTTTGGTCACTCCTGATTCTGATCTTCTGGCCAGCTTTAGTGGGGTGAGGACGGGCAGGTGTGAAAGGTACTTTCATAACTCATTATTCAGCATTACTCTGGATGTTCTGCTCTCAGGACTCTTGCCTTACAGTTAGTGACAGTTTCCTGCAGCATGATCTCTTACCCACCTGTAGGTATTACCACGGAGCAGACAAGGCTGCTCAGTGCAGAGGAAAGAACTCTCTGTGTAACTTTTAACTACACCTAGCCCAAGTAAAACCTATGGTGTGATTGCTATAGGGAACAGCACGTGGCTGTGACAGACTTGACATGGACATTCAGGTCAAATGAGGAAACAGCACTGCTGCTGTGCATCTGGAAACATGCAACAACAAATCTTCTCTTCTTACCTGGTGCAGTGGGCTATGAGGCAGAAAGAATTTTTCAACTGCTAGCTGTGACTGTAAGGGTTTTCCAGTTTAATTGTAGGTGCTGGTGAAGTTGTCAAGTGCAGAACTGCAGATACCTTTGCCTCTGTGCCATATAGGAGTGGTACCAGCTCACTCTATGTCATATTATCCCTACAAGAGATACATGAGAATGCAATGCTGTCTGTAGATAAAAAATGCCTTTTCTTTTTTTTCTTCTCTGAAGAGAGCCTTAAATGCTTCCAGGGAAATACAAAAGCCCCTACCCCTTTTGAAGAGAGGTGACAAATTCCTCATAAGAAAGATCAAGTCAGGACAATGACAAGCTGATTTTGATGTGAGAACCAAACACAACTGCTAAATTCTTATTTTCAGTGTGTTAATAAAGCTGTAGTTTAAAAGGCAGCTTTACAGTGCTGAGTGGAAAGAGTAGCTGGCTGGGAGGTGGCCAAGGAGAGCACCTCATGACATACCTGTTTGGTATCCAGGTATCCCTTCCTGAAGATGCTAGTAAGTGCTAGACTCACAAATATTTGCAGTCCCTGTGTATTGAGTGGGACTCAAGAGAATTTACAACACTATTAAGAAATTCCTTGTTTAAAACTTTTGGTTGGGTTTTGTTTGCATTGTTTTTCTTCTGCTCATTGATGAAATTTTATTTTCTCATTCTAATCTTTGTTGAAGAAACCCATATGAGCTTTTTCTCTTGTGATGTTTGGATATGCAAAAGAGTCAAGAGACTCAAACGTTCCTGACAGGCAAAGGCAACTGGAAGTCTAAAAATTCCATTGGCTCCTCCAAAATCTTTAGCCTATGCTCTTTAAACAAAGGGATGTGTGAAAGTTTAAGGGCTTGTTTTACTGGTAAAGTCTTTCCTTCAAAATAGATTCTTGATGTTATGCATGAGATAAATCATAGCAGTGGTTGTTTTGACACTTTGGAGTGTAGTTATATTATGCACTGCTTTCCCAAGGGATCTTAAAATTTAACAAGCAGAGGCCGGTGTGAGTGATGAAATGAGGCAGCAGCACAGCCATTTCAATTACACTTTTATTACACAGCCATTCTTCCTCAGTGCTTCATACTTTGTGTAATGCTTACCAGAGTATGAAGTGCTCTGTGTGAGGCCAAGCTAGCTGTGATTTCATGACTAAGTGGACAGCCTGATTCCAACCTGCTCTGACAACAATGCAGGCTGGCAGCAGCGTGAGGAGCACAGGGGAAGCAGTGTTCTGCCGAAGTGCAGGGGCTGAGCACCCAGAGGATGCTGACGACTCGGTAAAGTTGTCAGAACAGAGGTGTTTGCACATGGTTTCTGTCTTGTCTTGCAGCTGATTTATTGTTTCAAGTCTATGGTTAATGCTGGTTACTTTCGTTGCTTTCCCCCCTCCCCAACAGGCCAGTAAAACAGCTTTAATATTAATCTTGTTCCTTATTATCTTCCCCACTGCTTATCTCACAGTTATCTGCTTGTACTATGAATTATTCCTGACTGTTTATTTCTAATATAGGCTATCATCTAGAAAGACTATTAAATATTTTGAAGTGTTAATAATGTAACATGCACTTTATGAATGCAAGTAAGTTCCTTCTCGGTGCACAGACAGTAACAAGCATGTTGCACAGATTACATGTATAAATACCTAGTTAAAGATCTGAAAGTTTAAGCCATCTTTCTCATTTATTACATTTTATGGAGCAATTTGAAGTTATCATAAGGGATTACATTAAAATAGCTTTCCATTTAAGACTGCAATAACACCGCCAGGCGCCGGAACTCCTCTTGGGTTACACAGAACATTAAACAGCTTTTGTTTCTCTGGTAAATTCATCGTGCAGCACTGCTTGCTTTAGGGTATCTATCTCTCTGTGCTATCTCATGTGCCCTTGAACCCTCAGCATGGTCAAATGGCCGCCTCCTAGTGCAGCCAAAGAGGGGTTCAGTGGGCGCATGCAAGACCGGGGCTGGGGAGAAGCAGCAATCACCAAAGCTGCTGCTTGGGTGCTGGAAGTGCTGCGCGTGTCCTGGCCAGGCTGTGGCCGATCACGGTGATTAAATTCCCATCAGAATATCCCAACTCACTCTAATACAGCATTATTAGAAATCTCCCTCCGTGGCTAAGGTAATTGTTAATTTAGAGCACTTGTGTCTGGCTGAGATTAGCGAGAAGGGACTCTATTTTTCCCCCTTTACAAGCAGGCCAGTTAAATCCTGTAGCTGAATGGATAACGATTACAAGTCTCCACTGACAAGCTACATTTTTTTCAACTCCTGAAAGGTCGTTTATAATAACAGAAATGACTAGCACAGCACACCTACAATATCTGTGTTGAGAGGGAGCTCTGATTAGAATTTCAGCTGGTACCCAGAGCTGTGCTTTTGTATGCAGAGGGAGGCTGTTATACTGCTATTCATGTCCACGGCTGCTCTGGCCAGCAGCAAATATTCCCACTCCTTTCTTATAAAAAAATGAATGTGGTGGTATGAATGCAAGCTCCCTCCATTGATGGAATATTATTGAATTCTCCTGATTAGAAACAGATGTGCAACATTGCCCGTTGCAGAAAGTATTGTCAGACTGGAACGAGAAGTGCAATGCCAGCATAGAAGGAAAAGAGGGGAAATTCCTCTTTAGAGAGTACAAAGGAAAAGAATTTTTTTAAAAATAATTTTTTAACTATTTGCTATTTGTGCTTTGGGAGAGAAAAAGGTGAATGAGGATAGCATATGCAGTGTTTGAGCACAGAGCTGCAACTCTTTGCCAGTCTTGGAAAGGGCCTTTTGTTTTGTTCTTTTGAATTGGAGCCTCTTAACAAAAGGCTTAATTATAATAGAATGAGCATGGAGCTCCTGGTGGAGGCTGAGTGGCTCTGATAGCACTCTAAAGTTCAGGAATTTTATGAACATTGCCAGCAGCTACAAGGTGGTGAGGTCTCCACAGGTGTGAAGTTCATACGGTGTTTGTGTTGTAACACTCCAGACAGAAGAGTCTGTGGGAAGAGCCCTGCAAGACTGAGTGTTGATCCAGGAGTGACAACTCATGTTCTGTTCTTTGTCTGTACACGTGTAGACTTTCATATCTGTTGGGAAGTCTTATTGTCCTTCCTAATAGCTGTGATCTGAAGGTAGCTACTTATGTTGTGCACCCTTTTTAAGCATTGCCTCTGAGTTTGAAAAGGAGTGCTTTGGGCAAACTGAAGTGGGTGTCCTGGTGCAAGGAAGCTCAGTCAAAAGTGTTTCTCAGCCATGGTGTTCAGGTTTGGGCAAATGACATACTTCTGTTTCCTCTTGCTTTCTTTAATCCTCCCCACATAGTAGACAGCTGCAGTATAAAGAGTGTTCTGTCTGACAATATGCATGCATATTTTCCAGGAATAAATTAGGGCATTTCCCAATGCTCCAGCACATCACTGTTTAATATAGGCCAATAGATCAAAGACAACTACTGTAGCTTCCCTCCTGAGTCTGTTGAAGCCACTATAAATGTGACCCTTTATAATATGTGCTGCATTATTTAGAAAGCCACTGTTTCCCTGGAGTCGATCTATTCAAGAAGTTAATGGATTTGGACTGCTTTTTAAGCACATCTTCCTGTGGTACATCCAAATCCATGTCTAGTTAGCTAGCTGTAGCTGATTTGTAACCACCTAGTTACCTATCTGCACCTATCTGACACCTGCTACCACACTCTTACACTTGGACTGGGACCCAGCAGCCACTCACTTCTCATTTTGTGTGCAGAGCCCCCAGATGTCAGGCAACTGGAAATTTGCTAAGCCATCCAGAGAGGAGTACATGGAGGATCACGTTTTTATGTGATTAACCTGAGCAAAGTAATTTCTGCTCTGGGGAAGTGATCTGTATTTGATGGTCATGCCTGATGTTTCTGTGGATGCACTGATATGATTTGCCTCCCAGGACAAAGTACATGACCTGCCGTGTGTGTGTGTGTGTCTGTAGGAGAAACAAGGGGTGCTGTGCATGTTTGGGAAAAGCCTGGCTGGAGTGTTTACCCCTGTCTTTGAGAGACTCAACATTAGCACAATACATGTCATTTCGCTACTAAAAATGTATTATCAGAACTTTAATATGACTTCAGAATCTTTCCCAGCATTCAGATGATGCTTTGTTACTTCATTGTGAAGTTAGTGTTGAACCAGAACTGGGGAGGGGAAAGAGCAGAATCTTTTATTCTGCTGTGGAATGAAAAAAAAACGCAGCAGTACTCGAGGTTAGAGAGCCAAAAGCTTTCAAGTATCCACTTCATTGTTATCAAATTAAGAAAGGATGGAAAGGCAAAGTTTTTATAATTTGTGGTGGGAGAAATCTGGACTAGCCATGGTCCTATGCCAAACTGGTAAGCCACTTGGCAGACAGAGCTGTTAGCTTCCAGACAGACTAGAGGCACAGGCATCCAGTTCCATCATGAGATTTCATTCTCACATCTACTGGTTTATGGGACGCAAAATGGTAATTCTGTTTATTTCTGTGCCATTATTGTTTTGATGCCCACCCAACTGAGGAGCTGTATGGTGCTTGGTGTCTGTGTTGCTGGATGTCATGCCAGCTGCCAAGATTGATGTTCAGCCTTGAGCACATGCATTAAGTGACCCAAGCGTCACAGTGCTCTGTAACTCCACAATGCTTTATTCCTACTGCCAGGCACTGCAGTTATTCATTATCCTCTCTTACACAATTTAGTACACTTCGACATATGCTCAGATAAATTACATCAAAGATTAGTGAGGTCTTTTATTTTCCCCAAGAGACTGAAACTTAGCATTATGCAAATGAAGCAGCCTGGCTGTCTGCACCCACCTCCTGTTCTGAACCTCACGGGATGTAAGTTGAGCCATGTTTGCTTAAATCACCACTGAAAAGAGGCACCTGCAAGCAGAGCTTCTGACACTCACAGAAACCATCTCTTGCTGCCAGTAAGCACGGGGCAGTGTCTGTGTGATGGGATGCTGATAGAGAGAGAGCATGTGTGGCAGAGCTGCTTTTTCTGACTTACCTAGCACGGCCTTACAAGTGATTTGTTATTTGATGAAATTTCGAGTAGTCGAGGTAAAGCATGAGGTTCAGTCTAAACACATCATTTATTCTATAAACAAATGAGATCTAAATCACAGTGATTTTTCACCTGATACAGATCAGTGCCAAGTAAGTACTCATTTACATTGCTCTGTGCAGCTACAAGTGTATGCAGATGGATTGCAGCACTGAAGAGCAGAGGCTGCACGGTGGAGAAGGATGAAGTCCTATACCCTTTTGCCCATTTTCTGCTTGAGGGCATGAACGGGTCCGTGACTGCTGAGGAAAACTTCTTTCCTCCTCTTGCAGTCTCTATGGGGTGGATGGCTGCTGGCCCCTAAATCTTGAAAGAGCAACTCCTGCCAAAGGAGACAAAGGGATCTTAGTCTTTCTCTTCAGTTGCATTTCCTTTCCTTGCCATGCATAGTGTTTTGAGCTGGGAGAAACCTTCTGTGTCAAATCTGATCAGTCAGAAGGGAAAAAAAATCTTGGATCTGACCTCTTCTGTCATTATTGCTACAGGGCTAAAACAGTTGTGTGTTTGTTTGGGTTTTTTAATTATTATTTTGCTTTGAAATGCGTATTTTATAGACAATGTAATTGCTCACTTAATTCCTAATTGTTGGAACAGAGTTGGCCACTTGGAGTTGTGTTTGGGAAATAAAGAGGCTCGGAAATCAATCATCTTGGAAAACATGACCCATATAGGTCCAGTGAGTAGCAGTGCTGGGGAGCGGGAGCAGAGGGAAGTGGCAGCAGTGGCCTGGCTGCTCCATCAGCGGATGCACACTGTGGTGTTGTGCAGGATGTCCAGAGGGCAGGCCCAGTGGTGCACGACTGTCTGCATGCAGGCAGGCACACACCCTCTGTACATATCTCTGCATTGGATGGCTTTAAAAGAAACATTCCCAAAAATTGAAAGGGAATCCTCTTACTAGGACCAACTGACAGGGATACTAAAAACTGCTTCTCCTACCTCGATGGCCAACTGGTCTGTATCTGTCTTTGAGGTGCTGGGCAAGGTGGTAGCTGTTGTCATCGGGCAGAAAATGATTCCTGCTAGCACGTCTGACCTTCACTTGACCCATCAGCGCTGTTACGTTGTGGGTAATGATACACATTTGCTCCAGCTTGGTGCACGGGAGAATGTTTTCCTGACCCATTTATGCTTCTGCCATGTATCCACAGCACAGAACTTGTAAAGTATTTTCTTTTTTCCTGTGCTTTCTCTCTAATGATTAATAGTAAACCTAGTGATGAATGTGAGCGGAAAGGGTGGCAATTATAATTTCATTAATCACCTAATAATTGGGGTCTAGGGCTCAACTGTGGCTTTAGACTTCTACATCCTAAGGAATTAAAGAGAAATTTCTATTAATCACCGTGTGGCAGCTGCTGACAGGGCCTGTTCTAACAATAGATCTAATCATTTCAAGATGTGCTACAATTAGTGCCAGCCTGATAAAGGAGTTCAGCCTCTGAGCCAGCCTGCTGGTCCCGGGAGGTTGCAGGAAGAAGCCTCTCTATTACGCCAATGATTTACTTCTAAATGCTCTGCATTCAAGTCAGCCTTCCCTGGAGACTTAGGAGCCTTTGAAGCTTTTAATAAACTTTGCCCAACTTGCAGAGTCTATCCAGAGCTGGCTGGTTGGTTACAGTTGGATCACTCAGGGGCCATTTGGCTTTTGTGTTGCTGGGAGGTGGGCGCTCCCACCCAGAGAACTGTGTTGAAATTAAGCATACAGTATGTTTATTAATTTGTGCATGGCAAAACATCTGGTTACAATTCCCTCAGCCTGTTGTCAAGGTTTGAGCAGATGTGCAGTTAAATGGTAAATTAGAGCAGAGTGCTGCGCCTGGTTTAGTGTGAGCAAAGAGCAGCTCGGTGGCGGCGCCGGCAGCTGCTGCTCCAGCTACGCCGGCAACGGGCAAAGGGGGCTGCGGCTGCTGCTGCACACCCACAGCTGGCAGCAGCATTTTGGGGTCTACGTCTTCCAGAGAGAGCTTTCGGGTTCACCAGTTCTCTCTTACCTACCCTAAGTACAGAAATAAATGAGGCCACCACCGTGCCAGCAACATCCTGCAAATAAGGGCTCTGTGCACAGAGAAATAACAAATGTTGTGGAGATTAGCCACAGGTATCCATGTCTGAGGTACTGAAATGATGTAACTAAGGCAACTGCAATAATCATTTGGCATCAGAAGGGAATTGGTATAAATGGGATTTCAGAGAGTTGTATACATTTGCCAGTGATTTATTTAAACTCTTCTCAGCAGAAGTGGAACTTGTCAGAAGCCTGAAAAATCTGTTGAAGTCATCACTGCTCAATGTTTGTTTATCAGTCATTCATATTTATGGTAGAGCACTGCAAAGGTTTCTGGGTTTGTGTAGAAGATTATAAGTAATCTCCTAAGAACAAATCAACTTTTAAAGGTTTCTATGTGAAACCTTCTCAGCCACAAACTGTGTGTGATTTTCTAAGTGATTCTGCCTTGCAATATTCATGGGGTATTGCTTGGAAGGATTAGCACCAGGCTATAAAGCAGCCTGCCCCATGCATGGAAGAACTCAGCTCAGGCCTGCTCTGAAACAAGGAGATTGACCTGAAAGAAGGTGACTGACCTGACTGCTGAAGCTGGGGGACAACTGAAAGCAGACAAACTTTGGATGTCCATTTGGTGTTTGAAGCAGGCTAAGCGTACATGGGTTAGTTAATTAATAGTGTAGAGCAATGAATTTTTTTTTATATATAGGCATAAAATACCACTTGGATCAGTCTTTCAGAATTGTTAATTTGAAGGAACAGCCCCAGATATGCTTTTAGTGTCTCACCTGTTTGGAAGAGTGGCTTCCTTGCCCTTCCTAGGTAGCCATCCCAAACGAGGGCCAGTGGTCCTGCCAGGCAGTGCCACGGAGTTCCTAAGTGAAAGGAAAGGGAAAACTGCTTTGCAGGATGGCCCTGAACTGAGTGCAGGGCTCTGAAAAGCTGAATTTGGATCCTGACATGGTGATTAGGTGCATGGCGTCTGAGGTGAAGCCAACACAATCAAATACTTTGTTACTGATTTGAGCTTTGCAAATCATTTAATGGTAAAGAATTCAGTAAGGGAGTTTAGGCTCCTTTTGGATTCAGAGGCTGCTTGAAACTGGGCTTTGTTTCCTTCCAGGTATTTACTATTTCCTACTGGTTTTTGTGTAACTGTGAAGCATTAAACTGTCTGCTTTGGTCGTTTGCTTCATCATAATCAAATCTGAGCCATTCAGCTCAGCTGGTGTTGCTGTTTGTGCTGCCCGCTGAAGCGTGCATCCTGAAGGGATGAGTTGATACAGCTTCTGGAGCTTTAGGTGCTTAGGATAAAGAATCAGAAACTGTATCTTTAGTACCTGGGTTCAGCAGAGCTACAGGGAGCTATCCTTTGTGAGGCTCTGTTAAACCCTGGTTCTCCTGATGGGTTTTAAGGCCGTTGCCTCAAAACTGGCTGTATGTAAGCAGGTGCCTCTTCCCTAAATGATGCTTGTGCTGATGGGAGAATTTGGAGGCAGCTGCCCATGGGAAGTTGTGCACACAAGGATGTTCTTGCTTGCAGTGGAGATAGGTGCAGTGGTCTTTTCTGTTTGAGAATTAGATTTTGGGGAGGCAGTCACTGAACTCTTTCATGTTTCTGAGCAATAGTTTGTATTTCTGTACAAATTGTTGCGATCAGAGAGAAAATAGTGCCAGGGTGTTTTAAGAGCAAATGGACTGAGCTTTCAAGATGTGCTTGGTTTCACATTCATTGATGCAGTTATGTGACTTCATTAGTGCAGGTGGCACAGGTGACTGCCAGCCTCTTGGATACAGGAATGTTTTGACATGCTGGAATAGAAAGAAGAACTCTGCTGCTGTTACCACATCATCCTTTCTTCTTCCTTTATGAAGAGAAACTTCAACTCTTTCCACTGCCTTACACTGTGCTTTAGGGTCAGGAATACAAGAAAAGTTTGTGGTTTTGAAGAAATGTTGACTGAATTATGGGGGGGTTGCTTCAATAAATGGAAAAGCGTATTTTTTTTCTTGTTAGTTCACTTGGTGTTCACAAAATGATTGCATGCAGAGTTCTAAGAACTGTAACTGGAGTTCAAAGTTACAATGCCTGAAAAGAAATCACAGGGATGGTTTGTTAATTTTCCATGGTATCCTAAACAACAGAAGTCCCAGCAAAGACTACATTTCTGCAGCAAGCTGCATTTCTGCAGCAGCACGGTAACAGAGCATGAAGATGTTTCCTGGAAACAAATTACCTCCAGAACTGTTTGCTTTATGTTACTGTTGGGGTTCTGGCAAGTGCTGGAAGTACTTCAAAGACTCACTTGGTACTTTTTAGCAAATATGGGGGTTTTAATGTTCTTTTTGATAGTGTTTGTAGCGTTTTGTCAGCACATGAGGAGCTAACTCCAGCAGCTACTCTGGAGATTGAAACAGTTCGCTGTCTTCATACCTGCAGCTGAATTGCCACCTTTGGACTTCGCTTAGGCAAGCATTTTCTTTTTCATCTTCTGCCTGAAGTTGGGCATTCCTAAGGATGGTGTAAAAATAATATTTGTCTGTGTGTTCTGGTGCAGTCCCAGCTTGTTAGCAACAAATGGGCATATTACTAAGGGCTTACAACAAGTAGTAGTGGTGTGTCTGCTTAATATACTAGCTACTCAATATTCATGACTATGATCTTTAAAGATATTTATATTTGGGTAAGTAAAGAATTTATAATGTTACAGAAAACTTACATAAATCTACCAAGTCATCTTGCTCTGCTGATCTGATCATATTGCAGACCACAGCATGGAAAGAAAGGAATTAAAACCTGCTTATTTGTTGTTAAAATACTCTCTCCCCTCTCCTAACACCATTTTCCTCGTACTTGCTTTCATATTCACAGAGATTGTTGTGTGTGTGCAGTCTGAAACCCAAAGCTGTGCGAGACTGCAGCTTCAGCTGCGGATAGTGCAGATCAGCATGCTCCAGAGTGACTCTGGAATGAATCGTTCTGGGAGCAGTGCTGTGTGCTGTGGTGAATGTGTGCTGTTACTGGGATGCTCAGGGCAGTCAATTTCTAGGACTCTTTGGGTCATGAGAGAGCTTCCTGTTCTTTATGCCGTGAGTACTACAAATAATAACATTTCCTTATTTGTGTCTTTCTCCTAAGACTGAGAATAGCAGCAGCAGTGTTTGGGCTGGTATTGCCGTTTGGCATCCTGCTGGCAGATAAATACAGTGTGACAAGAAGGTGTCATTACAGTGACTCACTTCACCCGGGCTGTAAAAGGCTCTGCTTCATTAGTACCAAATATCTGCCACAGAACTGATAACTGCTGCAGCCTGCACCTTTACCTAAGAATAAAATGGATTTTAAGAAGAGGGAGAGGGGAAAAGGAAGCTGCTCTGCCACCAGCTGAAGAAAGTCGTTTTCATTTGACGTTGATAAAATCGCTGTGCAATAAAAATGAATATGCAGTAAAGAGAGGGGGTGTATAATCACCATGCAGAGGAACAGGAGCAACCAGTATTCATAAACCTTTGCATATGATCCCTCTTTGTCCTTTATTACTGTTCCTTGACTGCATCTTCCAGTAATAGGAACCTCAGCTGAGGAAAAGTTATGTTATACAAGTGATGTGGCAGATTTCTGGTGATGAAGAGATTTATATGTTTGTTTGTTTTGTTTTTCTTCTTTCTGTGAGAATATTTTACTTTGAAGCCTGTGTACTAAAAAGAATTTGGGATGCTTTAGCTTGTTTTAGTAAAGGCAGTCCTGTAAGTCCTGTGACACAATTAGAGTATGAAGATTTTCTTATAAATGATGGATGGAAGATTTTGCCTCATTTACATCGATCCTTCAGATTCCTAAACCTTTTTTTTTTCTTCTTTTTAACAGCTGCATGAAGACTTTCTTTAGATAAACAGGGGAGCAAGTTTTGTATAATGCCTTGCACCTGAATTAACTTCAGATTCCTTTAGCGTATTTAACAGAATTTACGGAGAGAGAAAATTGACACTTTGTGCTTCCTGTAATTTAGGATTTCAAGTTCACCTTGAGCAAGAGCTGCATACCAAGGGAGGAAATCCTTCCGTTGCTTCGTTCTGATTTTTGGCAGCAGGTGTACTGGCAAGGGGGCAATGTCTTTGTGTGCAGTACCAGCTCTGCAGCACACTGTTGTCTTCTCATGCCTTTTAGCAAGCATTTTTTGCTGCTTCTTTTTTTTGATCCTGGTGCTTTGCTCCAATGTGAAAGTTGGTTTATGTTTGCTTTTGTTATGGATGCCATCTGTGGAACATCTTTGCTTCAAACTGTGTTGGACAATATACAACATTTTTAATACAAGTAGTTCTTACATCAAGACATGGGTGTGATATGGACTGTAGATTTTGACACTGCTGCCAGCCTCCACCACCATGATTGCTGCTCTGTGCCATTCTCTGTCGTGGAAAACCTTGTCATTGTTACTCTTTAAACATCTGAAGATATCATTCAGTATTAAAGAGAAAAACCTTCTCAGTATCTTCTCCTCTTAACTACTTTTGCATGGTTCATGCTGCAGTACTTTTTACTCATGGTGTAAGGAAGGTGGCCTGGCCACTTTCCTGCCTTGTAAATAAAGTGTTGTCTTAATAATCTCATTAGCATGCTTTGCTAATCTGTACTGCAGTTCAAGAATCAGAGGGGAGCTCCCTTGCCTAACTGCTGTCATTGCTTACCTGGAGATTGCTACCATTTAGAGTCTTACTATTGATTTGGTCATAGACACAGTGGCAGGCAGGAGCCCCAGCCCTGTCCTAGGCGTGAGAGTCTTTCCAGCACTGATGTTTTCATAACTTTTGTTTAACCCATCCCCAGTGCAGAAGTCTTCTTCAGGTACAGGTGATAGAGCTGTAACACTAGGCAATACCTTTACTGTTGGGATTATTTTGCCAGTTCAGGTCTGGTGGATACATCTCAGGGTGCTGGAGAGGCTGTGTGGCGTGTCTCTGATCTCACCAGTGGGACACATTTTGTGGAAGAGACTGGTGTTCTTTGCATTAAACTCTGGCCTTTTTGTGAAATGGAAGCCACAGAATCATAGAATGCGAGGAAGGGACCCATGAAGGTCATCTTTTCCAACTGCCTGCAGTGAGCAGGGATATTTTTGAATCAGAGAGCCCTATGCCAAAAGGTATCTGTGGGCAAAAGCAGACCTGTATTTCCTGGACCTGTGAAGCTGAGGGTGAAGAGGGATAATTAAGTCATGGACAGGAGTTTTGGCTGCATCTGTTCCCATGAGGGTAGACCTTGGCTGGATTTGCCTCTCTGTCCAGCAGGCACTTGGCAAGGGCAGGCCCTTCATTCCCATTTCCTGCACTGGAATGCAGGTTTGGACAACAGCAGTGCAACTCACACTCAGTGCAAGGCTGCAGCAGGGGAGCCACACCTGAAGCACTTGAGATTCAAGGGCATATCTTTATATACTTTGTACTTTTAGTATGTTATTTCCTTAGATGCTCTTGCATCCTCTGTTAAGTTCCAGAGCCTGTGGAGGAGACGTGGCCAGATGGTGATGCTTTATTGGTTTAGTGCAGCACTTCATCTGTGCTTGGCTGTGAAACGATGATTGGTGACCTCCACAGCACAGGGACAGCTCTGGCCACCTGAAGTCTGCTCAGACCTCACCCAGTGATAGAGATGTATTTTCTAACTGCTAAGTTGAAGTAGCTTTATACAGAGAGCAGCAGAAGGATGGTTCTGGGTTTTGCCCCAGTTAATCTCTTGCTGTCTGGCAGCAAGTAGGAATGACCAACCTGATGCTTTGGGTTCCTCGCATCAGTGCAGCAGTGTCAGTTGCAGCGCCTCTTTGTTGCCAGTGAAGTGTTTCAATCTTCTGGCTGTTGATCAACATTGTAAATCTTCTCAAAGCAAAGGTTTCGTAAGTGTGCTTTCAGTGAGAGTGCTCCAGATGATGTTCCATATGCATTGTGTGGATCTGTTTTATTGAATAATGGCAGGAACTTCATCCCCAAACTGCTCACACATTGCCTGGGAGCTTTTGAGGAATTACTTGTTTGTGTCCCTGTTCATCAAACGAGCTCAGGGAACAGATTTCAGACTTAATATAGTGAGATTGTATGTTAAATATCGAGGCTCTAACACTAGTGTTGTGACCTAGTATTTGTAGTTCTGGTGCTTCAAATGATCGCATACTGTAGATTTGCCTAAGAATGTGACAGTTTGGACTGAGAGGCAGGAACTTTCAGATTTTCCTGCTGATCACCCTTCCTGTCGTAACTAAGGTCAAACTTCTGAATGACCAAACCTCGTCAGTGTCTATGTTGGACAGTCTCAAACTCTGCTGTTTATTTGTGATGAATCAGATTAATAGTAATGAAACATTTTTGCTCTGCAGTTTGTTTCTTAAACCACCATCTTGACTAATCTCACTGTGCCTATGGTACCCTGGCAATACGCTGTACGATGTTGTGGTTTGTGTTCATAGAATCGGAGAATGCTTTGGCTTGGAAGGGACTTGAAAGAGTTCCAACCGCCTGGCATGATACATGGTGCAAAAGATGAGAGTGTAGCCCAAAGCGGTCCATAGTCCTATAGTCACAGACAGGATTGCAAGACCACCACCTGCAAATGGGCCAGTGGCTGACAAGCTTTTTGTAATGAATGGGTAGACTCTGGGAAGTCCTAGGGATTGTATGGAGCTTTAGCTCTCACAGCATAAAACCCATCTGGAATACAGCTCCTGTCCCTCAGGGTTCAGTTTTGTTCTCTTACAAAGCATATTAAAACCTGAACTTGAGTGGTTTAACAATGGCTTAACACTGATGTGATAGTCCAGTGCTTTACTGTAGGAGCTATGAAGAATATCAGACAGTTAACTCAGTTTTGTACAATTATTAGCTTAATGTCATCAGTCACAAATGAAGCTGTGCTTACCTTTTCCATTCACTGAAGACTCTATTAGGCAGAGTGCAAAGGTTTATGGGAGGATGAGGATGAACTCTCCTCTCACCCATTAGCCCCATGAATAATGTTGTAAATGTGTATTATGAGTGAAGCAGTTACTGAAGGCAAGGAGGTGAACTAATTCAGACTAAATGTTCAAAGGAGAATGTCAGTCAGCATGAGTGCTGCAACTCCTCAGGCTTCCCTCCCAGCAGATGGTCTGCTGGCACACTTGTAATTCATCAGCTCACCTGAGACCCCACACTGGCTAGACTGGCTTGCTGTGGTGTGGAGCACTTCTGCCTTGGAGCCTGAGCTCAATGAAGTCAGCTTTAGGTCTACTTAAAGCACCAATATAAATCATGTGTCTCATCAAATCACTGTGGAATGTTGACTGGTAGTTAACACATGCCTGGAGATGGCTGTATCCTGCCATCCATGGGACCTGGCTTAGCTGGATTTGTGCTAGCTAAACTTTCAGCTCTTCATCTCGTTCTGTCGGGGCATATGTGCAGTCCTCATGGAAGTTATTAAGCATTGGTATTGCAGGTGAATTTTCAGAACTGTGTTACTCCGAGTTGGGCAGGATTTCAGGAGAGCTAAATGTCTAAATACCTGTGAGGATCTGAGAACTTTACTCCTGCCCTACTTAAAGTCTTCTATTGCTTAGATGAACATTTAGAACTTGCTGGAATTTTTCTCTTGAGCTTGTCTCTGCTGACTGCAGATCACCTTTGAGGGTCCCTTCTAACATGATGCAGTCTGTGACTCTGTGAATCTCTGAGACTCCATTCTTTTAAAACTGAAGGAAAAGTTAGGAAGGCACTTCCCCCATTACTTCAGAATGAATATTTTATTTGTATTACTTGCATGAAGTGTATCTCCATCAGCCTGAGATCTGTGGTCAAGTCTTTCCATTTAACTGCAAGTTCTCAAGATTCTCTGGGGACACAGTATATTCTATTCTGTATAATATTTCTATTAAAAGAGAGCTCATGCAGTGGAGTTTGACTTCCCAAAGGAAAACAGAACCAACTTTGCAAATTTATCTGTAGGTTCATAAGCAAAAGGGGCGGGAAGAGGGAGGTGTGAGATTGATGTGCAGTTCGGAGCAAGACTTGGTCACGTTGGTCATTACTCTCAGGAGTTCGCCTGCATAGGTGAACGATTTCACAGTCTGCAACCATAAAGTCATGGAGGTCCTTGGATGTCCAGCCTGTTCTGGTTACACCGTGGTTAGTTCTCTTCCTTGTGCTCTTGCACAGCATCTGGTTTCTTCTGCCCGGTCCTGAATCTCTCTGTGTAGGCAGGATATTGGGTTTTGCCTTGAGAGGCTTGTTCAATGAATACCTGCCAGCGACTTATGCTCCATACTAACCCAACTGTTACATTTTGGCAGACGCAAAGACAAATCGTGTCATTAAAAGGCAATATCCAATACAAAATAGTAAACCACACCCCCCCAATTTTAAACTAATATGTATCTTTATACTGCATCAGCACTTCCCACAGATGTGGTGAAGTAAGAATTAATACCTGAATTATTCATTAGTTAAATCTCCAGCTCTTAGATGGGAATAAGCAACATGTATTTATGTGAAATTTACACACCAAATTCCTCCCTTACTAACAGAAGGAGAAGGATAATTATTTATAGCTGTCTTCACTGGCTTTGCTATTGCTAATTAGCTTCTGGTACTTAATGCAATAGATGAGATTATGGAATTAAACCACTGCAGCTAGCAGTCTTTTGCCAGGCTGTGAGGATTTAGTTATATGCTGAAAAAAGTTAGTAAACAGGAGTGGGTAAATGTCAGCTGGGATTCATTGCAGAGGGGAATGCTCTTTCTTGCAGGTGTGGTAGCTTCTGAATATTAAGTGGACATGTCCTAGACTGAATCCTGAAGAGCTAGTTATCTTCCACTGGAGGAATGTTTAAAAGGCAAGATTACAGATTTTAAGAGACACCACCCCTGCCATTATCAGCTTCTTGGTTTGGCTCTGTGGTGAATAATGCAATGCAGGTGGCACTGGGAAATGTCACCATGGCTGTGAGCAGACAGGTGCAAAGCTAGGCAAAACCTGTTGCCAGTTTAACATATGAGTGATAACTGAGAGCACTGCCAAGTAGGTTTGATTTGTGTTCTGGCCTTGGACCTGACCCTGGCTGAGAAACCCTTAATGATTAAAAAGCTTATAACGAGTTACCTTGCAAAATGGTGGAGCAAATCAAGCAGTTTAAGAATATCCATCCCTCAGGCTTCACACATGTTGTGTGTAAGCTCTGAGGTTTAGACAGTGCTTTTTAAAGGGGGCCTGGAGTGGGAATAGACCAGCAAAGGCAATAATCCAGAACTCCAGGTGCCTGGGGTCTGGAACATTGCCCCGTTTTGATGTGTCGTGGGGCTTGGTGTCCTCTGGGGTGAAAAAGACAAACACAGTCACCTCTGAGTGTCCCTGTCTAGTCCTAACAGAGTAAATAAGACATGATGATGACGACAGTTTTAATGATTCTTTAAAACTGTTTTTAAAAGGAGCCAAGCAAGTGTCTTAAGACCCCACTCTTGGCTACTCATATCAGCAGTTAGACAACTAACACAGTCCACTGTCAATTAGTTCTTGTGCTGCTCAGGTAGTCACCATTACCTCTTTGAAAACGAGTTAGTGTTGCATGTGAAATGGGGATCTTGCTAGAGAAGCTCTTCAGAATTAAACTAATTTACACAGAAAATTAAATGTAGTTTTATGTGATTGAAGATGTGATTTTTTTTTTCTGAGATCCTTTTGTGTGACATAAGTGTGCCAATTTCTGTAAAACACAGATTTAGAAGCCAAAGTCTTTGATACTCATCTTGTAAGCCATTTTCAGTCTGACTTTATTTGTCCACCAAGAATGTATTTCCTGCTGTTTGGAAACTGCATGCAGCTGGCAACATCACTTTGAAATATTCTTATGCTAAAATGTAACACACTGATAAAAGGAACCGCACTGATGTAAATTGTCTGCTTCACTGTGCCAAAAATTAGTGGCTAGGAGTTGTGAAGGAACGAGAGGGGCTCTGAAACAAGTGTGGTGGTAAAATGATGATGTGTTTGGCCTTTGCTGTGAGGGCACCTGGCAGGGCTGTGTCGATGCTGCTGCTGAAAGGACTTGATCGATTCTAAATTAAGCTTGTCTTGCCTAGGTCTGCAGCCTGTTGCCCTTTTTTTTTTGTGAAGAACAAAGGTTTTAGAGTCTAGTCAGCTTTTCACATGTGTGACAAATAGCAAATCACTAGCACAAGCTCCATGTCCTTAACTATGGAACTGAGAGAAAATTTCAAATAAAATGTCAATGTAAGGTTTTCATGCAGTCAAAGTCATCCATTTTTCATGCTTTTCTCAGTAATGCTCTGAATTCAAATGGCCACCAAAAAGACCAATGAGAACTACTACATCTGGTGGAGTTATTATAAAAAAATGTAAATAAATACCTGAGGGACTGGTAGGTAACCCCAGCCTCCTCACCGTGCTGTACCTTTGTTGGACCTAGGTACAACCAAAAAGAGCTCGACCAAAATATTCCTGACACCAACACAGCTTCAGGTGTGGCCTAGCAAGTACAATGAGGTAGTTCGGTAAAGACCTCATAGGTAAAAATTGAGCTTAAAATAAATGAACTCATTTGGCTGAAATTGATTAAGAAAGGGATCTGGAGGGGTTTTGTCAGTGGGGACTGGGCTAATTTGGTGGAAAGGCAGCATCTTCAGGAGGCACGGCTGGAGTCAGAGGAGGGCACAGCCTAACGCTTGCCATTTAATCACATCTGAAAACGGATTTGAAATCCCAGATGGTTTCCTACCTTGGTCTGTTGTGTAAATGTGGTTAAAAAACAGAAGTATTTTTGTGTGAGCTGACCATTGGGGAATTCTAGTAGGAAACCAGTGTTCCCACAATGATAGATGCTGCTTCATGCACATCTGAATCAGAAAATAATTTCAAAAGATATTACAGAGGGAGATAAATTGTGACTTGATTTCAAGATGCTGATTAATTTGGTGCTCATTTCCCAAAAAAAGGTTAATGAATCTGTTGAACTGTCGAACTTTTCTTAATTAATACTAGTTTCAATTTTCTGCCAGCAAGGGCGTTAGAGAAGAGAGCAGTGACTCACACAAACAGCACTTATTTGTCAAGTGGGAAAACACAGGGGATGGAATTATTTGTGTGCTGTACCTGTGTGTACAGGGATACTTCAGGACTGTCTCCGGAGTGTTTTTATAGGCAGAGCTGAGGTTTCGTCCCTCTGAGACTCCTTTTCTGTGTAGCCGTTTGGCGGAGGTGCGACTCCTGCAGAGGACAGATCATTGTTCCCTCCGTTCCAGCGCCCAGCAGCTCCCGAGGTGCGGAGGCTCCCGCTCCGCTCCGCTCCGCTCCGCTCCCAGCCTCTTTCCCCGGCGGATGTCTAAGCCTGCCTCGCCCTCGGGCCCGCAGCGAGCGGCCCGCGGCTAACCGAGGGCTGGCAGGGGCCGCAGGCAGGAGGGCTCTCGGAGCAGCAGGCTGGCACCGCTCCGCCTGTGCCCGAGGTGAAGTCGCCAAGCGCTGCCTGTCGCCGAGCTGAGCAGGGGCCTGCTGGGGGCGTACAAGTCGCTGCCCGGCGGGCGCGGGGTGCGCAGAGCCCGCGGAGGGCTTGGCCTCGAGTGCCGACTGCTCCGCTGCCCGCCGGGGACACCTCACCGACCAGCCCTGCCCTGGCCTTACGCGGCGCTGGAAGGCTCCTCCTGCCGCTCCGCCGGCCGCGCTGCTGCTTGTGCTCACCGCGGGACACATCCTGCAGCTCTCTTCTGTATTTCGTGGTCTAAGCGAAAAAACTTTTCAAGAATGCCACATCTGTGGCTTCAAACTACACAATTTTATTGCACTGTAGTTATATTAAATGCCTTGATAAAGAAAAGGTACCGAATAAATAATTCCTGATTACAAAAGTACTATTTATGGTTCTGCTAAGTAGCTCCTAAGGACTGCCAAAGCTGATTTGTTCAATAGGAAGCCAGATCTTAATGCTGTAGATTTTTGTGGTTAGCCAGGCTCCCTCTTACATCCTCTTTCTGAAGCAGGAGATTTGTTGAGTTCAGACAGCAAGGCGAAAGCTGAGTGTGTGGCAGAGTGGGAGGAAATGCAGCTGTTGAGAAGGGACATTGGATGGGTCTTCTGCTCTGCTCTTTCTTTCATAATGTCAGCCTGTGTTTGGGCAGCACTGACTGCCTGGTGAAAACCTTACACAGTTTCAAGAGTCTGTTTTAGCTTGGGGATGCAGCAGCTGAAAGATTCTTCTCTTTTTTTCTTTCCTCAAATTGTCTTCCAGTCTCTCAGAATGAACTTTGCAGTAAGTTCATGATGTTTTATGGCACTTCTGTCTCAGTCCACTGTCCACAAGGCCAACAAAGGTGTTAAACAGAACTGGTCCCAGTAGCCACTCCTGAGGGACACCACTTGTCACTGGTCTCCTTTTGGACATTGAGCCATTGACCACAACTCTCCCAAGTGCAGCCATCCACCCAGTTCCTTACCCAGCCAGTGGCCACCTCTTAGGTCCATGCCTTCCCCATTTGGTGACCAGGATGTCATGGGGGACAATGGCAAATGCTTTATGCTGTTAAATTTACACCGTTCCAGCTTAACCTTACAAAGATATTTAGAGCAGAAGGGGAAACCAGTCTGCTCTGTTTGTAATGATTCACCCTTCAGATAAAGACCTTGATGTGTGTTGCTGTAATGTAGAGCATTTGGGCAGCTCAGAAGGGATTCCTTCTGGAGCACCACCAGCACAAATCCCTCAAAGGTGCTATTCAGATAGCAGCATGGATCAGACAGCTGCTGAGGGAGCAGTGTGGCAGGCATGCACACAGCTACCAAATGCTTCCTTTGAGCAGGAAGCTGTAAAATTAAGCATCTTCAGGAGTGCTTTGAGAAGGGGAGTGGGTGTTTAGAAGGTGCACAATGAACGTGAATAAAATCAATGCCAGGAAGCAGGTTAATGCCCCAGCTCCTTTCATAGTGCTTTCAGGGCACTTAGGTGGATGCCAACCAGTAAAAAGATAAAATGTTTTCTACTCCATTGAAGGTCCAAGTGTCTCCAGAGGTTTAAAAACATACAACTCCTGTGAGGGCTGAAAGGAGTTTCTTTGTAAGCCTTGTATCTCTCCCCAGCATTTATGGGATATCAGGCATATGATGACTAATCCTCATGTTAGGTTGGTTGTGCAAACTCAACCCTGTTAATATACAGCTCCATCTGTGGAGCATATAGAATACTCAGGCACTGCACTGCAACTCTCCAGAAAAGCAGTTCATGTCCTTCCTTGGAGAGTTCCACACAGTACAAAGGCAAGCAAATGAAATGTTACCTAAATATCAAGTGACAGTATTCACTCAGTGCCTTTGCAGGACTCTGCAAAGATCCAGTCCCTCTACTATTCAGCAGGTCTAGTTGTGTTCTGAAAATAAAATGTGGTTTGCTATGCTCATTTTTAACTTGTATAAATATTTGCTTGTGTTTCTTCTTTCCACTGTCGCAGATGTAGACAGTTTTCTCTCCCTTCCCCCCAGCGTTTTTTTTTTTGGCAGCTAATGAATGCACTCCTTTAGTTCTCATCTGATCTTTGGCAGGGTATCTGGAACTGATGTCCTAGGATGTGTGTAGCTAGCTCAGTAATGATGTTACAGGAAAACTAAACACTCCACGCTACAAGGCTCTATTCAGAAATTTTATCTCTGATCCAGAGGGTAACTAAAACTTGTTGTGGCTCCATGAATCACAAAATGAATATTCAGTAATGCCCGCGGGTAGCCAAGGGAATGAGTGGGTGATCCTCGGAGGGAAGCACAGTACTAGCGAGGCAGCCTGCTGGGGCTCCTTGTCGGGGAATTGTTACACAGTCCTGAACAGGTTGCTGAATTGTTTCTCTATTGTCCTGTGAATCAAGGTATTGTTAGCAAATGGTTTTACAGCCATGTTCCATACCCAGGTCCCACTGCAAAGGACTGGGAAGTCAGTTTGCATTTTGTCTGCTTAAAACTAATTCCCACCTCTGTGGGCATGATGTGGCAATCCCATCCAGGGTTTATCCAGGATGCTACCAGGTGCCAAGCGCTATCAAGCAGTGCCTGAGCTGATGTGGGATGGGTGGAGGACTCAGTCACTCTCCTCATCTCTTTGGAATAATTCATTAAATACTTCTACCTGTGTCAGTTGCAGGTAGAATCTAGGGTGGAATTACTTGTCTCTATTCTTGTTAATCCCTTGCCTGTCAGCTCTCATCAGGCATTACATTCTGCCTGCCTTTGCAATTTCAAACATGCAAATTCTTTGACTGATGAAGGGCTGCTAGCCTGCCTCATAGAGGTGTATGTTGTGCATTTGGGTGTCGTATATTAATCTTACACTAATATGTCTCTTTGTAGCTTGGACACTTCCCAGCAGTTTTAAACTGCAACCAATTGAAATCCTTTCCTTTTTTTTTTTCCATGGAATGAGACATTTGTATGTTGGTTCCTACTGAAACATTGAGTAGACAAAGTTCCTATTTCAGTGGGTGAAAGTGTGCTTCAGCACTGTGTTTAGTCAAGCTAGGGGTGTAATTCTGTGATGCAATATAAGTGACAGTAGCAGCCCTGATGCTTTTCTGAAACCTGGCTACCTGCAGTCTGGGCCCTACAACTCATTTAGGTGCTAATCTTTGTGTGAAACAGCAAGTCAAAAAGGTGAAGTATTATACATCTCCATCTACCTGCTGAAGGAAGATACAAAGACAGTTGTGTCCTTGGGCTTCAGCTGGGACACATCAATGTTGCAGGAAGCACCTTGTTCAAGATCCTGTTAAAACATTTGATTTGCACATTGTTTAGGCTACGGCACTGGACCAATCATAGAATCATAGAATGGTCTAGGTTGGAAGAGACCTCAAAGATCATCCAGTTCCAACCCCCCGCCATAGGCAGGGACACCTCCCACTAGATCAGGACGCTCAAGACCTCATCCAGCCTGGCCTTGAACACATCCAGGGAGGGAGCAGACACAACCTCCCTGGGCAACCTGTTCCAGTGCCTCACCACCCTCACTGTGAAGAATTTCTTCCTAACATCCTGACTCAGTATATTGTGCTGGCTTTGGAAAAAGACTACACCATTGGCTTCATTTTATCACATCATATGGAGAGCAAAACAGTGTATATTGTATTTTTGGTAAATATTTTTGTTAGTTCATTGTGCTGGTTTGAGGCTAATCAGAATATGCTTTAAGCCTCCTACATATCATACCAAAAATCAATAGACCAGTTTTCACTGTCAACCAATGATAGAAAAAACAAGCTCCTAATGAGTAAAAAAAAAAGAAAATAAAATATAAACCAGCTTCATCGTAACTTTCAGACTTAATTAGCAACCAATCAAGTTGAATTAGCCCCACATTGGCTGCCAAAAAGTAAGAGGAGATGGGTTGGGAGTTACCCACCCCACACACAAGAATTCACCAGACTAGACTCTTTGGGCTGGAAGTTCAGGAAGCTCTATTTACAGCTTAGCACAATTTACAAGCATATGTATACCCAACATACACAATTAATTACAGTTACATACAAGTTAAAATAATACAGAAACACAGAATCCCTCCCAAAGCAGCCAGACTGCCAAGAAGCTCCCGACCCAAACCTCCTCCCCCATTTCCCCTCTTGCCCTCCCTTCAGAAATAACCAGATCAGTCCCTGTATAGCTCAAGTGGTAAATCTGGAGAGTGCTGGGGTGAGATGTTAAAAAGACAAGAAGGAGGTTAGAGGGAAAAGGTTGGACAGGATTAAAGAGTTAAGGCAGATGCAACCACACAGACTTCCAGAGAGAAGGAGAAGAAAAAAAAGAGAACTGAGAAGTGTGAGAGGTGAGTTGCCTGGTTGCTTCTCTCAGCAGAAGACTGAGTGATATAGGTCACTGTTTTCTCCTCACAGGCAAGGATTTAATTTCTTTCAGTAAAATATTCCAATTAGCCTCAAACCATCACATTCAGCCATCCATGGATTTTAATGCAGTTAAAGTAGCTTTTCCACTTTGAGCACTGACACGATGGTGTTGTCTGAACTTTTCCTCATGCTGAGCACCTCTGTCCTTCCAAAGAGTCCTGCTGAACTCGAGGCAAAGTCTGACTCAGAAGGCAAAACCCACAGATTGCTGAGGGACCTATGTATTGAGCAGCAGCTAGAGTCTTCTGAGCTGTTAGATGAGTATGTTCCCTACCTGGAAATAGTTCAAATATTTACAGTAGAGGGAGGTTTTATCCAACACAGTTTGTTTCAGATGTCTGGCTGTTAATATTTAAACACTTTGTGCTGTATTTGGAAAACTGTAAATCTTGACTAGGCAGTACAGCTTCACTCCTCTGTCTGACTTGGATCTGCATAGCTTGTATAGACCTTGGCATAGTTCACTCTGCTGCCAGCCCCAAACATCCTTCCTGTAATTTCCATTGAGTGCAGAAATCCTTCAACAGCTGAAGCTTTAGAATCTACTCCTGTCAGGGTGTATGAGGTCCCATGTCCCTGTTGCACATGTATGAGGAAAAGCTTATTCCAGACTCTGTGAGCGTGTTCAGGTTTGCTCACCACACTGCATGGTTCATACACACATAATGTAAACATGCATACGTGCATCTGCGTAGCGAAGGAAGAACCCCCTGTGAAGGAGTGTTAGGGAAGAGCTTCAGAGGGCTGGAGGTGGGTTTTGGTTTAGTAGCACGTTTGCTAGGAAGGAGGTAGTAGAGCCAATAATCAGTGTCCTCGCTCCTTACCTCGACACAGTTGTAGACCTAGCAGCAGAAAAAAAATTAAATGTGATATTGCATCATCAAGTTTAATTTGGAGAGGGGGACAGAGAAAAATGCGGTGAGCAGAATAGGCAATGACCAGGATACATCTCCTCCCTCTCCACTCTAAAAACTAACTCAAGACCTACTCACTTTCGCTAACTACAACCAAATTATCTTCCAGAGAAGGAGGATGCAGTCTGTTTCTGAGCAGAATAACCCACTCTGGAGCTGTCGGTTTGCTCCAGTACTGGAAGCTCAGAGTACTTGCCAAAAGTGGGTTTGGCCACATGCTCAGGTTTTTAATGTAAGATCAGATCTTCCTAGGTCTCTTGCTTCCTGCCACAGGACCACAACTGTGTAAGGGGAGTGTTTTGATAAGCACAAGCGAGCAGCAGCCTATGTGTCCAGTGCTGTTAGTAGGCTGCAACCAATGTCACAGGAGCTTGTGCAGCTCTTCTTCCAGCTACCTCCCTTGGCTGCCTTGTGAGCACTGATGCCAAATAAAGGTCTGGCAAGATCTATTCCTTTCAGGCCATTCATTAACTTAATTTCTTTTTGTTAAACAATTTCTTATTGCTCTAGGAGTACCAACATTTATTTTCCATGAGTTTGATTTTCAGTTTCATAAGCTTAGTTTGGTTTTGCTTTTAACTTAATTCTGTGTGTGCTTGAAGTAGAATACTTATTTTTTTGACTCAGTTACTGGTTTAAGAGGTTACTGCTGCTTTATCTTTTCTTTTTTATCTTTTTTTAAAAAAAAAATATTTTTCCCAGTGAGAAATGTCCTGTGCACTGATCTAATGACTAAGTTAAAGCTAGTGGAAGAACAATTCAGGACCAGGGGAGCACACCCAGCCTTTCTATCAGCCCAGTGTGCTGAAGGCTTAGGAAAGTGTCAGATGATCAGAAGTTGTCAAGAGATGGGCAGCAGTGTGTAGCTTGAGATAGAGGAGGTAAAGATAGATCTGTAGTAGTCAGCAGTGGACAAGGCTTTTCCTCTCAACTCACTTTCTGCTCATGTGTTTCTCTGATAGATGTTAGAGCTCTTAGATGTAATGTTGGAATTACCTATTGAGTCATTGGAGCACCAGTTGGAAAATACCTCTCCTCCTCCTGACCTCACACCGCGTGTCCCTCTCATAGCAGTAATAATATGGTGAGATCAAAATATACATATGTCCTGGAAATACTGAAATCACAAATTATGTAGGCTTAGTATTTTTATTTGTGCCTTTTATAGGAGCTGTTTGAAATGCTCCAGCTCTGTCTTCCAGGCGGTTGTGTGTATCCCAGAGGGAAGGCTGTCTCCGGCAGAAGGTTTCAGAGCGTGAATACTGCTGAATGATTCATTTATAAGTTGCTTTATTTTGTCAAGAGTTTTTCTGTTGTGCTTTCCTCAATAACACCCTGATTTTTCCATGCTGTAATAGGCTCATGCTCTCAAAGCCTTTGAGAAGGTGTGATATGACTTTGATCTCATAGGCTGGACAGCATAGCAAATGAAGCATAGCAGAGTTGCTTAAGTATCCTTAAAGTTCATCTGGAAATGGGGCATGTACAGCCCTCTTTCTTCTGTGTTCTTACCTGAGATAGCCTTTCCTGGGTGCAGACATGAGCACCACACAGAGAAGGAGAACTCATGGTGAAGGTAGCTGAGCTATCAGGGAATGCAGATGTATGTGTACTGGTGTGCTTGTAGGTGCCCAGAGTGCAGGAGCGGGTGTGCTGCACACTGCGGCAGCCACTGCCATTCTTTAGAGAGGCTGAGGATCAGTAAGCAAGAAATGGAACTGTTGACCCACTTTAACAAATGGCCTGTTGAAAGAAATCACTTCTGTGCATAAAGTATTCGTTCTGTGCTACATAAAACCTCTGATGTGGGCTTGACAGATTTGTTCAAAGAAAATATTTATTGTAGCCTGAATTGTGTAACAGGTCTTCATTATTGACATCTCTTGGGTTTGCTGCCAGAAAATGGCATTGTTGCTTTTTGCTTCCTTTTACTTTCCCTTAGGGGGTTGGTGTTCTGGACAGTAAAGACCCAGGAGTTCTGCACCTTTTGCAGTGCTTCAGACAGTACTGACCAGGTTTGTTAGGTATGTCTGCTGCAAGCTACTGAATATTAAGATTCTTCTCTGCTCCTAAGATTCTATACTTTTTTAAGAGTGAAGAAAAAGATGCTTAAACTTGTGTCTTAAATATGATTCTGCTTAGTCTAGTATTGTTATAATTTACACGGAGCTTAGCTGGCTTAACAAACAACTTTTTTTGGGTCAGCAAGATAATGCTGAAGCAGCAGAACACAGTTTTTTTGCAGTAGTTACCTTAATTAGTTGGGCTTTTGCATGCTTTCTGTGAGGTCCTCCATACCAGCTTCAAAAAAGCCCTCCTGATTCTTTAACCTTCCTGATCAAAGGGGTGTTACTGAAGGAAAACAATTGCCGAAAAGGAGAGATAGTCAAAACAGGTTTAGAAAACTTTTAGAATATGAAAATAGGCATTGCTATGGAGTTGGAAATAAGAGGGAAAAGGAATCTGTGTGCAGTCTGTTCCAGAGATCTGAACTTGGAAATAAACAAGACAGTTCATGAGGCTCTTCCTCTATTTTCTGAAGAAACAAATGCATCTCTTGTCCAAGTCACTGTCGGAAGGATGCTACTGGCAGTAACATTTGACCCGGCACGTTCTGGTTTGTTTGCATTTTTGTGACATTGTGTTAAACATAAAAGCCAAGGGGAAAATGAGATGGATCAAGGGGATATTGTGGCTGAAAGTCCATCACTGAGCTGTCATTGACAGCTGAAAGAGTTCCTAAACTCAAGTGTCCCAGGATAACACATTGCTAACAGCAGCTTGCTTAAGTCTATTGTGCTGAGCTTAATTGTGTGCTACCTTCAAGGACAGTAGCTAGGGGATACTTGGGATCAAAGAAAGCAGAGTATGAGAGAATCTATTAGAGTCTACACCAAGTGCATAACTTAGATGTTCAAAGGGATTTATCACCTGCATCCTGTCCCATGAATCTGCCAGAACACTTCAGTCAGCCAGAAAAGGATAAGACTTGCTGGGTGCACTCATCGTCAAGAAAATGATGCATGGAGTCACCTGAGTTTCGTCTTAAGGAACGGTTCAGTCACAAAAATCCTTAGCAGTGGTAACTTATTCTGTAAGGTTAGATCAGGTATTTTATGGATAAGTTAACGTCTAGCAAGTTGGAACAGAGATTTGGTACTGAAAATTTAAGAAAGAGAAAGACACGTAGGAAACTTCTCCATTGCAGAGGATGCTGAGCTTAGTGTTTTACTTTAAACATAAGTGGTGGTAAGTGGAGGGAATTGTCTAAAGGATAAAGGAGAAGGTGCTAACAGCAGGTCTCAGTGACAGCATGCAGGTGTTGTCTGTGACTTCCCATAACCATGGCTTTCTTCAGTCCTCATTTTGAGATGATCTTTATCTGCTTCTCCTGAAATCCAGATGTCTGAGTTGAAAGAGCGGAGTCGCTCAGTTACAACACTCCCCTCTTGCCTGAAATACTATGTCCTTAATATGGCACTGCCCAGCAAGATGGAATCCATGCTTCCAAACACGTTTTTCACCATTTACTGTTTTTGCTGCACTGCCTAAAGCTTGATTTGTCACTTCGGGACGTTTCCATAACAAGTGCCTTGAATCAAATTATTTTCTAACACAATGGGGTTAGCACCTCTCCTGCTGTGCTGCATGATTCTGTAGAGGTACCAGAAGAAATACTCCACAGAGGCAAGATTTATCTCATATTTCAAATAGAATCTGCCCACTTGTGCACTCTTCAGTTAGGAAGCAGTACAGGAAATTGGTAAATCCACATCAGTACCCAGGCACATCTGGCTCTTTGGAGTTAATTGTTCCTGGGAAGCCAATTGCACTATGTGGGCAGCCAGCAGTGGGAAAGTACCTGTGAGCTGCTACTCCATCCTGGAGCTCTTGGCAGTGTGAAGGAAACCAAGCTCCAAGGCCTGAACAGCCTGCTAGTCTTGATGTCTTCCCTCTTTAGGACCATGTGCGCTTCCCTGCTTCTGTGTCTTTGTCAGTCCTTCAAAGGCAAGCAATAATTTGGGGGTTCAGGCCTTGCAAACTGACTTCATGTTTTGAGGGGAGAGTGCAAGTTAACTTCTGGCAGCTTTGCTGATGTGAAGATTCTGGTTTTCCAGTGAAAGAAGAATTATCCTTTCCATATTTTCTTCTTTGTTTACAGACTAGAAACATAAGAACACCATGACTGTCTGTAGGGCCTTTGAGATGGAGACCTTCAAGCACATCACAAAATAGGAGTTATTTTCTCTGCCCTCCGTTAGAATGTTAACAGAGCATCATAATCCCCATTTGTTAATGGAGTTACTGGGTGGCATTGCAATGTTATGGGGAATGTAGATCAAGATGAAAGGAAAGAAACAGACAGAAGCAGGACGTTTTAGGGGCAGAGACATTCTGCAGGTTGTGAATCAGGAGGCACATAAACGCCCTGACATGCATAAGCAAATCTTGGAATAACTGTGCCTGTATACTAGCGTCCAGGGTCTTTGATAGTCTGTCTCCAGACCAAAAGCTTTGACACTCAAATGGAGGTTTTGTCCTCATAAAATAAAATATCCAGGGCTATGCTGGCAGTAAGCTGGGACTGCTTTCTGAGTGCTTGCTTGACTGCAGCAGACACTGGCATATTATTGACAGAACAGGTCTCAGGTGAAGGTTCACCTTCATCTGGAAGTTTATAGGATGTAGTTTTATATGGGAGCTTTTCTCTTTTTATACATATAGGTTGGTACTTTACACAGGATATTTTCTAGGCTATCGATTTTATACTTTTCCTTTGGACTGCACATTCCTAATGCATTGTAATTTCTCCCCAGTGCTGTGCAGCAGCAGAGCTGTTGCTCAGTGGGTTGGGGTGTAAAATGTTATCTTTCCACATCAGGACTGAAGTCCCTGTGAGAGATACTGAATACTGAAAACAATTTGGGTAGCCAAATTTGGGGAGAGAGCACCCAAAAATTGGACTTACTCAAAATAAAAATTAAAAGATCATTTGTTGGTGCAAAGCAAGTCCTGTGCCTATTCTTCCCTTGATGTTGCTATTGTGTGTAGAAGAGAAGAGCTCCCACACTTGCTGCAGTAGAAATTTCAAAACTAATAAATGGCTGTGAGAAAAATCATCTTCTCTTCAGATGTAGCATTTATATTAGCACTTCTGCTGTGCTAGAGACAAATTAAGGGAATGACTTATTGGAAAAAGATGACTTGTGCAAGCTGTAATTGCAAGAGGTTAAGAACCCATAAATGCTGTCCCAAATAATGTAGTCATTTAACCTCTGCAACTCTTATCCATATTTGGTATTTGGATAGCTGCTGGAGTGATCGACTCCAGTCTTACTTTTCTTGTTATGTCATGGCAGGCTTTTTGGTAGACTTGTCTCCAACCACGGCAAGCTCTAAGACACAATCATTCTGCATGGTATCAGAATGGAGAGCCAATGAATGTTCTCTCATTTGCTTTGGCACGTGGCAATCCTTTCTTGTCCCCAGTCCTGTGTCCCATTTGCAGTCTGTCCAAAGAAACCCGTTAGGCAGAAGTGCAAGCTGAGGTGCTCCTGACGTGCATGACTTTCCCATGCAGAGCTGGATTTCATATTGAGGTGGTTGTGAAATATAAATGCCCATGAAATCTGCGTCTTTTCCAATCTTAAGTCTGGTTGACTTCATCCCAAAACATCTGTTTAGTGAGAAAGTTGGAAATTGTTGTGTCACAAACCTTGGCTTCCGGGGGTTGTTTTAACTCGTGGTAAAATGTTGCTGATGTGAATTGAGCAGGGCAGGTTCCAGATGCTGGCACTTGCTGCACAGCCCAGCAGCATTCTGCTTTGCTGTTCGTGCTCCATGCAGTTTTCTGGACTATTTTTCAACAATGGTATTTATTTCCAAGTGTTAATTCTGCCTGCTACAGCAACATGAGCTGCTGGCCTGCAAGCTCCTAGACCTAGACAGGCAGTAGAGCGTAGCAATATTAGTGAAATGCTTACAATGATAGCAATGATTAGAGTGATAATGAGCAAACCTCTTCTGTGTTCATTAGTTGCAGAAGAGTATATTTTTATTAGGGAACTGTTTTCTGTAGGAGCAATTGAAGTCTGAAGGATCATTTGTATTAAATGGGACAAAATTCCATCTGAAGCAGATATGTGAATCACCATTCAAGCTTTTATAGCTTTTTGACTTCCAATCAAAAAAGTATTGTTACTGGTAACTGATTGTGACTGACTTTTCCAGCCGTAGCACCCTCAGCAAGGTGGCAGCCTGGTTTTGCGATTGTTGCCGAATGAGACTATGGCTCCGTGGCAAATCAGGAAATAAAAACCAGCATTGATGCTCTCAGATTAAATGAAATAGGAACATATTAATGATGAAAAGAAAATCAAAGGCACTGCTTGTGTGAGCTTAGTTCTAGGGGACTGAAAGCATAAATAGTTTTAAAAATTGATGTGTAAAAATCCATACCCTGAATAGGAGGACAAAGTCAGACTCAGTGGGTGAAAAATGTCATTTTTTGCCCCCTTGTAAAAAGACTTCTCTGTATTTTGTGGCCACTATTTTAGTTCCTATTTAGTTTTCCTTCTAACAAGAGGCTTTGTACCCCCATGTTCTTGTTCATTAAATGCAGAAGTGAATGGAGAGTTTCTCACCTTTCCAGAAAATAGTTTACCCCAGCCCCTCACAAACTTAATTCCTTTGATCTCAAGATTGTCACCAGAGGAAGACTCTGCTAAGAGCCACACACAGCCCATTTGTTGTGCAGCTGCCTTCTGCCATCAAGCCAGTACAGCACCTACAGAGCATAAGAGCTGCCTATGGTTTGAAATGCTTTGCTGCTGCTGCTGCATGCAGGGGGACTGCTCCCCACCCAAGTGAGGACCTGAAGCCAGAAGGCAAAGAATGATGACCAAGTGACATTTGCAGTATGTGCAGGCAGAGACCCTGCAGAGCAGTCTGCATGAACTGGGACTTGCTAGGCATGATGGAATCGTCTGGAAAGAAGGCAAGTGGCAGATGAGCCAGTTTCCCTCATTTCTAGCTGAGATGCACAAGTCTGGATGACTTGTGGCTCTCTGCTTATGAGTAAGAGCATTTGAGTTGAATGTATCACTCCTGGTAAGAAAAAGATTAGGAGACAATGACATCTGCTGGCTTTGGAAAGAGAAGACATCAAACCAGGGGATCCTGACCAGGCAAGGGCTTTGCTTTTTTAACAGTCCTTTCTTTTGACTGTTCTTCGAAGCTGTGAACCTGTAAAGCAGTGTGAGAAAAGTACATGGTCAGAGTCCTTCTGTCATCAACACCAGATGCCACCCCGGGAAAGAGTGGCTGCTGGCTTCTGCTGCATCCAAACTCAGCCCATGCAGGAGAGTGATCTAGAGAGGAGGAAGTGGTCTGAGCTCAGAGTTAGAGCTGCTTCTCTGCAGTAACTCTCAGAAAACAGCCTGGCAAATACTTGTGCTGCACTTTCTTCTTGGGCTGAATAAGAGCAGTCACAGTTAACTGTCCTTCAAGGAAGATCTGGTCCTAGGGAAGCAGCAGATAAAGAGACGCTGGCAGGATTTTGGCTCGTTTCTTCCTGGAGGGGGCAGGGTGGATGTCTTTACAGGTGTTTCTGCTGGAACTTTTCATGAGCCACATGAAACACGTAGCATCTTCCATCTGGCAGTGTGGAAGATCTTGTAAAAAAATAAATAATTGATTGTCTCTACCCTTTTGTCTAAAGTTAAAGGCGTTTTAGCCAACATTTCCAGTCCTGTTTGTTTGGGGATCCTAAGGCTGCACTGAAAATCATAACCTTTCCATTGAATATTTTAGGAAGATTTTTCTCCATTTGCTGTCTAGCTTTGATTAAGATTCATATACTAAATCCTTCTGCAATCTCTTAAATCCCCAAGTGGCATGTAATCAAAGGAAAATATTAAATAGGAGGTATTTTGAATTAAAAATTGAGATTGTTAGTGTTTGGAAGCCGTCATAGCACACCGAGCACATGGAAGAAATGGAGGCAATGTTTGGCCCAAAAGCCAAATGAGAATACCAAAAATGAAGTCCAGGCTTCCAGCTGGTCTGGGTCTTAACACTCCTCTTGAGCAGGGAGTTTGAGAGAGAAATACTGAAACCATTTGGCTGCAGTGAGGCAATGTCCAAATGTCTTGTGTGGCTTTTGGTTTGATCACTCAGACTGAGTACAAAGGGAACAGTTGGTGACAGTACAGGCAAGAGACTCCAAGTGCTTATTATTTAGTCTGTGTTGTCCATTTTCTGTTCATCTTTATTATAGTCTGTTCCTTGCCTTCTACTGCTTACCCTCAAGCTCCAGAGTTTGCCTTACTAGCTGATAACCCTAAAAGTCAGCCTGCTGGGTCTTTCTTTGATTTTTTTTTTTTTCCCCCCTAGCCATACTGAAATGTTTTTGTCAACCTGCTTTTCTTGTACTAAACTCTGTACTCAAAGGAAAAATGTGTCTGTGTTCAACAGGGTATAATAGCACAGATCCCAGTCCAATGGCTATATTATGATTATGGTTTCCCTCAGCTGCCAATTGCACTGTGTCATCGTGGTGCTTTTTGTATGGGAAATAAAATTTAGTTGTTTCTGAGTGAGGGAGTGCAAAAGTCGTTCTGCAGCTCTCTGTCAGCCATCGTTCACCTTCCTCTGCAGTAGGAAGTTTTGCTGCTGATTTTGTCCATTTTGGTGTTTTTCTTGTTGTTCGGGTTTTTTTGCTCTAAATGAAGCCTGGTCAACTCATTGTACCTGTAGTTGTACAAGAGATGTATTGAAGTATCACGAAAGAAAATTAAGAAGCTGGAAGTTTTCTGAGCCCAGAGTTTCAAAGCTCCTCTGTGTGCAGGGAAGAATTCTTTGCATTCCTAGCACGCCTGGCAGGAACGCATTCTATATTGTTATCACGGCAGCTTAGAATATTGGTACATGGTTTCAGTGCCTTGCTTGTATTTGTAAGTACATTTAAATAATTTAACTCCATTATAGTGCAACGTCTGGTGGAAATGCATGATTCTTTGGGAAGGCATTTCCCTGCAGATTGATCTAATGCCTGCAGAAAGTGCCACTGTTATTAACGCTTGTTAGCAATTGATATGCACAAACAGAACTGGTGTGAGTGCAGTGCCAGACAGCCACAAATACACTGGCTGTGCAGAAGGGGTTTGCAGGGACCCACTTTGTAACGTCAGTGCCATGCATCCTGGCTAGGTATGTGTTGCAGATCATAGGCAGCTTTTATCAAAATCAGACTAAAAGGATTCCCACGGATGGGTGAAGTGGTGCAGTGACATGCAGTGATTATTCTCAAATCATGCAGTCCCCAGCTAAACGTTTGGATGGCAGCAAGATTTCCTGGGCTGCTGTGGGACTGTGCTCACTGGGACCTGGGAAAAACTGCGGAGTAACACAGAGTGGGGGTTTGGTGTCTGTTTCCTGAGGGCTTTATGTGGGATGTGTAAAGGGTAGCATAGCTTTGTATCTGCAGAAATTCATCTCATGTTTTACTTCGCATTCGCACAAACACTTTAAAGTTGTTCCTCAGTCTTCTGCTGGGTTTGGTTTTGTGTTGTTTTGGGTTTTTTGGGGGGTGTTGTGTTTTGTTTTGCCTTTTTCATCATGGTGAAGTCTACCCCAAAATTTTGAGTATGAAATGCTTCTTCCCTAATGTGAGACCAGAGAAGCTTCTAAGCTGGTTGATGTGTGGGTTCATGGCAAAGCACACTTCCTCTGCTGCTGTTCTCCCTAAAGCAGCCCATGTGTGGGCTCTCAGTAGAACTCAGTAGAAAATGCTGGGCTGGGCACTTTGTTTTGCCTCCAGCACACCACTGAGGGCTTCCTCAGCAGCACTACAGAACCATGTACGGACAGCTCCAGGCATTTAGCAGAGGCATTTGGGAAATCTGTTGCACCTTCTCCTCCTTGGGTTGCTGCTTCACTCCTGTGCTGTCAGTCCTCAAAGCAGGCCCAGCACTCCGCTCAGCCTCTTCCTGGCTCTCTCTCCAAGGCTGAGCTGCTGGGTTTCCTTTTTCCAACCTCTTTATTAATTGCCATCAACTCTGCCTGCTTTCTCCCAGTCTTTTATATTGCTTTAATCCTTCATTTTCCTTTTCCTAATTTCTAAGGGCTTTTGAATGTCTTCCACTCCTCTTTGTGCAGTTTTGATCGGGAGATTCTTGTGGTGGTCCCGAAGGGCAATGCTCAGTGCATGTGATGTGCTGTGGCACCACAGCAGCAGCTTCCTGTACTCCCCCAGCCCTTACCCCTGCAGTGACTGGCGCAGATTTGTGTAACTGTGGAGAAAAGCTGAAAGAATCTGGATCAGGCTTTCTGATCCATTTATGATGAAATAGATTCCTCTTCAGGACTTGCACAGAGCAGGGAGAAACATTGGTCATGTCTGAAGGTAAAACAAAAGGATCTGAGTGAAATGTCAAGACGCTTTTATTTTGCAAATGTGGTTTTTGTAGCTTTGCCACTAGTGGTGGAATTAATGGATTCATGTGAGTGTTCTTACATGCTAATGGGCATGGCTGAAAAACCCTGAAGGTTTTTTGCTTTAAACTTTTGCCTTTAAATATTTCTATATAAATAGACCTCTACCTTGAGATTTGTTTGTTTTTAAGATAAATGGCAACTGTCCAAATTACCAACCTTGTGTTTTCCTACTGAAGTAAGTGCTTTAATATAATCAATAACAGAAATACACTCTGGTTTGGAGAAAACCAGATGAAGTATTTTTGCAAAATGAGGACCAATAACCATCTCTCCCTGTTGTCAAACACATTCTGCTTGATTGAAAGGACAGGGATTTTCATTGCAGGTTAGCTCTGCTGCTTAATGGAATGGACCTCAAAACTATATATAAATTACATATTGTTGTAGTTGCTATGGCAAATAATTACCATTATTTAATGGTAACTTACAAGTAGTAAGGTGAAAGTAGTGGTTAAAATGCAAAATGCTACTTCTCAGTGGAATAGATTTAATACCAGATCTAAATGATTTGTTCTTAATTGTCTGGTTTCATAAATATTCTAAATTGTAGGCCTCTGAAACATTCACTGCTGTTCAAGAAGGCAGCTTGATTTTGGACACAGAATATACCCATGTGCAGTCTGTGCTCCTGGTTCCTGTATTCTGGTTTAAGTATTTCTCATTTATACTCCAGCCTTCTTTCTTTCCTGTCTGCTAGAGCTAAGAAACTGTGCTATTACTTTCTCAGAAATTAGACAGCTTCAGACTGCAGGCTTCTCTAACTGTGATAGCTCACCTCTGTGGCATATTATCTTTTCATATCAAAGACATTTGGTTATTTGTCATGAAATGATATTCTAAATTGCAGCCAAGAAGATACTACTGATGTAAGTGCTTGATGCTGGCCTGTTCAAAATAGGTGGATTTTCTGCCATGCATGAAGCCTTCAGTATTGTTCATAGAAATCATCAAACCTGCTTCTTTGCAGGGATTTTCTAACTAAAAGGGAATCATTGTAGTTTACTCAGGAGAGGAACAGATTCAACCACAGGGGTAGGTGTAAGCAGAAACACTGCAGGCTTGATATATTCCAGAGGAAAGGATGGAAATAAACCTCGTGTGTTTATTGTACTGTCAAACTTGCTGCTGATTTTAAGATTAATTTACCTCTCCGTTATTGATATGTGTCACATTTTCCCTGAGCTGGGTCAAACCCTGGTTATTTCTTACCTTCTCTTTCCCTCCATCAAAATTTGAAAGAGGACTAATATATAGAGGGCTGGAGCTGAATGTTGTTTAAACAACCTATTGACCCAGGGCTTCATATAGAAATCAGTGGCATTGGGAATATTTGCAGACTTTGCACAGCTCTGAGCAGTTGCAATCAAAATTCAGTGTTTAGTGGTGTCTTGTGTAGCATTCTTGCACAGCAGCATTAGTTGCAGGGTCTTGTATCAGAGCTTGGTCACTTGGTTTTGTCAGGTGCCATTTTGTGCACGACAACATTTTTGTATCAGGCTGCTGTTGCCAAGTGGACAAACTCATCCCAGCCAATAACGATGATACAGCCCCACGACAGAGACTATGCAAACGCCAGCTAGCTTGAAATACACCCTCTGGCTATCCTGATGTTGCTGCTGTGACTTGTCCAGGTCGACTTGTGGTTTGCAGGAGCTGGACAGAAGTGGTGCTGTGCAGTGTTTCTCTTGCAGAGGTGTTGTGCCTCGCATCTCATCAGGGCACTCTGCTCATATCTCGGGTACTAGAAGGGAAGAAGAATGAAAGCCATATTGAGAGATGTGGCATTGAACAGAACATAGCCTCATCAATTAAATATCTTAAATTTGACAAGGATTAGATATTTGTAGCATGTGAATAAAATTAATAATTACATAAGGTATTGTTTACTAATCCTTCTGCTTTAGGGTATAAACTAATTACCAGGCAGTGCTGGAAAATTGCATCATTTTGATGTGAGTTCATAGGAAAACCGTGAATGAACACAGTGAAGGCTGCCGTGTGGACCATGCAGGAGCATGGAGCAGCAGGGCCATTGCTGGCTGGTGGTGGGAGGTAGTAGAAGCAGAATGTGAGAGAAATAGCCCTCATCACCTGGAGAACTGAGGCGGGGCTGGCCCTTAAAGGCGAGCAACGCTTGAAACACCTATTTCAACTCCAGACCACACCATGAGTGTTTTAAGCACAAGTGGTGCATTCTTCTTTCTGAAAGGCAAAAATTTCCCTCAGTTTATTCAGCAGAGGAATAAACTGCTGAAACCTTGTAAAGCAGAGCTGTTATACTGTGGCCCAGGAGGGCACTGGCAGGCTTTGTGCTTCAGTGGGCGATGAGGGCTGGGAATGGGCATCAGCTGGCAGCTCTCCCTTCTTGCTGCAAGCCTCCCGCAGGTAGCATAAGCTACCACACATCACTTGGAGCAGGCCCTGTCCCACTCGGAGCCCTGCAGTGCCTTCAGCCATTGCACATCACTCCCCTCGCTGCTGCATACCCTGGAGGATTCCCCAGCACTTTCCCAAGCCTGGGCTCATGACCCCGGACATTTATCTTCTCCAGCCTGTGCACAGAAACTTGTAATGGAGAGAAGTTCTGTTCCTTCAGCAGGCTGCTCTGGGAGCCCACTGGAGACCCTCTGCAGTTATCTGTGCTCCCAGAGCTTCATTAGGAGCTCACAGGTGCAGTGGGAGCAAAGAGAAAGATATGCCAGTGTTAAACTAATTAAAAGTCTTATCTTGCTAATTTCCCTTTTGTGGTCCCAGCAGGCTGCAGCGTGTTTGTGTGGAGGTGCATGTGTGTGCAGTCAAAGGCAGGCTCTATGGTGATGATCCCAAAGAGCAAAACAGACATTGCAGAAACAAAAAAGCTACAAAGTTCCTCATGACTGTAGACTGAGTAAGGCTGAGGGTAAAGGTAATAAAAACAAGGAATCAGCTTCTTTCTTGGTGGTTATGTTCAGTGTAAAGAAGGAATGGTGGAGTTACAAGTAGTTTATACCAAGCATTTTCTTAAAATATGTAAAACCTTTGGAGAACTAAAATGTTTGGATTTTTTCTGTCTGCATGCAAAGAAAGTAACTCTAAATATTATTTCCCTGTAACTGCTTCTCTGATCCTGTGATACCAGGAAACCTTGGTAGACATCATACTCATGAGGGTTAATATCTGCTGCTTCTGTCTTGCCTGAGAGCTGCCTGGCATCAATACTCTAAACAGAGGCAGGTGTTAGGAGTTCGTATCAGCTCAGGACTCTGGATATGACAGCAGGAGCAGGATCTGATTCCTGCCTCTGTCAGGCATTCTGAGGCACCAAGCAGTATGGTGATGCAGTGTGGTGTCCTGTAGGATAGTCTGTCAATGACTTCATACTTAAGAGTTGTGATGGGTCAGTGAGCAGATAGAGTCCTGATGAGGAAGTACAGGTTTTGCAGAGATATTCCCATGGAATTATAAGCGGATGCATCTCCAACAGCCAGGAGAAAACGCCAACGTGAGAAATTAGTAGCGGCCAAAGTTAGCACTTAAAGGCTCATTTAACTTTGGTTAACTAGACACAGCCACTTCTGTGCCTTCAGTTAAATCCTTCACAAGTGTTTTATTTAGGTGTGGATGACGTTTTCTCCATCTATCATTACAGAGTGGTCAAGCATAAGTGATGGAACTTGTACAATGGCAGAAGATTTGACAGTCTGTGCTCCTTACCAAAGGGAACTGGGAGAAGTGGAGTTATTTCCTTCATGAGTTACCAAAGTGAATTAGCTGTGCTTGCTAATTAGTACACTAATCTTCTACTAATTCATTCTTCTTCTGCATGGCTTTTCATTCTTGAAGTGTTTTTTATTGCTTCAGCATCTTTGTATTTTTGTGTGTTTTTCCATGTGTAATGAAGACTTCAAGCTCGAAGAAGGGGAGGGATGGGGAGCATAAAGAAAATGTAAAAGAGGAGTTAGAAACAGTGCTGCAGCAATGCTAAATATGTTCTTCCCAGAAGGATGGGAATGAGATCTCCCTCCAATTGGCATAGAGGAACCAAGATAAAATGGTTGCCTGTGGACTGCTGGCTGCCTGTGTCCCCTTTGATTTCTGCCACGCACTGAAGTTCAGTGAAGGTAGCACAGCAGGCAGAGGGAAGTGTTCTGAAGTGTGACAAACCCAGTTTCCACCAAAGAGTTCAGCTGCCACCATGCATATTTTACATCCTTCTCTGATGTAAGGAGAGGTGTGAGTTCCGTCCTGATGTTACATTTTGGAGCTGGCTATACAGATTTAGACTTGCCTGGAGCCAGAAGATGTCCATCAATGTGAAGTATTTTGGGTGAAGAGGCAACAAATCTTTTGCAACTGGAAAGGAGGAGTGGGTTTCCTGATACATGTAACCCTGATTTGTGAAGGCAGGAAGGGCTTAATGAATGATAACTTTGCAACAGTGTGTAGGTTGATAAATACTCTGACTTAACTAAATGTTGCGGTGATGTCAATCAAAAGTTCCAGAAGACATTTCAGGAATTCAGAATGAAATAGAAGGCAATCTGAAGGTGTCTGCAGGGGTAAAATGAAATCCAGTAACAGCATGCCTCTGCAGAAAGTTTCACCAACTAGAGAAATACTTAGGAAAGCAGGTAATGTTACAAAAGAATGAAACAGAAATGCTGCATAGGGGAGAAAAACACCAACCACCCAATAACAAAACACGAACAAAAGGAAAGGGAAAACAATCCAAGTGTATCAGTTTCAATAGTCAATTGAATGTAAAGAGAGACAAACCAGTTTGGTTTCTCCACTAAATGCTGCTGTAAGTTAAAGCAAGAGTCAGAGCTTTAGGACTGACACTGCATCCTTTCAGTTGCAAATCTCTTCTGATTCCAGTCTCATCAAGTATTTTCTCAACCTTTAGGCTATTATTTTCATTCATCAGAGTCACTGATTAGTTTATCAAAAAGAAATAAAAACGTAGCCATTGACCTCTGCCCATGCAGGAGCAAAGAGATTTCAGAGCTGAGCAGAGAGAGGTTATGAAGAGCCCTCTTGACCTCGGTGCTGTATCTGCCCTCTGCTCTGGCTGCCGAAGCACGCACCTGACCTCTGGAAAGTTGGCACAGGATGAGGGGCAAATGTAGATAAGCTGCAGAATGAAGAGGGGAAAACAGGATCACAAGACTGCCTTTTTAGGATTTTTAAGAATTTTCTGCTTTCAAAAGGCAAGTAAATGCAGTTTGTCAAATGGTGGTGCAGGGACATCATTTGGAGAGAAGAAGCTAAGGAAAATGTTGTTCCTGCTGGCAATGGGACTTGTGCAGAGTGAAATGTCATTGGAATAGTAGAGCATTTGCAAAGCTCCTGTGGCATAAGGTCATGGAGACCTGGCAATGCAAAGCTGAGTACCTGGTGGACATGGATGTCCATGAAAGCTGGAGAGTCTCTTGCAGTCAGGCGCAGTGTTTTGCCTCACGGTTCAGAATGGGATTAGCGGCTGCAACGCAGGGAAAACTCTGGTGACAGGAAGGGGTGTCGTGGTAGCTCATCTAACTGAATTCTAATTCTCAGGGTCCCTTTGGGCTAGGGAATAGCACTGGCAGGCTAGTGGCTGCTGGCAGAAAAGTTAATTTCTTTCCCAGAAGAAAAGAAATCCAAACAGCTTTGCACTGATCAGCTGGCACAGACTGCTGGATCAATGGTTGGCAATTTGCAGGGCTGTGCTGCAGATAAGGCTGTCACATTTTGGCAGGCTCATCACTACCAGTCAGCCACATAATAGCTGATAGGTCCCTTTCAGATAAAGATGAGAAGAAGATAGAAAACTGAAGAGAAAGGGGAGCAAAAGGGGCTTAGAGGAGGAAGGCAGGATGAAAAATCAGTGTTTTCATCCTCACTCTGTAATTGTGCTTCTTTGGTTTCCAGATCATTTATGTGCATGTCAATATTGCTGTTAATTCTTGCAGCTGTCAGTTGATAGTGGTGCTTGTCAGAGTAATTCTTGGGGTTTGTGCTTTGTTCTGCTGAAAATTAGCAGATGTTTGTTGAAAACTAGAGTGGCCTCCTGCCCCCAGCCCCTGCACCCTGCTGGTGTCTTTCCCTGTCTTTAGCATAAGTACCACACAGTGGTCTTGAAAAGAGTAGGTGCACTTTTGCCCAGATCCCTTCTGTGTCCACTAGTTATTGCAGCTTAGCTCTAGATGGTCTTGAGGTTTCTTTTGGCAGAGATTGTGTCCTGGGGAAGGCAAGGATGGGAATTAAAGGTACTTAAGCAGCAGCTGAATTATTTTCCTAAACCCAGAAAGCTGAAAGTTCTGAAATCCAGCAGCTTGCTTTGAGTTCTGCTGCTTTCTGCTTACCTAACGTTTCACCACAGGTCCTGAGGAAATCTGGTAGTGACCAGATGGCAGTGCAATGAGAATGGGGGTGGGGACAAGAAGTTGTCCATGGGACAGCAATGTGTACTCGGGGCCAAGAAGGCCAAATGGTACCCTGGGGTTCTCCTCTCCCTCTAAAGTGAGACCAAATGGCCAAATGGTACCCGGGGGTTCTCCTCTCCTCTCTAGGTGAGACCTAACCTTGAATATTCCATCCAGTTCTGGGCTCCCCAGTTCAAGAGGGACAGGGATCTATTTGAGGGAGTCCATCAGAGGGCTGCAAGGATGATGAAGGGACTGTAGCACTGCCTGATGAGGAGAGCCTGAGAACCCTGGGGCTGATTAATCTTCAGAGGAGAAAAGTAAGAGGGGATCTGATCAATGTCTATCAATGTCTGAGAGCTGGAGGTCAGGAAGGGGCAGGGACAGCCTCTGCTCGCTTGTGCCCTGGGGAAGAACAAGGAGCACTGGAACTACAGCATAGGAAGTTCTATCTCAACATGAGGAAGAACTTCTTGTCTGTAAGAGTCACAGAGCACTGGAACAGCCTCCCCAGGGAGGTTGTGGAGTCTCCTTCTCTGGACACTTTCCAGCCCTGTCTGAACGCGTTCCTGTGACCTGTGCTGGATTCTGTGGTCCTGCTCTGGTAGGGAGGTTAGACTAAAAGACTTCCAGAGATGCCTTCCAACCCCTGTGATCCTCTGATCATTGCTTTAATACTGAGAAAGCTGCTAAAAATGCTCATGGAGATGTAGACATTTACAGCAGCCTGAGAACACACAGAGCAAAGGAGTTATTAGGAAAAATTGCTCTGCCTATTATTAATCATCTTGGATCTTGAGCTTCTATCAGGTATTCCTGACTGTAGGGAATGTTCTCTAATTCCAGTCTTCAGTGCTTTACAGCCTTCCAAAATTAGTTATACCCAGACTAGGGAATAACTTAATTGTTACTTCCCCCCCCCCCAAATTTTACCTACGAGGAGGGAAAATGCTTGTTTTATTTGTAAAGGAACTTAGAAAGGTGATTTTTTACTGCTTTGTTTGTTTGATTCAAAACCTAATTTCAAATGTTTTTATCAGTGCAATTTATTGTTTCTCATTTTGAAATTGCATTTTGCCATTTAGTGGCTCACTGCCTTCCTTGTGGAGAGAGGAAAGCAACTGGTTTTGTTCCATTGCAGAGAAGGTGATGAAACTGCATGCATCTGCAGTGAGGTAGAAGAACTCCCTCTGAAGTGCAGAAGGATTTGGGATGTAGTCAGCCAAATCTTTCAGCCTATTTTCCATCTTGATTTAGTCAATTCTGATGGTGCATTGCACCACTTTGTTGTGACTTGATGTCAGAAATACTAAAATAAGAAAAGAAAGGAGGGGGTGAAAAACCTTATTCTCATTGGCATTCTGGGGAATTAAGGACCAGGAATGAGAATGGCACAGTGGCAGCTGACATGGATTGTTTATTTAATTCTTCCAATTTGTTCACCTTAATGAAACACCAAAAGATTTGAGTGAGCAGTAATTAACAAGAGCGAGGCTGTCTAACGAAACCCGTGCAGGGTGATATTTGTCTCAAGGATCAATAAGGGCTGTGAGTGAGGATCATACTGGCATCACTCAGGAAAACAAATCACCTGGTGCCAGTCAATTGTCATGCTGCACATGCATGAGTCTGTGTGGAGCATTTTAAGTATTGCATCAGAGGCAAAGCTGGGTAAGTGTGGAGGTATCTAGTACTTAATTTGTTGGTCTGTCTGCTGCTGTAATTGTAGTTGTAGCATTCTTCTTCTGTGCCTTCAATAGCCATTACTGGGCCAGTCTAGTGGCATAATCTAATTAAAGTGCTTCTCTTAGCCTGTGCTGAGTCCATTCTGTGCAGTTCCTCTGTAGCCTATCCCCACTTGCATGTCTTCAGGAAAATAACATGGACTGCTTTCCCACACAGAAAGCAAGCAAGCAGACTAGCTGGTGAAAAGCTACTTCTCTGACAACCCTTTGGGCCCTCCACAGCCTGCAGCTGGATTCCCTGTTGCCACTGGCTGACTTAGCAATTAATAATGCAGCAATTAAGAGTGAGTTTTGAGAGCTCGGTGCACAAGGCATGGTTTTATTTATAGAGTGAAGTTACTGGCAATAAGAGAGGAAGAAGGAAACGGTGATGGAAAAGTTGTGCCCCAAAATACCGAGTCTGATCCTGGGAAGAATGGGGTCAGTGCTAAAGGAAGGTAAATACTTGCTGCTCAAGATTAGTGCAAGCAATGTTGAAGCTAATGTGAAACTGGTCTGTCTCTGTAGAACCTAGATCAGAAATGACAGTTCTGGGAGAACAGGATTCAGAATGCTTTTAACTGCATGGGAAGATGCAGGTCACAGATCAGCGCTTAGAAGGGGCTTGTGCTGCTGCCTGCAACTTAGCATGGAAGTGATGAGGAGAAAGCACAGAGAACCTCCTTTGAAAAATAGCTACAGGGAATTCAGGGAGCCACAAGAAGGAGGTGAGGAGCCATAAACAGAAGGTACAGTCATAGTTCTTTGAAAACCACAGTACTACACTTAAAGGCAGTCCTTGGGTTGGACAAAAAAGCAGTCCCAGAGCCAAGAGACTACTGAAACTGCAAATCCATCCGAATGCAGATGTGTAGACTTGAGGTGCAGAGAGCAGTGTGGAGGATGCAGAGAGATGAACAACGAGGGGGCTGGAGGAGGTTCAGAGGCTTTGCTTTTGAGTCCTTGTAGATGCAGAGGCAAGTGGCAATTCCACTGGAGTTTCCACTGGTGCATTTCCAGAGATTCATGCCAAAGCCCTTGTGTCTTGTCTCCTGTATACTTATCACATCTATACTTGTTTCAGGTATACTTATCACATGTATGCTTAGCAGCTATTCCCACAAAACAGTTTGGATGACAGCAGATTTCTTTGCCGATGGTGGCAGCCAGCGCAGCGATGGGAAGCCTCAAGGGATCACTGCATGGGAGCAGTGCTGGGAGGCCGTGGAAACAGAGGGCAGCCATGGGCACACAAATACAAGATGTGCTGGGAGGCTGGAATCAGGTGCTGAAAGCTATCAGTCTCTTGAGCCAACTTGTAATGGTCCTGTTGCATGTAGGCTCAGAACGCATTACTGGGGTTCAGCTGGTTCGCCTTCATCACATTTATTTCAACACATCTGATCACATCGTTGTGCTGCTTCTGGAAGAGGAACTGATCCTCCTCCACGCTTACCAACGCTATAGTTGGAAGGTTAACAGATGCTAAATTGCACAGACATTGCCCACGTGCTGGCCTGCCTTTAAAGCTGTGGGTTTGATTTCAAGGCAGATTCTGATGGATGTATGTTACAGTAAGGCTTTGCAAAGAATATTAGAGAACCATAACATCTCTGAGAAAAATCTGCATCTTTCTGTGCCCCTGAGGAACCTGCCCTGGCTTTAGTGCAGGTGTTGGTCTGTCTGTTAAAGCACATCTATGTTACTGCTGAGCATGTGTTGAGTAAGCACACGTGTCCACTAAGTGATGCTTTCCCCTGGTCTTGGTTAGATCTGTCTCTGAGTCCCTCAGTAGCCTGTCTGAGATCATCTGGTTAGGTTATGGTGATGTACATTGTCAGGGTAGAGAACAACCGACCAGAGGGAAGCAGACTTCATTTACAAAGCAGTGGTGAAGTAACTCAGTGTTCAGGCTCTTGTTTTCTGGTTCCATCTCCACTCACAGTAAATAAACAAGAGTATGTGGCTTACCAGTAGCAGTGAGAAGACTGAATTAAGGTGCATTGTATTTTAAATTGAATTTCACTTGTAAATGGCTCTGGAAACTTGTAGCAGTTGGAAATCTTCTGTATGAGAGCATGCTTCAGGATTTGACACTCTGCTGAGGAGGTCAAGTCAGTGGATGGTGTAAGCTGAAGTAGGGAAGACATTGAGTTTTTCTTAAATACAAACTACGTGTTCATGAGAGTCACCTAAACTTTACCTTCTTTTTTTTTCTTTTATGTATATTCTCCTTGTAAAAAAATAATGGTGAATGGAGCCACATCCAGCTGGCAGCTGTCACTAGTGCTGTGCCCCAGGGATCGGTGCTGGGCACAGTCCTGTTTAATATCTTCATTAATGATCTGGATGAGAGGATTGAGTCCAGCATCCGTGAGTTTGCAGAGGACACCAAGTGGGGAGAAAGTGTGGATCTGTTAGAGGGCAGGAGGCTCTGCAGAGGGGCCTGGGCAGACTGCACAGATGGGCACAGTCCAATGCCAAGAGTTTGAACAACGCCAAGTGCCAGGTTCTGCACTTTGGCCACAACAACCCAAGACAGTGCTACAGGCTGGGGACAGAGTGGTTGAGAGCAGCCAGGCAGAGAGGGACCTGGGGGTTCTGGTTGGCAGCTGAACATGAGCCAGCAGTGTGCCCAGGTGGCCAAGAAGGACAATGGCATCCTGACCTGCATCAGGAATAGTGTGGCCAGCAGAAGCAGGGCAGTCCTTCTGCCCCAATACTCAATGCTAGTCGGGCCACACCTTCAGTGCTGTGTCCAGTTCTGGGCCCCTCAATTCAAGAGAGATGTTGAGGTGCTGGAAGGTGTCCAGAGAAGGGCAGCAAGGCTGGGGAGGGGCCTGGAGCACAGCCCCAAGAGGAGAGGCTGAGGGAGCTGGGGGTGTGCAGCCTGCAGAAGAGGAGGCTCAGGGCAGAGCTCATTGCTCTCTGCAGCTACCTGAAGGGAGGTTGTGGCCAGGTGGGGTTGGGCTCTGCTGCCAGGCACCCAGAGACAGAAGGAGAGGACACAGCCTCAAGCTGTGCCTGGGCAGGTTCAGGCTGGATGTTCAGAAGAAATTCTTGCCAGAGAATGATTGGCATTAGAATGGGCTTCCCAGGGAGGTGGTGGAGTCCCCATCCCTGAAGGTGTTTAAGAGGAGGCTGCATGAGGCACTTAGTGCCACAGGTTAGTTAATTCGGAGGTGTTAGGTTGGACTCGATGGTTTTGAATGTCTCTCACAACCTGGTTAATTCTGATTCTGTGAATATTAGTCTATACCTGCTAGACTATATCCATTACCCTGAAATAACAGACATAAATCATGCATCCCAACTGATTTCATCCCTAATGTGTCTTGGAACACTAATTATTAGCTGAAATTAAGACAAGCCCCAGATGAGCAGGTATGCGTGAATGTGTCATGTGAAGAAGCAGAGGAGGAAGGCTCAGAGCCCTTGCAGCTCGAGTTCTCGTGGGCTTCTGAGGGGAGCTGTGTTCAGTTGGTGTGTCTGCAAATGTCACAGTGCCTGGTGTCTGGAAATGATCTCACATTTGTTTGGCACTTGTAAGCATGTCTGGATGCTTCCCTGAAGAAATCGCGCATAGGTAGCTGTGAAGTAGTTTGTTGTTAGTTGCCGAAAGAACAAATGTTTGTCTTCCGCTCCCTGTATCTCTCTTTCATGCACATCTGGTTTTCTAATCCTTAGAGTCTGTCCTTACTGCTGAGGACTTGTGATGCTTGATATTTCAGCCACCTCTTGTCCGTGGCCTTATCACTTACGTGGTTATTCACAACACTGGTAGTGTCTAAGTGTCTGTTGCATATTTAAAAGCAGTGTGAGGACCAATTACTTGTTTTAATGCCATATCAATATTCATTGTACTGGTAATTGCTGTTGCAGTTGTAAAGAGAAAAGAAATGGGGACCCTATCAAACAGATAAAATATCAAGTATCTGAATTGTGAAGATGATTGAGCATCTAATCTAGTTCAATCTGGGCAGATGCTGCTAGGAAGGCTTAGGGCTATTTAATTCTAACACTTTTGCCAGCAGTTACTGTTGCTTGCATTGATTTATTTAGCGTAAGTTGGGTTCCTTCCCTGGGAAGGATTTGGGCAATTACAAACGTCATCTTTTCTTTTTGTGCATACAGAGGAACAAATGTCAGCACAAATAGCTGTAGTACACAGCAGGAGCCTGTGTCAGGGGGCTCTGTCTTTCTCTCCCTGGGACTGTGAAGCTCCTCCTCACTGTTGTGTAGGTTGGGTGTGTGACAGGCAGAGTGACATCTGCTCGCTTAGGAAAGTTTCCAGGTGTTGGGTTTGATTTAGGCACTGTGGTAGTGGTGTAAGAGAGGGAAGAAAGCCTGAGGAAAGCCATAGAGCAGTGATGTATTGCACTACAAGGACTGCATTAGAGCCCCTGGCTGCTAGTGTAAAGAAAGACTTTTATATTTTCATTTATTGACTGCAACTAAGAAAGCTTTACATTGTCCAGTAGAAGTGGCTGAAAACTAATATATGGAAAAATCTATAGGAGACACAGAGGCATTTTAGAAAGCAGAGAACAATTAGCTTCATCATCCAAGGCATTGTTATAGAGGGGCTGCTTTGGTTCTCACAGTCTCTATTGGTATTTTCCCTTCTGTTGAGCTGCTAACAATACTTCAGCAGCAAATGAATCCGTTCTCACTGAGGGAAGGTGGGGCTCCATGGGCTGCTTGTGTTTTCTGGAATGCGTATGATTCCTGGGAAGAGTGAGTTCAAGCCCTCGGCCACTATAGGATCTTCTTAGCTTCAGTGTGACCAGGCTGAGCTGTGGGTTGTGTGGAAATTCAGAAGTACCGACCCAAGTGTGTCTGGAGACAAGGCACACAGAGGACTGGACAATGAACTCAATGCACAGACCACAACTCAGTGCCATTTTAACAGACACAGAAGGAAATGCTACAGTGCAGGCTGTGAAAAGCTCCCATCCTAGTAAGTCTATATTCATATTGCTTTCTATAGGCTTGTGTGTCACTGAATGTGCAGGAGTTATGATACAGCATGCAACACCTTCAATATTTTAGCAGCCAGTGATTGGTGCTTTGCACTGAAAGTCAGCAGTCACTTGAGCAGCTGCTGCAGGCGAGCACATGGACACTGGCCTGCCTGCACCCTGCACTGACTGCATGGAATGGAACCCTCTTAGCCACCAAAATCACAGACTCACAGAGTGGCAGGGGCTGGAAGGGACCTCATAAGCTCATCCGTGCCAGAGCAGGATCTCCTATAGCAAATCACACAGGAACACATCCCAGCAGGTCTGGAATATCTCCATCATATGAGTGCTTGAGTGGGCTGCAAACACTGGCCTGAGTCCTGCCACTGTCATGGTTGTCCAAGCCATGAATCATTCCTGGTGGCTCAGATTTCGTTGTTGAAATGGAAATGGATGTGAACAGAAAAAAGCTGTGGAAGAGATCACAGCTCACATTAGTCAATCTAAAGCTGTCTTTGTAAAGTGTTCCCTCGCAATCAAAATCTGGATGTACTCACATAAATAACAAAGAAAAAAAAAATGATCTTGTTCTAAAAATTCCCCAGGTTTGTCTGCAGAGATGTTTGTAGTCATCTCTTATTTATACTCGGTTGATGAGAGAGGGAAGCAGGATCAGGCTATAGAGTTTGTCAGTCTTTGATCAGCACCTCTATAGGAAACGTTACTAAGACAACAGAAATGTGCTCCACGATCAGGCCGCACTGTTTGTGTGTCCTGAGCACCTTCAAGCAGCAGGAAAGGATGGTGTGAAGGGGAGGGGGAACTGGGATTTAACTGGAAACTTCACTATGTACAAAAAATGCAAATGGTTTAGATCCAGCACTTGTCCCACCTTTAACATTTTTTTTGTCACATAAGCACAGCAGTAATACTGCAAGGAGAACCACGGGATTCCTTTCCTTGCCGTGTTTATAAACTCACAGTTTCTCCCAGCCTACTGGCAAGAGCCACTCCTTAAGCCAGCAAATACCCCGGGCAGGACTGTGCCATTGGAAGCAAGGAGCGGGACAGCTTCTGGCTGATGGCGCCCCCCATGGCATCAGCGAGCAGCCAGTCTGGAACCCGGGAGGCAAAGGGACACTGGTGTGACAAACCTGGAGGCAGGACTCCACCAGATCGTCCCAGGCTGCAGCTGTTAAAAGCAGCATGGGTTTCATCATTTCAGTGCTCCTGCTGCTTCTCTGCTCCAGTCCGTTTTTCCTGGTAGCTGGAGTCTCCCTCATTTCGCAGCTCCCCCGTGGTGCAGGGGATCTTTTATAGCTGTAAGGATCGTGAGTCGTTGCCGTGGAAACACAGTTGTGCATGCAGCTGGTGCAGCTAGACTTGTTGCTTTTGTTTCACCACAAAAGGTTCCCAAGCTCTGCTGTATTTGTCTGACGTCTCTCGGACCTGTAACTCTTTCTAACAACGCATGTGACAGAGCTGCTGGCTCAGCCCCGCGGTGTACAGCGTGTCCCCACCGCACCACCGCCACCTGCCTTCTTGCCCTTGCCAGCCTCCAAGCCCCACTTAATCCCCTGGCAGCCTGTCTGGGAAATTGCAAGGGTGTGAGACGTTCTGATACTCTCCATCAGGGCTTCCATCAGCAGATGCTGTGGGCAGCCCGAAACTGCAGCTTCTCCAGGCTTGGCCATGGGACCAGAGAGCTGCGGGAAGGGAAGTGCCTGCCCCAGCCCAGGCCTCTCTCGGGGCTGGTCCCACAGGAACAGTGGGAGGCAGCAGATGTGCTTCACCCATGTAGAGAACCTTTCCCATGAAAGCTGCTTTGGTACCAGAGAGGGACTGATATTTGCTGCCTTTGTTGTAAGAGTAATTATTTCCTTTGAGCCTCGTATTCAAGGTTAGGTCCTTGAGGGTTTGGATCACTTTTCATACAGAGAAAGATGTTGTTAGGCAGGAGAGAAACCACAATGGATCCCTACCAGGGCAGATCCTCCTCACTTGCCAGCTGCAAACTAGTGCCAGAGCTTTGAGGTGGCTGAGGTGTGCTGAGAGTAGTAGCATGGTCCTGCAAGGTGCATCAGTTTGCTTTTGTTTCCCAAGCCTTCTAGTGGCCAGCGTATTTTCAACCCACATACCCACCAGTCCCACCACCTGCACTGCACTGCCTCTCTGTTGTCGTCTGGCTTTGTAGCAATATAAAAAATGTTCATTTGTTATATGTTGCTCTCTCCCTGAGCTTTCCCACTTGCCCTGTCCGCACCATCAGCTGTACCAGCTGGTGAAGACAAGTGGGCACCAGTTGTGCTGTGCTCTCCAGAAAGGAGTGCTGCACAGGAGAAAGCCTGCTAAGTGCAATTAGGTAGTACAATGGCTTTGTCTCTTTGCATTTGTTTACTTTCCATGGACCCCAGTGTAAGGCGTTCTGCTGTGAGTTCTTTGTAGCTGAAGACTTTGTAGATAGCCTTTAATGTGAAGCTTTGAGTCAAGCAGCAAGTGCAGTCAGTCACAGCTGGTTTAGATGGCCAGCGTGATGTGCAGCATGACTTGCTGCAGAGGAAGGGAACCTTGCTGGACTAAGGAGGTTAGTGCAGTAGAACGTAGGACAGCTTGCTGCTTCAGCTGAACTTCTTCAGGAACTTTAACCTTAGTAACTTTCAGTCTGCCTTCTTAAGGTGTTTATCAGCAAAGCAGATCCAAACAGCAAGACCTGCTTTGGTAGCATGCAGGTATACGTGGTGCTGGAGCTGCCCTGGGGTGGGTGCTTGTGCTTGCTCGTGACCAACCTTTGTAAACCCAGTGAAAATTATAGTAGCTCTTTTCCAGATGCTGTTCACCTTACTACCATTCACTTCCTGAAGCAAGTGGAGGCCAGCTGAGATAGAGAGCAAGCTGGTGTACGTGTCTAGTGAGGAGAGGATGAGGCAGCTGTGATGGTTCAGCTTGGAGAAGATGAGGTAAAGGGAAGACCTTACTGCAGTCTGTGGGTGCCTCAGAAAAGAGCAGAGAAGAGAGGGAGGCACTATCAGTGTGGGTAAACTCCAGAAGCAATTTCCCAGAAATTCTGTGGAATCTCCATTCTGAGAGACTTTCACAACCTGAAACATCTTCTAAATGGACATACTCTGAACAGGAGATTGGACTAGGTGAGTTCCAGAGCTTGCTCTCAACTGAGATTGTTCTCTGTCTCTCTGGTATTTTTCACCCCCTCAACCTTGTCTAAAACCTACTCATCGTTGGTGTAAGCTGTTAAGAACAAAAGGCAGCAAACAAACCCAAAACCAAGAACTTCTTATCTGCAGACTCATTTTCCAGTCTGTTCAAGCACAGAAGCTAGAACAAATCAACAGATATTTGGCAGTGTAGAAAATGGTTAGGATGAGAGAAAAGAAACAGAAAACCCTGATGAAGGTTGTTGAGATCTCAGAATTCTCTCAGAGAATTTCAAGAAATAAACTGTCTTAAAATATCCTCCCAGGCATGGAATGGCAGTGGAAGGGAACACTGCAGTTACTGCAAACGATGGCATCTTAATCTGTGCACTTTGTATTTCCTCAGCTGTCTCCCCTATCACATTTCAGCTGTCCAACTCCAAAGTCACAAAGCTAACAGCTTTGCAGATGAAGTTCTGCTTTCCCATTCTTGGCTGGATTGCTTCTGGCAGCTTGTGTTTGCCTGTTGCTGAGATTCACTCAGACTCATTTCCACCTTGGCACTGAGGATTTGCATCAGGCTGTTACACGTCCAGGGAGGCAGTGAGTGACTGCCTATCAATATCCTGAAGACTCTTGGGGTCTTTAAAGCCCTTAGGGACTTCATAAACTGGCTTGTGCGGACCAGGAGATACCTTTGTGTGAACCAGCTTTGGCAGCTGCTGCAACAGCCTTACTAATTGAAACAAGATTTAGGAGAGCTGTTTACTGCTTCCACTAAGTGGTAGAAAACCTCTGAAATAGGAAGGAGTCAGATACCTGCACTCCTGAAAGTAACTGTAGAGAATTAGTGGTCACTGAAGTGCTATTTGCTGTCACTGTTGATGCCACTGGGGCCACAATACTTTTTCAGTAGGTGTCAAACAACAAACAGGATATTTTGTTAACGTCTTAAAGCTTGTTTTGTAGACCTCCAGGTGTATGGCAGAGTGAAGAGTGGCACTGGGAGCTTGTACTGATCAAGCCAAGTATCTATTTTCTAGCTCCCTAATTTACAAAGTGTTTTCTCTTGTTAGTAGCTGTTACTGTTTAGTGTCTGCACACTTGTCATTAGTACTTGTCACATCAGCAGCCTTCTGATGGCTCCACAAGTCATAGAATCACTGAACAGTAGAGGTCAGAAGGGACCTCCAGAGATCACAGAATGGTTTAGGTTGGAAGAGACCTCAAAGCTAATCCAGTTCCAACCCCCTGCCACAGGCAGGGACACCTCCCACTAGATCAGGACGCTCAAGACCTCATCCAGCCTGGCCTTGAACACATCCAGGGAGGGAGCAGACACAACCTCCCTGGGCAACCTGTTCCAGTGTCTCACCACCCTCATTGAAGAATTTCTTCCTAACATCCCATTCAAATCTCCCTTCCGCCAGTTTGAACCCATTCCCCCTCGTCCTGTCATTACAAGACTTAGTGAACAGTCCCTCCCCAGCCCTCCTGTAGGACCCCTTCAGATACTGGAAGGTTGCTATAAGGTCTCCTCGAAGCCTCCTCCAGGCTGAAAAGTCCCAACTCCTTCAGCCTGTCCTCATAGCAGAGCTGCTGCAGCCCTCTGATCATCTTTGTGGCCCTCCTCTGGACTCTCTCCAGTAGTTCCATGTCCTTCTTGTGCTGGGGGCTCCAGATCCAGTTCAACTCCCCTGCCAAAGCAGAATCACCCAGGGTAGTTGGCACAGGCGTGTATCCAGGTGGGTTGTGAAAGCCTCCAGAGAAGGAGACTCCACAGTCTCTCTGGGCAGCCTGCTCCAGTGCTCTGTCACCCTCACTATAAAGAAGTTTCTCCTCGTGTTGAGGTAAGACCTCACGTGGGGAGTCACAAAGGAATGGACAATAGGCTAATGACCTGCTCTTCAAATGGTGCCTGATGATCATTTGCCACCATATAGTTTAGCAATACCATATGGCCAGACCTGAGAACAGCTTCAGTGACACTGCAGTGTGTCCTTCACTGCTTTGCTTGGGAAAGGAAACTCCTGTGGCTGGTGTGCAGCCCCTGTGTAAGTAAACAGAGGTCAACTCTTTCTCCCAAATGGGAAACGTGCCAAAAGCCTGTAGAACCTTCAGGCGGTGGCTGCAGTCTCCCAGCTCTGCTGTACCTGTGCTAGAGACACAGGGCAGTGGCCACAGACTCTTACTGGAGAGCTGCCGAGGGTGATGGTGTCCCACTCAATCTCTCTATGATAAGCAGATTCCTGGGGCTTGGTACTTGGATGTTTTCTGCATCCTTGGTGTGAGCTTTGCCATTGCCAAGGAGTTTACTTTGCAGCTGGCAAGAGTCAAAAAGCATCAGGGCTTTTAAAACTGGTGAAACCTGTCTGTTTTGATAAGTATTTTCTGTCATAGCGTGCCAACAAGCTAATTGGTGCACCGAAGGGGTGCCTGAGTCTGTATCTGCAGCTCTGCCTGTGCACCCCGCACAGAAATACACATTCAAAACAGCAGCCAAGAATCCACTCACAGCAGTAGCTGTGCCACAGGTGAAAGGGTGGATTTTTAGGGCCATTGAACACTGTAAATGTGTTCATTGTATCAGTGCCTCAGAAATACCCATTCTAAATGACTCTGTGTTGATCCACTGTGAAAATTCATTGTGCTCAATTGCCCTCAAAATTTCTCATTTCTCATCGGTGTTGCTGCAGCCTGCTGACTGCACACTGGACTGCTGTACAGAGCACCTTGGCCCCCTGCTTCACCGTCTCCACAGGCTCCGTGCAGCCTGCAAGCCTTCCCTCTGCTCTCTCTGCTGAAGAGGTCTGTGTCTAGGGCTTGTAGCAAGATGGGAGGAGGCCCCATGGAGGCACAGACACACACCAAACCAGTCATATGGATCTAACAGGAAAATGTGGGAAATGGAGCTTTGGCTTTAAGTTTTAATCAGACCTTTGATTCAGAGAAATCAAAACCACTCTCATGTCATTTCAATTCTGTTCGATTTAGGAGAAAAAAGAAGCTACCGGTGGCATAAATAACTGAATTTTGGCTTGCATGGCAAGTTGAGTCATAAAGTGATTGGGGAGGGGAGAAACAGGATTTACTGGTCTGGGTCTGCTTTGCCTCCAGTTTCAGAAAGGGACATTTATAGCAGACTTTTATGTAGTTTTGATGTCCTCTAATTGACTGTATTCTCTGCTTGCTTCTAAAAGCCTTTAAAGCCCGGGGGAACAAAGGAGAGGTGACATCTGAGGACCTCTCCTAAATATGTCTGCAGCTGTCTCAGTTGGGCCTTTAATGTGTAAAAATACATTGCCTGTGGGTGCCCTCCTGCTCTCAGGCAGTAGGGTGATGATAGCAGTCTGAAGGCTGCTGGGACTGGCAGAAGCACTGGCAGAGGAAGGGATGTGTAGGAGGAAGAGGACTTTGCATTCCACATAGATGTGGCAGTGTGTGCCATCTGAGGAGCCCTGAGCTGCACGTTTATGTTGCAGCCCTGTGCTTGTGAGCTTAGAAGACAAAATCTTGCCTGTAATGTAGGCGAGTTGGACACTTTGTCTTAAAAACCGGGGCCGGAGATACTTAATCATGGAGGAAGACTTCGATTTTTCTCCCAGTTACAAGGATCTTTAATCGTGTCCTTCTGCTAACCTCTGGCCTGAGCGATGGTTCATTTCTGAGCTGCTCTGGCAGGGGAATCCCTCCTCAGGCAGCACACAGCCACTGCTCCAGGAGTGATTCAGCCTCACACAACTGAACCTGCACTTCGGCTGGCCAACGTCAAGGTCAGGCTGCCTCACTCAGAGGCTCTTAAATGTGTGGACTACTTATAACTCCTTGATCCGTATTTCACTACAGATTCAAACCCATGTATCATTTATGGTTGCTGGAGAGGTAATCTTTCACCCTAAAAATGTGAAAAAAGAAATTCCTTTTCTTGCAGGGTTTTGTTGTTATTATTAATGGCCAGTTTGCCTTGCACCCCCACTTTGCCCTGAACTCTGCTTTCCAGGAAGATCATTTGTAAGCATGTGAAGGCTCCCTTCCAGGGATGTGAGTAGCAGCCATAACTTTTCACAGCAAAGCAGTGTGTGCATGCACATGGCGTTTCTGATCTCCACTCCCAAGTGTACACAAAACAGCAAGTGCTTACATGTCCCTGCATTTCTCTTTGGCATCTCAGGGTGGCAAAGAAGTACTGGTTTATATCAGCCACGGTGTGAGTAGCCATAAGTCAGCTGTTCTCCAGGTTCAGGAAAGGACCCAGTATGATAAAGCAGAAGGCACTGCCTGGTTTGTTTTTATATAGCAGTTTTGTTCCATCCAAATTCTCATGAGCAGAAGGGAAGACCCCCTTGTGCAAGTGCCAGTTTGGGGCATTCAAATGCATAAAATGGATAGAGCTGTTCTTATGAGAGTCATAAAACATCAGAGAAGTGTTCTTCTGACTAGAGTATGACAGCCAGGCTTTGTCTAAATCATTTACTGACTTCAGTCANAAGAGGGGAAAAAAAAAAGATACTCCTACCTATAATCTCAGAGGGTCTCTCAAGGGAAGATAAAGGCAGGCTTGAGTGTATTGTCTGGACTCAACCCTTCAATACTCATCGTCTGCATTCCTTTTATTCTTAGGTGCCCAAGTCATTTTCAAATGAGGCAAGAGAACAGGAATCATTGCCTGAGAGTGGCAAATGTAACCAATTCTGTCAAAATGGAGCTTTTATTTTCTTGGTTTTACTGAAGGTCTTCAGCATTTCACTGCTGCTTTTATGATATTTCAAAAAGCAGATACTTTTCACAGCTGCAGATTATATTTATGTGGTCTGTAGATTTACACTTCTACATAGCTCCAGTTGCATCCTTTCTCCCAGTACATCACATTTACATTGCAGTTACATTCTGCTTTGTAATTAAATCACTCTCAGTCTAAGTGAGTACAGGAAATCTATGCTTCGATGTGCAAGTCTGCTGACAAAGGGAAGGTAACCCAATTCTCATCCATGCAACTCTTTAAATTAGTTGCTGTACACCTGAGGGTTAGGTTTGTTGGGATGCCTTTCAGAAAATAGCATTAATATTCAATTTGGTTAAGGACTCTCAATAAACAGAATTAAGCAAGGTGTTAAACCAATTTGTGTGCTGACAAATTTTCATTCGTATTGCAGCTGTCCCAACCTTGTCCAAGTGCAGGCAGTTGAGCAGGGCTTTCCTTCCATGTTTATGCTCAATCTTGAGGAGTATCTGAGTGGTTTCCATTAGGAGCTAATATGCATTTGAATTTGCTGAACTGATTTTCTGGGGGCTGCAAAAGCCAGGTGGAAAATACCGCCTTGTTCCACACTCTCTTATCAGCCTCCCAGAGCACATAATTTCCTTTTCTTTTTGTCTAGCTTTCAGAATATTCTCTATCTGAACAAGATAGCTTTTTTTTTTT